>BMAW01109588.1:0-39700 GCA_019974015.1 Nephila pilipes | reverse complement strand
TTTTTACGTAGCTCTTTACAAAGCTTCATTTTGTATTTTAATAAATTTTTAAAAAGTACATGAATTATTCCGTTTAATTTAAACTTCAGTAGCAAAATCAGGAAATTTAGAGCAAGCGGATATTACTTGAGACAGATATTCAAAACTATATGCTTTGAAATTCTATTAAATAAATAATTATAAACATTCAAATTGTTGAGATAAATAATACTGATATACAGAGTTTAAAAATAGTTTTACTGAATAGCTGTCTTAAATCTCCTTTGAAAATGTGCTGCTGTATTCCTGCCAAAGGTCCAGTTTTGGCTGTAGCAAGTAAAATGCTTCCAGATTTCGCGTGGGTCGCAGGTCTCCACGAGAAAGCCTCACAATATGTTTATTATAGGAATTAGCTACAGATTCGCTCGGTCGCAGTCTCCCACGAGAAAGTCACAAATCATGGTTATTGTGGAATGCTTCCATGATTCTCAGGTCGCAAGTTCTCCCTGAGAAGTACAAATTTGGTTTGTTTGAATTGTTTCCGAGATTCCTGGTCCTGCTCCCGAGAAAGCCTCAACATGGTTGGAATTGTTTCTCATGATCTGCAGTCACGAAGTTCTCCTGAGGTAAAATATGGTTTATAGTGTTTCCATGATCTGAGTCGCAAGTCTCCCACGAGAAAGTCCAAAATGGTGTTTGAATTTCAGCCTGATTCCTGAGGTCGAGTTCTCCCTGAGAAGTCACAAATGGTTTGTTTGAATTACCTGATGATCTCCTGGCCTTCTCCCAGAGAAAGTCCAAAATACGGTTTGTTTGGAATTGTTTCATGATTCTAGGGTCGTTCTCCTGAGAAGTCACAAATATGGTTGTTTGAATTGTTTCCATGATTCTCGGGTCGCCAGTTCTCCCACGAGAAAGTCGCAAAATACGGTTTGAATGCTTCAGATTCTCGTCAAGTTCTCCTGAGAAAGTCACAAAATATGGTTTGTGAATTACTCTGATTCCTGGCGCCAGTCTCCCACGAGAAAGTCACAATACATTGTTTTTGGAATTTTCCAGATTCGGCTCAAGTTTCTCCACGAGAAGTCACAAATATGGTTTTGTTTGAATTACCCTTGATTCTCAGGTCGCAAGTTCCTCCACGAGAAGTCCACAAAATACGGTTTGTTTGGAATTGTCCATGATTCTGGGCAAGTTCTCCTTGAGAAGTCAACAAAGTATTTGTTTGAATTTATCCTTGATTCCCGGGGTTCCTCCCCGAGAAAGTCACAAATATTTTGTTTGGAATGCTTCCATGATTCTCGGGTCGAAGTTCTTCCCGAGAAATCAAAATATGGTTTGTTTGAATTCTCTGTGACTCGGGGTCGCCAGTTCTCCCAAGAAAGTCACAAAATATGGTGATTTGAATTGTTTGATTCTCGTCGAGTTCTCCCTCCATGAAAGTGCACAAACATGGTTTGTTTGGCTCCTGGACCGGGTCGCAAGTTCTCCCACGAGAAAGTGCACAAATATGGTTTGTTTGAATTGCTTCCTGATTCCAGGTCTAGTTCCCCTGAGAGAAGTCACAAAATATGGTTTGTTGGAATTAGCCATGATTCTCGGCGCAAGTTCTCCCACGAGAAACCAAATACGGTTTGTTTGAATCTGCTTCCATGATTCTCGGGTCGAAAGTCCTCACTGAGTTCTCAACATTGGTTATTTGAATTTCTGATTCCGGTCGCCAGTTCTCCCATCGAGAAAGTCTGCAAAATAGGTTTGTTTGAATGCTTCCATGATTCTCTAGGTCGAAAGTTCTTCCGAGAGGTCACAAATAGGTTTGTTTGAATTACCTGATTTCGGTCGCAAGTTCTCCATGAGAAAGTCACAAATATGGTTTCTAGAATTGCTTCCGGATTCTAAAGTCTTCCTTGAGATAGTCACAAAATACATGGGTTTGTTTGGAACAAGCCTGGATCTTTGGTCAGCGTTCTCCTACTGAGAGTTTGCAAATACGGTTTGTTTGAACTGCTTCCATGGATTCTGCAGGTCGAAAGTTTTCCTTGAGATAGCTCACAAAATATGGTTTGTTTGGAATTGCTTCCATGATTCTCAGGTCGTAAGTTCTCCCTTAAGATAGTCACAAAATATGGTTTGTTTGGAAATGCTTCCGGGATTCTCGGGTCGCCAGTTCTCCCACGAGAAAGTCGCAAAATACGGTTTGTTTGGAATTGCTTCCATGATTCTCTGGTCGAAAGTTCTCCCTTGAGATAGTCACAAAATATGGTTTGTTTGGAATTGCTTCCGGGATTCTCGGGTCGCCAGTTCTCCCACGAGAAAGTCGCAAAGTATGGTTTGTTTGGAATTGCTTCCGTGATTCTCAGATCGTAAGTTCTCCCTTGAGATAGTCACAAAATATGGTTTGTTTGGAATTGCTCACGTGATTCTCGGGTCGCAAGATCTCCCACGAGAAAGTCACAAAATACGGTTTGTTTGGAATTGCTTCCATGATTCTCAGGTCGAAAGTTCTCCCTTGAGATAGTCACAAATTATGGTTTGTTTGGAATTACTTCCATGGTTCTCGGGTCGCCAGATCTCCCACGAGATAGTCACAAAATATTTTTTGTTTGGAATTGCTTCCATGATTCTCGGGTCGCAAGATCTCCCTCAAGACGGTCACAAGGTCTGGTATTTTGAATATCTTCCATGATTCTAAGGCAGCAAATTCTCCAATTAAAGAATCAGATGAAGAAGTAAGAGTTGAATGGTTAATCCGATGTTGTGTGCAGGCTTCAGCAAGCTTTGTTGATCTATAATAGTTTCTAATTATTTATTAATGCAATATTGTCAGATTTTGACACTGTTATAGGATGTAAATAAATGGGTAGAGGCCGAAAGATTCTGTAGATTTAAAATTTTCATATAGCGGGAAGTTGAACAATATATTCATAAGGCAAGCATTGAGTTTACTGATCAGCCAGTTTTGCATTCAGTTCAAGTGCCTTGCACATTTCAAAAATAGTAACAGAGTAAACTATTGGAACTGTTTGGCTTTTTATAAACTGCTTGAGGGGAACTACTGTGTCACTCTGTTGGGGAACGAAAATTGCTGGCAGATCCAAGGCTTCGCATAACTTCCAAACAGAGAACGATCGCACCACAGGGACAATAACGTTTTTATCATTTCTTTCGTGAGAAGTTTCAACGAAAGACGTGTTTCCTTATGGAGGAACGACGTCGACGTTCTCACTTGTCTTCTGTACAGTCAGAGATGAAACGACTGGCTCAACAGCATCAACAGTACGCACCAGAGTAGTAACCTGACCAAAAACGACTCTATAAAAAACCAGCATGGAGAAGTAATCAATAAAATCGATCATTAAGTTAACAATGATGATCTGGATAAAGTAAAGGAGATCAAAACCAGCAAAAGCTCTCAAAACACATTGGAGAATGTGTAAACACACCTCAAAGATCGTAGCGATGACCATATCGAAAGTAAGTAAGAAGATATCTCAAAAGTGTTTTTAAGAAAATAATAAACAACTCACAAAAGCATCCAAATCAGTGTTTGAACAATAAATGACTTTAAACTAAAAAATGCGCTAACCATTTATTTTTTTCATTGTTGCCCAGAGTATGATTATATTGTTGTTAAGCATTATTATGTTTTATCGAATACTTTTTTCAACAATGTACGCAACAAACAATTAGTACTTTAATACAATAAAGGAAACAAGTTTTCATTGTTACTTGAGCGTTGTAGCTAGAAATATTTCCTTTCAAAATCATACACACCACGGCCCGCCATTTCTTGAAAATTTGTTTCATTAAATGTGCAGCGACTCGTGGCATATGTTATTACGATTTCGGCGGTATCAAAATGTTATCGAAGGAAATTAACATATAGATGTATTGCTCGATGTTTGATTCATAAATACTTATTATTAAAAATAAAATAATATTACTTATGAGAATGCAGATATTGGTGAATTGATGCATAGTTTTCGATATCATGAGCTTTATTTATCATCAGTATTTTTAAGGAGCCTCGTTTCACTGATGAATGATTGCTTCCTTTTTTCGTTTTAAAATTACTGACAACCCTGAATTTTCTGTTATGTACCAATGCTTAGTTTTAATACGGACTTATCTTTCTGAAAAGACATTTAAATTTTTTTGTTGGAACACGTTTTTGGTGGTTTTTCTATTAATCAAGCTTTTCAGAGCATTCTTGGGAGTGTTGCGCAGGGGAGTGGTCCTCAAAGCCGCTTAATCTTTCATACGCACCATAGTCTGGCATGCCTTGAGAACTTGTTTCGCTAGAAAAATACAAACTCCCATTCATAAAATATTAATATTATAATCCATAGTTTTCAAAGATAATTTGCGTTACAGACCACCTTTTTAAACAGCAATTTAAAGCCCCTTTCCCTCTTCTTATAGAAGTATATTGTATTATATACTGAAAGACTCTTTATAAAAATGTATTAACATATATAAGTGTATTGCTCGAAATATGATCAACAAATATATATTATTAAAAACTAAAATAATATTATTTTTGAGAAGTCTTCGTTTAGTGAAATGACACATAGTTTTCGACATTTAGTACCGTATTTATCATCAGTATTTTCAACCAGGTTCGTTTCACTATTGACTATATGATTCCTTTCTCTGTCTGAAATTACTGACTTTCCTGAATCCTCTATAATGTAACAAAACGTCTGCTTTTATTAAGGACTTATTTTTCTTAAAAAAACATCATTTCAAACTATTTGTTGAAACAAATCTTCGAATTTTTTTTAATTAATAAATTCTTTCAGCGCATTCTTGGGAGTGTTGCACAAGGGAGTGGCAGTTGGTCCTTGGCGCCTCTTAATTTTGTTCTTTACCAAATCATCTTCATATATCTCCTCAACGTCCCACTGTCTGCGGTACCGACCCCGTTGGGAATCACTAATATAAACCTATTTTTACTGCTGATAGATGTTATAAAAATATTACAATTAGAAGTACGCGAAATTACACCTACTATTGGCCAGTATGGATGTCTTAGGGTAGCCAAAATTAACGTGGGGCCCCAATTCTTTTAACGAAGAAATTGATGGCAGCAATGAATTGGGTATACAAAATACGGAACGTTACATAATGGTTAGATAATTTGTTATAGTGGCCCACGAGATGATGGATGTCATGCATGAAGATTTTCCCGAATTATTTGAGGAGCTATTCTTCAATGTCGATCAAAATCTCATTATTGTCTGCAAATTGCAGTCTTTTTAGAGCTTTCTTAAGTAAATCTTATCTTTCTTAAGTTAATCAATATATCCTCAAATTGAGAAATCAGTGGTATACAAAGCATTTTCCATTATTTCTTGTGGAAATCAAAGCAACGAATCGTTGCATACAGTAATCAAGTAAGTCAAGGTGTTGGGATGCAAGAGAATAATCCTTTTGGACAATACCCAAGTGTTACATGTTAGTAAGTGTCGAAGATTGTTGCTTGCTGTTTTTAGCTTGTGCATGGTGGTGTAGCTTCTACTTGCATTAACTTTCATGAAGAAATGCGAGTGTGTGAACAATATCTTTTCTCATAGCCAGTTCTGGTACTATCTAAAATGTAGTGAGTTGCCTAGATTTTGCCTCACCAGACTCTCCACTGCTGTATTTGTTTATTTCGAGCCAACTACATGAATATGACCGGATCAAGATCTGATGCCCGTATTGCATCGTCCGTTACAAAACTCACCACCCCATGAGAACTCTGAAGTGTGAAATAGACACTACGCCCCATACACATTTTGTATTCTATAATATAAATCATCTGGGTTCTCATTTGCTACATTTCAAACATGCACGATTTCACGTTGACTAATTTAGGAGGTGTCGGTGATCTAACATGCAGCTATTAAATTCCTTACACTCTTTCCAGTGAAAACTGATGTGTTGGGAGTATAACGCCTGCTTTTGCGAGCCATTTCTTGATGTATGCATAGTGTTCTGCCTCTTCAAGTGACGGGACACACAATATAGTCCCATATGCAATTGGGTGATCTTTATATTTATGTATGTTCAGGAGGAAAGAAATGAAGTTTCTTAGTGGATTACAAGACTTTTCAACTCGTTTTCTTGATTTGATGAGTCTCTGTCTCTGATCGGTGGATTTAATAAAATTCTAGTTTAAAGTTTGAAATTCGACGAAGATTAATGTTACTTTAAATTGATCCACACCCACTCTCACCAACAAATTCCTAGATTTTTCCTCAGATTCTAATATCCACGTAGATTTCAATAATTCTGAAGCAGGAAATAATGTAATCCACCAGTAATCGAGATTATACCATCCACTGAGTTTTTTAAATTATTAGTAAATAATTCAAACGAAGACTTGAAATAACTGATCTAAATCACCATCGAAAAAATCAAAGGAGCTAGTTTTAAAGTTTTCTCACTCATTATGAAATCCCATCATGTGAGGATGTTCATATAACTGAGTATTCCATTAGAGTACTTGACAATATAACATATGTTGCTGCTGTATTTGCTTTCTTTTACAAATTCTTAAATTTTAAATGTTTCAAATCTTAATGTTAAATTCCTCTACAGTAACTTCATTATGCAAGTGAAGAATGGTGTGTTGGTTCTCTTCCAGAAGTGAGGATCCAGTGTTCAACGTAGCGGACTCTCGGGCAGCGATTTTCGACGAGCCATGGGTTCGAGCCTTGAGGCCACTAACGACTCGCCGTGTAGCTTCTGTTGATTTGGTGTGGATTGGAGGTTCCAGCTCTGTTGTTGTTCGAGTCACTTGATCGAGATTCAAATTTACAAAATCCGACGCCAATAGTCCTCATGTTATTATTAGTGCGACGTTAATAGAACCAATCAAGCACTCCTGAAGTGTGTCTTGATTGTTTGAAACTCTTGTTTTTGAACTTGGATTCGTTGGATGGAAGGTTTCAACCCACGTTCCAACGGAAACAATGCCGACCACTAGTTCGCGACCATGACCTCTAGGCTAACACGGTCACTTAAGAAATTTTCAATTTATGTTCAAATGAGATTTTTCCTTAAAACTCCCGTCTTCCCGCCATTTGATTTCATGGACGCAATATCAAACGGCTGGAAGAGGGGAGCTACTGTTCCTCCTATGAAATTTCGACTACTGTTCTTATATCTTAATTAATTTATCTATTTGAATGCAATAAAGTGCATCTGTTAGAACAAAAATAATGAATTTTTCTGTAGAATTATATTTTCCTCCGATTCTTAAAAATATTTTTAAAGACTGGAAAACTCAAAAAGGAATAATTAAAATAAGAATAAAAATATTTCTAAAAATCTTAGGAAAAAAAGTAATTCCACAGAAGCATTGATTATTTTTTGCTCTTTCAGATGCACTTTATTGTATTCAAATATATCAAATAGTAATGATGTGAGAACAGGAGTCGAAATTCCACAGGATTAACATTACATCCACGAAATCAAAATGGCGGGCAGACGGGAGCCTTAAGATACAAGAGCTAAATTAAGAAACGAGAGTCTTTAATAAAATTGTTATACAAGGAAGAAAGGAAGCATTCAATAAAAATATAAAAAAAATTGCATGAAATAAGTAATGAAAATAAATAATAACAATGAATGTAAATTAAGGATGAAAAAGAAATTAAAAAACAAATTGATGAGTTATTACAAGCAGGTATAATTCGTGAAAGGAATAGCCCCAGTAACTTTAGCTTTACAAAATGCGCGGATAAGAGGACACGATTATGTATTGATTTTAGGCGTTTAAATTCCTTTTGAAGAAATGATGCAGAACCTTTTCCCAGAGTTGATAGCTAATTAGATAAGTTACATAAGGCAAAATAATTATTAACACTTGATATGGGTGATGAAGTAAAATCTGGTCAGATCACTTCAGATGATCTAAATATTGAAAGTATAAAAAAATTAAAGCCACCAAAAATGTAAGAAACTGCAAAGGGTTTTGGACTCAATTAATGTGTATGATAAATTTATTAAAAATTTTGCAAGTATTAGAAATCCTTCAAACAAATTGTTCCAATAAAGAGATATATTCTGACAATAGACTGAAAATTGTCAGAATTCTTGAAAAATAACTAAACCTTTACCTTAATTACTAAACCTGTAGTACAATTATTTCAACCTAATGAACATAATCATTTTTTTTCTTGATGCCTCTGAAATTGGTTTTTGATGTATTTTGAAACAGCCTGATGTCTAATAATTTACTTCCTGCTGCATTTATTCTAGAAGTTTAAGACCTTATGAAAAAAAATTTGCGATAACAGAAATTGACAATTGTTAATTTATTAGATAAATTCTTCCATTATTTACACTGACAAAAATTCATACAAATCATGCAGTATTTGTCTGACTCAAAAATGTTTAAAATTTAAAGGGTAGACTATTCTGATTGTCATTAAAACCAAGCATGTATGATTATGAAATTAAATACCAAAAGGGGACTACGAATGTTGAAGCGGATATGTTATCGAGACAGTCTAATTCACACTACACTCAACACACAGCTTATTTATTAGATATTGAAGAAATCAAAACTCATCAGAAAGTGGAAAGTGTTATTAATAATAAATATAAGACAGAGAATACAGAGAATGAAGCTATCATTTTGAAAAAGAAAAACTTCTATAAGATTGTTGTGTCAATGACATTGTTAAAAGTATTAGAAATTGCTTATCAAAAATTTGACCATCCTGGAATTAAAAAAAATGCTTAATTTAATTACACTTGTATATTATTGATCTGGTATTAGTCAAGATATTTCATGCACACACACACGCGCGTGCTATGCTTGCATATCGCGTGTGTTTCCGCACCAAGAAAGATTTGTCAGAATAAAACGAAATTTTACATACTTAAGTACAACGTTGATATTAGTAAGTGATTAAAAAATCAAAGCAAAATAATCATTTATTTTAGGAAAAATTTCAAAGGAATGGAGGATTTTGTACTGTGTTGGGCCACCTCTAGCATGAATGCCTGTTTTGATACGATAGAGTATTGAGATGATCAAGTCCCGTATGATGTCCTGTGATATCTCGTTTCGCAGTTGCTGTATACGCGCCTTTAATTCGACCAAACTTGCAGACTGTCCAACTTGTCATCTTACGTGATCCCATATATGCTCGACCGGTGACAAATCTGCGGATAGAGCAGGCCATGGAAGGGTGAAAATATAGCAGAGCCAGTGAAACCCTTGCTGTGTGTGGGCGAGCATTGTACTGTAGAAAAATTGCTTCAAAAAGCCCTGCCCTGAGTGGTAACACATGTGGTTGAATAATGTCACGAACGTATCTTTAAGCTGCCAGGGTGCCATGGATCAATATTAGGGGTGACCGTGTTTCATATGCGAATGAACACCATACCATCACACCAGTTGCGGGAGAGGTGTACCGCTATACACCAAAGGCAGGATTTAGACGTTTACCGCGGGATTCTCGGTAGGCTATAAGATGTAAAAGGGCTAGTGCCAGTGTTTTTCAAAAATATGTTAACAACATATTTCGAAAAAATAAGATGAATAATTGCATAGTGATAATTTACATGGGCGATTTAATAATTCCATTAGCAGATGAAGAAAGTTTGAGTTAACTAAGAATCGTTCCCGAAGTTGCATTCAAATACGGTCTTGAAATCCAATTAAAAAAGTGCCAGTTTCTAAAAAGAAAAGTAGAAATTTTAGGATATAATGTAGAAAATGGTACTATACATCCTTCACTCGCTAATACGCTCTCTATAAGAAATTTTCTTAAGCCAACAACCGTTAAACAAGTTCAAAGCTTTCTTAAGCCTGACTGTTTGCTTTTGAAAATTTTTACCTGAATATTCTAAAATCGCGAAACCACTTAGTGATCTATAAAGAAAAGAGCATCCTTTTATAATTTTGGTCAATCTCAAACAGAAACTTTTGAAAAACTCAAAAAAAATTTGAGAAGCAGTCCAGAGTTCTGACTATTTTCAAACAAGGAAAATAGAATTGAATTGCATACAGACCCAAATCAACAGGGTTATGGCGCTGCGCTGCTTCAAGAGGCAGAAGATGGAAAGCTGCATTCTGTCCCCTACATGTCTAAGAAAACAAGCCCTATAAAAAAAATACAATAATTATGAGCTAGAAGCCCTTGCTATTGTAGAAGCTCTGAAGAAATTGCATGTTTACTAATTAGGTAACAAATTCGAGATAGTAAAAGATTTCCAAGCATTTCAAAACACCATGAGCAAGAAAGACCTAGTTATCCACATTTCTAGATTAACATTACTGTTCGAAAAATTCGAATATGAAATAATATATCGGCCAAGTCAAAAAATGAAGCACGTGGACGCTTTGAGCAGAGATCCAGTCACGAGGATTAGGGATGATACATTGACATCTAGATTGAAGAAAGTACATCGGAAGATGAAAATATTAGAACATAAAGACATTCCTAGGTGCGAGGAATTGCAAAATTTTTTCAAAAAAGTGGGATACTATATAAATTCTGTCATACTTGACTGAGCTCATAGTTGTCTCTAGTAGTATGTAGCCTAAATTAATTGAATGAATTAGTTCATGAAAAGGATCACTCTCAGCGGCCAAAACTGAAGAAGTGATAAAACAAGAATGTTTTATTCCAAATTTAACTATACTTACCCAACGTAATTATAATAGTTAATCGTGTGCTTTGCATTCTATGCAATAAAAAGTCAAGAAAAAATGAAGTATTTCTAAATTCAATACCTAAAGATTCATCATATCTAAATACTTGTTATGTCAATTTTATTGACCCTTTGCCATCAACTAATAAAAACTATTAGCACATTCTGATGGTAACTGATGCTTCTAAAAAATTCATTTGGTTTTACCCCGTAAAAGCTGTTTCCGCAGAAGAAACTATAAAAAACTTGAAAGTAGAATAAAATACATTTATGAACCCCGAACGAATAATAATCGATCGAGGATCTGCATTCACAACGAAAACTTTTTGTGACTATTATGCAGGAGAGAGAATACAGTATCTACAAATATCCACCGGAGTTCCACGAGGTAACGGTCAAATTGAAAGAATCCACCGCTCTAATTCCAGTTGTAACTCTTCAAAAAGTTGTAACTTAATGAAGCAACAAAATAGTATCGAAATGTTGACCGGCTTCAAAGAATCCTGAACAGTACTGTAGTGTTCCCCTCCCCTCCAAGCAATAGTTCAGAGCCTCCGCTACGCGGCGCTGGCAGTACCGCCCTCGAGGAGGGAGAAAAAGTGAGTTTTTTGTAGAGTGAGTTGAAGGTCTCAGTAGCAGGGGAGCAGTTGATTAGGCCTCCCTTGGAGTGCTACGAGCCTATTTTAATCTTTAAATAAAGTTTTGTTAAGTTTTAAAAGGCGTAACTCATTTCACTATATCTTCGAACCACAATCAAACATTACAAGTACTATCAGTCGTAGTACTAAGTGGATATCATTTGAACTACTAACAAAAGTTTAGATGAGAAATAAAAAAGACATAAAGATTTATTAATGGAGGAGCTTGAAGAAGAATATCTAGATCAAAGGGAAAGCATCCGTTAAAATAAGAAACGAAATATTCTCAAGATTCAGACAAGAGAACCAAAGAACATATAATAAGAAGAGAAAAAAAAGGCTCTCCAGTATCAAATTGACGATTTAGCATGGGTCTAACGTATACAATTTGGTGCAGGCCTCAAGCTCAGACCTTAATTTTTCGGACAATTTCGAGTCTCTAAAGTTAAGCCTAGAGATAGATATGAGGTTGAGAAAGTAAGCGATCACGCAGGCCAGAATGTAATCACCACCGCTGTGGACCTAAGGAAATATTTCTCCCCTTGGTAGATAAAGTCAGACAGTTCTCAATTACAATTCTTTTTTTATTCTTTTTTTTTTTTTTTAAATTTCTTGTTAATGTTTATATATCATATATATATTTGCATTACTTTGAATAATTTTTTATTTACTTGTAAACTTGTGCTCTATCATGTTGTAAGGTCATGATTAAATGTCACTGAGGTTAGCGACGCTCAGGACTGGCCTAACTGTAGAGTTCTACATTTGTAACGCATTTTTTCATTGCAGAGCGCCAAGAAACAGACCTCTGTTTTGTAGCCTCATCTAAGGGGTTCACACCTTGACATTCAGAAGCAAGGGCGTGATCATTGCGTTTGGATGTACGATGTGATAGCTCCCCAAATTCTTTCTAATATGTGAACCCCTCAATGTTAATTTTGTTTTGTAAATAATTTGTACATATCATATTCTTTAAATACAAAACGAGTCCTTAACCCCTTTTTCTGTAGTTATATATATATATATATAAAGTGTGTGTGTGTTTCTGAATTAATAAAAAAAATGAACCTGATTTTTGAAAATTTAATTATTTTAATGACATTGTCTTCCTTCATTATACGTATAAAAATAGAATTATTTCTGGTATCACAATGAAATTAGATTAAAGCTTTCAGTGATTTATCTTGCATTGCCTTATATTCTAGAATGAATTGTAAACGTTTCCACATAGAGTTTTTACAATTCAAAAAATTCCATTTTGCACTTCTTATTCAAGATTCAGTTTTAATTGCATTTTTTTTTTTTTTGTTTGTTTTAGGGATAATAGAAACCGTTAGTAAATGAACATAATTTAAACATAACCGTATTATTATGAAACTATACGAAGTTTTTGTTATGAAATTTAAAAAAAAAAAGCTTTTTATACAAGGGGTGTTCAAATGAAAAGGTACGAAACGTTGTAGCAACGTAACCGTTAACATATTTGCCATGCCGCTATGGGAGAACGTAGCGAGACATCTAGGGATGCGAATGGAGTCTCCGGCGTGGATCGGAGCATGCGTGACTGACCGCATGCGCAGAAGAGAGCAGAGGCTCTTATAAAGAGTGCCGTACAATTGACACAATTGTTGAATCCCTCGAGCACAGAAGAAAAATTAACTCCGATGTGCATTGTGAGACACTCCGAAACCAACGCAGTTCCATCAAGAATAAAAGACCTTAGCTGCTCACGGAGGGTGTGGTTCTGCTCCATGATAACGCGCGTCCAGACGTCTTAAGGGTCACATAAGCGGAACTGGCCAAGTTCAAGTGGGAACAGCTTAACCATCCGCCCTACAACCGGACATGTCGTCCTGCGATTTCTATGTGTTTGGTCCCCTGAAAAAAACATCTGATTGGGAAGAGCTTCTACACGGACGACGAACTCCAGGACGCTGTGAAGGATTGGGTCTCTAGAGACTTCTTTTTAAAATTTCAAACAATAATAAAGTGTAATCTTTTAAGTATTAAGAGCTTACTCATGGATGTGTTTGAGTGGTTCATCCAGTAAGTTTCCCGGCTGTAAAAAAGACACAAAATATAACTACCTGCAAATATTTATTGAAACAACTACAACATTTTTCAACTATCAGGACTAATATCTGCCATACTGTGTCGGCGAGAAAGACTGTGTCAGTGTGCAGACGTCTGTCACTCGTTGGCTTCTTTCTCAGATGCCGCACCGGCTTAAAGAAATTGGTCTCCCAGTTTGCCATGGGCCACAATTCTGGTTGTTCGTATGTTGATAGGTGTAGTGAAGAGGCGAAAGAATGCCATGTGTGTTTTAATACATGTTTCGAGGTAATTATGTTTGGGTCTCTTTATGTCCTCCAAGAAACTTATTCTCTGGATCAGCCAAATATATAAAGTGAGAGAGGTGCCTATTAAACTTTCGATTGATTTTGAAAATAAATTCGCTTGTGACTTTTTATAATTTCACGGTACACTAGTAGAAAATCACAGGACTAAAGCAATACAATAGACTAACTATTAGCAACTGACCTGGGACTTTAAACCCTCAGTTAGATTGCAAGGATAACATGTGAGCTCTCTGATCATTTTACAAATCATATGATGACTTTAAAATCCAGTTAAAGTTAACGTTTGCAGCATTTTCACTTACTCCCCATGACGTTCCCTAGTGGAGCTAAATTTTGAGCGTCGTTAGTCGTGAACTGAATATTTTGACCACAAGTCTACTGAGAATCACAAAGAAGCTTGAAATATCTTTCTAGTTCTTCACCAATACCCACTTTGGGTTGCTCTCAACCAATAGCATAAGTTCAAATGTTTCTACTACTTTTTTCCTGATTTTCTCGACTCTAATGCAGTTTCGTTAATTTAATCTTATTTTTTATCTGAGGCAATAGCTTTATATAAAATTTATTATCCTTTTAAATTCCTGGGCAAGTAACAAGCCGAAGCAACTATTTTTCAGATCTTCCAGATTGGAGATAAAAGCCTAAGTGCTTCGTGAACAATCGAACTAAAAAGAAACATCAAAATAAAAGCTCAATGTAAATGTAAATCGTTATGCGAAGATTTGAAAAGGAATCTTGAATAAAAGGGCCATGTTCTGGCGATTGCCATTTTTAAATCATATTAAGTATAAAAAATCTGGAAACTCATTTTTCCATTAGTATTCATGATCAGTTTTCTCCTTACTAATTGTCTTCGGTAATTAATTCTAATTATTTTGGAAAAAATTGCAGATTAAATTTCTAGTTGATTTAATTACTTAACAAGAGTAATTGTCGAATTGATATCGAAAGGGGAAAAAACTTATAGGAAATCAGTGTAAAAAAATTGCTTAAAAAATAACTAATTATGATTAAATGTATTTTTTACTGTACGCTTACAGCGACTATTTATTTTATTAATAAATTTAAATATTCCTCTTTTGCTGAATTTTTTATAAATTAGACTATTTGAAATAATGATTCAGATAGCAAAATATAGCTTAAGGTTTAACATATCCAAGTACAATTAAGAATTATCGGTATACAATTAAAAAAAATTTGAGCATGGGAACAATGATTTCATAATCATTACTCAAATGTTATCGGAAAACGTGCTCAATCAATGCAATTTTCAATAAATGCTATGTATTTAATTTATTTTTTGTGATTATTAATGCATGTATTTAATTTATTTTTGTGAACATTTTCATGTTTTGGATGCAGTTCTTCAACTGATCCAATTTATGCAAAAAAACGATTTTTCGGGTGATGTTTTTCGATCCAGAGTGGAGAGGAGAGTTCAGTTGACCTTGGGGTGCCAACGGCGTTTCGAACCCTCGTCCGTTGGGTCCGAAGAAAAGGTGACCGGTCGCTTTTTTATTGCGCCTTTATCAACTACGCTAAAATAGAAGACTCATTCAGGATAGTTATTAAGGCGTTTTAACTGCGTCGTTGATGTTGAAGAGAGCCGCTGCATACTTTCCCTCTGGTATCATCGAATGATATTTGTGGAGAAGGTCGCTTTCCAACCATTACTGCAACTGACATACATCCCCTCCCTGTTTTAACAAGTTTTACTTTAACAACATCGACTGTCTTGAGTTAAATGGCAAGTCTCTTTTGACGCGTGCGTCTTGTCTTAAATACTCAAAGATAAGTATTTTGCTTCGGATACATATGCAACCAGTAACTCCAGGCTGTGCTGCCACTAGTGTTCAAATTCTGGGTCACCATTTCGGCGTTAGATGTTTTTCAACCCCCGTGGAGGGGATGAAAAACCTTCCTAAGTCATGTTAGGTCAAATAACTTCGGAATGTCAGCAGTGTTTTGAATCCTGGTGCATTGGGTCTGAAAAAAAGTGTACCAAGTAGCATTTTTTTTTTTCATTTCGCCTTTATCAACAAGGCGAAAAGAGGCGTCTCACTTGGGCTAGTTAATAAGTTATTTTAACTTCTGTCGTTGATGTCATAGAAAGCAGGTGCAGGATCATATAAAGGACAGCATTGTCAACAAAAACAATGAAGGACAAAAGTCTGCGTTTCATAATCGCTTGTTCAAACAATCCCTCTTTCCGAATCTCAAAATAAATATATAAATAAATTGTTTTACGTGATGCATTGCAAAGAACATATTTCGTCACTAAAGAATTATCTGCATCTGAATGCAGATAGTTCTTTATGAACTGCATCCTTATTCAATTCCATTTTTTGTGCAATCATTTTACTCTCAATCGGCAGTCTTTCGTCATCGCACAGCTTGCACCACTTCACATTTTCATCACTCGTTGAAGAGATTGGTCTCCCAGAACGAGAATCGTCTTCAACATTTTCTGGGTCCTCTTTGAAAGCTCCGTGTCACTTAAAAACCACAGTTTTTGATGGAATGAAATTTCCATTAATTTTGCTTAAAGAATCAAATGGTTTCTGTGCCACACTTGTTCAGCTTCACACAGAATTTGATTGCATGATGTATTTTAGTATTTTTCCCCGTCGCAAGCTTAACGGGGTTATAAAATAGCAGTAACGCACGACTGATGATACCAATATAATTGAAACAAGTGTGCATGCAGCCAAGTAGTGAATAGCAGTAGCGCGCGTCTGATTCAACCAATCTAGTTAAAACAAGTAAGCATGCAGCCAAGGTGTTAATCCTTGTGTACTATTGTACATCAAAGACGTTTTGTATTACCAGTTCGTCCTTAGGAAAATCAATACTTGCTTTTGGAATAAACTTCGTATTTAATGTCTGTACATACATTTTGAACCTGGGTAAACAATATAAATATCTGACAAAGTATTTTGTCATTCTAGCAATTGCAAAATTAAATTCAAGCATTGAAGATTAATTGGATTGTATAATCATGCATTGAAAAAAAAAAAAAAAAAAACACAGAGAGAGAGAGAGAACAAAAGGAAAGTTAATACAGTACATTTATCACTGATACAAGCTAAAACGAGTTCCTCTAGTCATATGCTTAAACTTATATGGTTTTTTTTTTTTTTTTTGCATTTGATGTTATTGTCTATTAACGTTGCACCGAGAAACAACTCGAGGGAATTTGGCGACGGACCTCTCAGTTTTGAACCTCGATCAAGTGACGAAGTCGATATTGAACTGGCACCTGCCTCTCCTCATTTCCACACAACTCCAACAAGAGGACTTGGATCAAGTGAATCAGCCCCACTACATAGCGGGTCTTTAGTGGCATCATAGTCCGGCCGAGAGTCCGCGACCATGACCACTAGACTACCGTGCCCTTTTATTAGCACTTGAAGAGCATCTACTGAATACGTTTTACTGTATAGCAATTCTGTGTACTTACACCATTGTAATATTGCGCAAATTTATATGAAACCAGTTAAGAAACAAGAAGCACTAATGAAATGAAAACACAATTACTATAAAGAATGGGCGAAAATTCGAACAGTCTTATGTCGCAACCAGGCGGTCATGTCCATAAACTTCCGAATCCATGTGAAAAAATCCGACAGCTCGATTGGTGCCGGAATACAGAATGTGCGAGTCATTCAATGTAAGATTAAAGAGTGGTTACTTTTTAAAATCTTCCAAATTATTTTATCCCTTTCTTAAAAAATCATACTTGAAAGTTTAGAATTTTTTTCTCAGAAAATTGTGTGACGTTCTTCCTTCATTATTTAATTATAACGCTATTTTTCAGTCTAATTAAATATTCAAAAAAAACTCCTATTGAAGATGCGTAAGAGCAAGATAAAACACTTTGACTGCTAAAGAACTGATGAAGTCGCTCTTTTTTGAATCTCTCTCTTAATTCGGTCAATCCTGATTTATATTGTGATAATAAAGTCTTAGCTTACCAAATCGCTCGTTCTGATTCACACAGTTCTCGATAATAACCGATTCTTATCTCAATACTTTCGCTTCAATTCAAAAAATTAGTTGTAATGTAGTAATCCAATTTACAAATATCTATCAGTCTGTCGTTATGCACTATCACCCTTCTCTTTCCTTTCAATTCTATTTCACTTATATATCACTACCTATAATTCAATTCATCACAATTCTTATCTTCATACAATTTAACTAATCAAGTTTCATTTTAATTTGGAAGAAATTAATTTTATGCAGTTCAAATTACGGAAACTCTCCAATTTTAATGAAGAGAAAACAAAAAATAGCCCAACGTCACAATTGTATTAAATTTCTTGGGTACGTCTCTTATATTGGAGTTCCTCAAACACCAAAAAATACGATAAATTATTCACTTGCTAGCAATTAAATTGCGTACCAATTTTTCAGCTAACGAAATGTATTTGTGTATATTGAAGTAAAAGTAAAATTTTATGAAATATCAAGCAATAACAAAAAAAAATGTTTTAATTGTCTCATTAATATTATCTAATTATTATTTAAACGTTAAAAATAAAGCTTTTAATACAACGTGGCAAAATTAATAACAATTATTGCAACTCTTTTCTTAAGAAATATTTGAAATCCAAAGCCTTAAAAAATAAATGTTAACATCTTCAAATTTTAAGAATAATTACGAAATTAAACAATAAACAAAAATAGTTTGCTATTCTTTCTTATTGTTTAATTCGTTAACTCTACACTTTAAATATAAGAAGCGGATGAGTAAATTTATCACACAATTAATCTCTTATGGTTTTAATAGATAAATTTAATCGTGTAATAATTTTATAAAAGTGTTTGTAAAACTGTATTGTATTTTCATCGTTATTAATATTTTTTGCATAGAGAGAAATAAACGGTAAATTATTATTTTTTTTTTCGGTTTCTTTCCTTTTTTAAAGTAAGATATTGCTGCATTTTTAACTTCTTTATTAAACAATGGATTAATAAAATGAATTATTCGTATACTTTAATTAAAACACCCTTTTTATTTCTCTCTGCTGTTTAATTAAAACCATTTTCAAAAAGTTAATTTAAATAGAGTAATTTTTACAAAATAATATTTATCTTAAATATTTCCTATAATATATGATTAATGTATGTAAACAAAAGCTTTGAGAACAAATATATCTGGAACATAACGACAAAAATTTCTGTGATATGCTTCATTTTGAATTTTGAATAAACAATCATGTGAGTCGACATCAATATTTAACGTGTAAACAAAAGAAAATTATTACTTTAAAATTATGTAAAGCTGAATAAACAATAAAGATATATATATATATATTGACAAATAAACGCTGCCAAGCTCCTTTGTATTACAATATTAAATGCAAACATAGTAGATGCAAAGAAAATAAAGTGAGTTTTAAGACAATGATAAATTTTATATTTTGTTACAAGACTATTATTTAAAGTTGTGAGTAATTATTTAACCAGATATTAGGAAAATAGATATATTTCAATAGTAATGTATTTGCAGAGTATGTATGAACTTAAAGTTATGTATGAACTTAATATTAACAACAAAAGTATCCATAATTTTAATTTTAAGTCGTAGAAGTTCATAATTTCCATGTCAAAATAAGATACAATGAAAGTACGTCATTTAGAGTAGAATTTTTCATATTTTTATTTCTTAAATCTATGTAATCAAATAATAACTAAGCACTCGAAACATAATAGATTTTGTTAAATTTATCGTTCGATTTTATTTCAGCTTAGGTTGGCCTCATGAGATAATTCTCAGTGTTTTTAACAGCAATAAGATGCTGAGGACGATAGAATCAATTCTCCATCATTGGACATATGGCATTCCAACTTTTCTGTTTTTTCTCTTTGTAAGATATTGGATTTTTTACTTTTTTCGTTGGGGAACTAATCGTGACTGGTAAATATGTCAAGAAAATTGAAAGCAGCTTTATTTTGAGTTTGTGCTAGTATTTGTGTACAAATTTTAAAAAAATTATAATTTACATTAATTAATAACAATTTAATTAATAAAGCAGAAAATACATGTATATAAACACAATAATAAATTTCAAAACTATGGAAAAAAAAATAAATTACCAAAATTTAAAATGTAAAATTAAAACTTGTATATAAGTTTATTATTACCAAATAGTAAATCAACTTATTGTATTTACATGTTTTAAAGCAATAAAAGCAGTACAATAAAGTTAACATAAATAGATTGCGCTGAGAAAAAATTAAAGAGAAAAAATCTAAAATGGATTAAAAGTCTTTAAATTGCTATAAGCAGAATTTTAACAAAAATATCCAAGAATAAGTAATAAAAATGGGTAAAATATAATAATAAACTATCCAATTATAGCAATGTAAAATTTAATTATGTTTACTATGTAATAATAAAACTAGTTGGTCACAAAAATACATTATTTATCCTAGAATTGCAATGCAAAAATAAGAAAAATATATATATAAAACAATAGGGTAAAAAATGGAGGTAAGGGAATTAAAAAATGCCATATAAGACTTGGGACTAAAAAGTGCATGTTTATGCTAGTATTATGGATCCAATCCATAACTCTCAGCAATTTAATATATAAAAAAATGGTTAAAAACCATATGCAAATAAAAGATCTCATTTGAAAAAGTAATTAAACTGAAGAAATAAAGGAAAAAATAATCAATGGATTCAAAATTCATTTCAGGCAAATTAAAAAATCTTTTAAAATTAAAATATAAATATTTTTTCTACGTTTAAAAAATCATGTAACTTAGAAAAAAGAGTTATAAAACTCCTACCTATCTTTGACGCACTTGTTGGCTTTAACCTTAGTTAATATGGCGCTTGCCTTCTTGTTAACGTCATTCTACTTTATTAATTTTACGAGATAAGGAAATTTTACGAATCATGCACATTCTACATATACTGAAGAAAACTATAATACCAAGAAAAATAATATTAATAAAATACGCATGTTTTAAAAATTTATACATGTAATAAATAAAAGTGCTTTGTGAAATGGGCTTTTATTTTTATCTCCCAAGCTGTAA
The DNA here is from genome assembly GCA_019974015.1 of Nephila pilipes. Lineage (NCBI taxonomy): Eukaryota > Metazoa > Arthropoda > Arachnida > Araneae > Nephilidae > Nephila > Nephila pilipes. The sequence goes on along the minus strand of BMAW01109588.1, from coordinate 19,014 downwards.
ATGTTAGTTCGAACTTTTTTAATTGAATTTGTTAAGCCTAATTTGAGCTCATGGGGGAGTTGTATACTAAAGCTGCGTTTTTTATAATTATGGAGTCAGAAAAATGTATCTGTTAAAATTCCTCTTCAACAGATACACAACGGATCCTAGAGTTTTGTCTACTTATTGTTGTGTTATAATTGTATCTTGATTGAATGGCAAATGGATCCGGCCACCGTAGAATATAATACTGTCGTAAACCTATGAGGCTAGTGGTAGTAAGTAAGTATTCTTGCACTGCACTGAACGTCTCCAGACGTGTTTGCACTAATTTTGGGAACTAGATTCATAACTAGACTATTCGTCGCAAGTCAGAGTAGTTCCAAGAAGATCATTCCTGGCACCACAGTAGTCGGATTTGACAGTATACAAACGTCAGGGGTAACTGTCGTAACGTTAAGCACTAGCGTATTTTCCACCTTATTGACGTTTGTGTTCTAGTATAAAAGTCCCACGTCAGATGCTTTATACTGATGAATCCAATTCTGTGATATATGATCTGACTATCAATCAGTCTGTCCCTTCTATTATGACATGTCAATCGTCGTCATTTTGATGCTGAAATCTGCTCGTTGTTTATCATTCTTGCCAAAATCGCTTAATCGCCGCTTCGATTTAATCCAAAAGCTGAGCGACTCTAGGATTTACCTATCCATTCTCTTTCAATCCTATGATGTGACTTACTTCAAACTCTATCGTCCGTATAAGCAAAGCCCTAATCCGTCGGAAAGGCATTGTTATAATCGAAGCAAATATCCGCAATCGACATGCAACAAATCTTTTGACCCTTCAATTGAAATTCGTTCCTTATATGCACCTGTTGGATGTCGGTTCCAATTCAGAGGAACTGCGATTGTTCATTCAATGAACAACAACAGGATTCACAGTAAAATTCCCGAAACCAACTTCATTTTTATGCTCTCTGACGTGCTCAGTCAAAAAAATTTTACATGTAACTAAAATTTCATGACAATTGGCTTATTTCTTCTAAGAGTTTGAAAAGAGTTATGTGTTAATGACACACACGTGTAACTGCCAGAATTTTATTGCAAATAATGTGTGTGTGTGTGTGTGTGTGTGTGTGTGTGTGTGTGTGTGTGTGTGTCCGCTCTGCGTTCAAGCGCGCCACGTAGCGGCCGCTGGAAGAATGATGACAACTGGAGCTCTAATAACCAGCAATCCAGGTGGAAAAGCTATCTAGTAAATACGGTATTCCGAGCCGAGAGTTATGTAACTCTGAGTATTATGTTAACCCTTAATTGTTTGTCTTTAAATTGTTGTGCTCTTAAGTGTTTCTAAATAAACGTAATTAAATCTAGGAAGGAATTCGTTATTTAGATAGTCTTCACTTATTGAATTTCTGTTAACCCTGTATATATATATATATATATATATATATATTCTTCAACTATGTTGAAGTAAATAAAGTATATCTTAACGATTCTACTCTTTTCAACCTTTCTTTTTCAATCAATTTGCTTCTTTTTCAATCCCTTTCTTCTAACGTCTAGATTACAGTTTGGCGCAGCATAGCCAGGTTTGGGTTTTGCGCCATCAACTTTCGCTCGTTCATTCACTAATTTCCAAATGTGAAGCATGGAGATGGTTCTATCCTGATTTGGGTGGCGATCTCGCGATTTTCTGAAGTCCCTTTCATCATCGACAACTGCGTAGGACCATTTGGACATTTTAGTCAACCAAATGCATCCTACGGTATAAACATTGTTTCCTTCAGGTTGTTGCTTTCCTACGCTTCCTATACCTATTCAGGCATATATTGAAAAGCGGACAAATGAATTCACTCATAATTGCTTGTCCTAGTCGCCAGATATTACTAACCACTTGGTCCGAGAAATCAAAGTTTACAGCTGATATCCACTGCGAGGCTCTTTGCATCTTTGCTTCATCCACCTTTCTCCATATTCCCATGAAGAATGGCTTAATATTCCATTAAAAAACCTTCTCATTTTGTATCTCAAATATTTTATTTTCTTCTTTCATACTATAAGTTCTTTTCAATAAACTAAACATTTAAGAAAGTTATCGATACATTAATAACTGAAAATATTGCACAAGTTTAAAAAACTTCAATACTTTAAAATCTTCGCAAGTCACACTGAAAATTCAAATTGGATTAGCGCAACATGTATTTGTCAACGCAATTATAGTTATTTACTGAGAGAAAATATCCGGATATGTTAAGAGGACGCAGTACCCTAAAATGATCAAAATATCGAAAACAATTTTATTACATTATTTCAATTATATGAATTTTAGTACAAAATTTCATAGCTCTAGCTATGTTATTCAGTAAATTATTTAGATTTTCTTTAACAGTTAGCCAAATCATTTCATTGACCTTCAAAACTTGTACAGTGATTCTCTACAATAACAACGCCAGAAATTAAAACGTCTGATTAACTAGCCCGAATGAGTCGTTTTTTCCAACTTGGTTTGGAAAGGCTCAGCAAAAAACGACCAGTCAAATTTGCTTCGGACTCACTGGACCAGAGTTTGAAATGCCGTTAGCACTCCAATGTCAACAACTCTTTTCCTCTCCAATGGGTCGAAAACCACCCGACGCCGAAATGGTGACTCAGTCTATAACTACTGATTGCATATGCCCCTGATACATAAACACTTGCCTCTGTACGTCTAACAAAGACAACTCCACGTAAATAACGACTCTTGATATTCCGGCTCTAGCACATGTGTCGAAGAGACCCGCCACTCTACTAGAGACAGCCGATGAGGACAAATAGAAAACTGTTTCACGCAAAACTCAATTCAGCAGGGAGGGGATGTATATCTGTTGCAGTAATGGATGAAAAAGCAACCTTCTCTGCAAATACCAATGTTTCTCTTCCCTCCAATGTGTCTCTGCAAATACCAATCACGATGTGCAGGGAAGGAGAATTTAGATAAATAACTATTTTTATGAGCTTAAAAAATGATTTTTTTTTTTTTTTTTGTTGCTGTTTTTCATAATGTTTGAAAGAAAAAAAGTAGTAATATTTTTTTTAAAAAAAAACATTAATATAAAAATCCCATGTACAGAATTGTGAGAAACACTACTAAGAAACAGAGGAAAAATTTGCTGGCAAAGTAGTATAAATTTTGAAATATTACAATTTGCTGAAAAAAGTATTATAAATTTTAAAATATTAAAATTTGCTGAAAAAAGTAGTATAAATTTTAAAATATTAAAATTCTTTGAAAAAAGTTTATAATTTTAAATAATTGTTTGTTTGAAATGCATTTTTCCCCCTGAAATGCACATTTTACGTCATCAAATATGTTGAACAAATACGTATTCTCATAAATATCTAATTGTTTACGGTACTGTGTCCCCTCAAGTAGAATTGCCAGAAAAATAAAGTTTTTTTCCCCCAATTTCTAATTATAATGTATTATAGATCCAAACACGTAAATTTTCCTATCTTTTTTTCAAATAGAATTATCAAATCGTATTAAAATAGTAACTGTATTGATATTGAATTATGTGATATCTATGATTTTAGGCAATAAAGGAAGAAATCACCCTTGTGAGGGAAGAACATGCATACATTTTTATTGTATGTTGAACACCAATAATCTTATTAAACTGTATTTAGTTCCACAACTTCATTTTAAAAAAAGCAGCGATAATATTTCAATTTTGATTTTATAACACTACATTTTTAAAAAATCTTACAGCAACCTTCTTAAAATGCTATTAAATTATACACAAAACTATTTCGAAAAAGGATGGTTTAAATTAATAATTATTTCTGTCTTTTGTCACAATATAATTTCTTGAAAGTCGCAATTTTATAAAATTTGAATAATAAAATCGTCGTTTTTGTAACAGTATTAACTGTAATATATTTTTAAAATTGTTCGAACGCACACACACAAAATCGTTTGATGTAAACATAGAAAACATACGATTTCTTACGCTACCGAAAAATCACTAAGCTTCTAACATTTTTTTTCCCCTGTAAATTTCCTAAGCCGCTTAAGTTCTTTGTGCAAGTATAGCATATTGTACACAACAGCTGCAACGCGATTCCGATGATCCATTAAACCGTGCTTCCGTACACCTCTGCTCCCTCCGACAAAGGAAGAGTAGACTTTCGAACATGGGAACTGGTTTCGATTCTCTGAGCGATAAAAATAAAATGTACAAATTTTGTATATTTTTAAATAACTTTTTATTATAATTACAATCCTAGGATCGTTATTGAAATGAGAGAAAATAATGATTGTGTCCTTGTATTTATACAGTAATTTGATACGCGGAGTAAAAAAAGTAATTCTTGAAAATAATCTTACTATACGTATATTAGAGGAGAAAACTGTTGTTTTATAAATTTATAAAATTATTAAATGATTTTTAACCTCTCTTGCAAGCACAAAAGGATCTTTTAATCTTTTCGATTCTGAAATAATATAAGTATTTTTTACTGTGATGAAAATTGTGTTCAGAAAATTATTTATCATAAATGCTTAAAATATTGGGAAAAGAGACGAGAGAGAGACGACTTTTTTTTTTTTTTTTTACTTTAAAATTTTGATTAGGTCTAAAGGGAAAAAATTAGAAATGAAAACATTATAACGAAATATTGATGAATATAGATTAATATCATACTCATTAATTCTTTTTTCAGTAATTTTTAAACAGTAAATTACATTTATTATTATATTTATGTATTAAGTTTCAGAAATAATTTGAATCCCTAAGCCTTTATAGGAAATGCTGTTATTGGTGCTCTGGAAAAACGTAAGTTATGGGGGGGGGGGGAATTAGTTCGATGCAGATAGATTGTTTCAATTTCGAAAAACTTTTCAATTAGTTGAATATTGTAAATAATGGTAATTTAAGTAACAAACAAGTAATTAATTCAAAAAATCACAAAACTCATCTTTAATTTATACAATTCATATTTCACTTAATTAATTTTGCTAAAAAGGGCCTTATCCCCCTCCTAGTGATGGGAAAATAAATATTCCTTCTGTTACAACTAATGTAAGTAATAAATTGAACACAGTATACATATCAGAGCAGTATGAACAGTAAGCATTTTTCAAAAGCTCTTCTCGTAATATTAAATTTAAAAATTCTTAATGTATGTTGCACAGGATCAATTTAAAAAACTTCAATAATTACAATAGGCTCTAATTATGACAAATTCCAAGTTATAACAAATGAAGGAAGATCATTTTCTTACTGATTTTATGCCAAAAAATATCGAAATAAAGTACGCCTTAATGAATCGTGAATGATAATGAGGTTTAAATTTCTCTGACTGAAAGAGACAAATTTCGTTGAACAATTTACCAAATTTTGCATAAAATAGTATTATTTATATCAGTTTTGATTACATATATTTCAATAAATATACAAGGTCTGTCTATTAAGAGACGGGTACTGGTGCAAAATATTATTATTTTTTTTTTACAAATCTCTCGCTTGTCCCTCTTCAAAGTATTCTCCATTGGTACTCACACATTAGCCCATTCCTATTTTCCACTGGTCAAAAGAGTGTTGCAGATGACTTTCTGATATTTTAATGGCTAATCTAATTGCTTCTACTGACGCAAAATGAATTTGTTTCACCACAGATTTTGGTTTTATAGAAGGAAAAAATCACATCAACGGAATATAGAGGATGTTTTAGTGTTTCAATCCGTTTTGTATCCGTTTTGTATCCAAAAGCTGACTTACAGAGGGCGCCGAGTGCATAGAAGCATTGTCTTGCAATGGAATTAAGCTGTTTTGTCAGAATTCTGGGAGGTATTTTTTATCCTCTCTAAATCTTTCTCTGGCAATAGGTATTGCAACGAAGAAGTTTTGATTACGCTAAGAAAATGGATTAGGGGATAATATTCCTTTATGCAAGTAGATTTACACGCCAAATCAACTTGTATTGGTTCCACGGTAACATAAAATAAATTTGCTTACCCTTTTTTGCAGTAAGGAATCCCATGCTACATCGGTGGCACTGGAATAACCCCAAAGGCCAAAGAACTTTAATCAATAATTCTATAGGAGATTTTTTTCAAGAAGATATTAATTTATTACAGTTAATACTTTAAAATTAGATTCATCAAGATACATAGTTCATATACTCCCTGATCTACTCTTCTGAATATAAAGGAAAACGTTACAGTATTTACATTATCAAAACCTCTTAGCAGTGTTCACCTATAAAGAAGAACTAAAACTGTGGAAGATTACATTAACATAAGTTCGCTATTTATAACAGAACCCCTCCCCCTCTCAGAAGTCTGGCAAAATGGTTTCATTTTGCGTCAATGCAATGTTTCTTCAGCATTTTTTAGTTACAAAACGGATTGAAAAACTGAAACATCCACCATACTCCTCTGATGCGACTTTTTCCTTCTACTAAAAGTAAAATCTGTTCTAAAAGAAACTCATTTTGAGTCAGTAGAAGCTATTAGATTTAGCTATTAAAATATCAGGGGCTTATGTATGAGTACCAATGAAGAAGAAGGGAACAAACAACAGATTCGACATAAACTGTAAAAAAAAAATATCCTTTTTTGCATCAGTCGCATCGCTTAATAGACAGACATTATAAATGAGTCGTGTGTTTGATAATATATATTTTACAGGAAAAGAATTTTTTTAAAAAAATATTGAGATTAAAGTTTAATATGTTTCTAGGACTTCCATTAAAAATAAACTATGCTAAGTAAAAGGTAATAATAATAACCATAAATGTGCCCCGATTCCTTTAAACGAAAGAATCTCTTCAAATTAGGAGAAGAGTAGTAATCAATATTTAAAAGCAAAGTTATTTCTGGAAATATTTCTCGATTACCTAGAAAATACGGTCTTAACCTTTGAATAGGAGACTAAATAGGACAAGAAATAAGATGATTTCAAAGAAAAAGGAGTTTGTGAGGGGGGGGGGGGGCGTCTTCCAAGAAAATCGGCTAGTTAGTAATCTTCAAAGGTTGGAGCATAAGAATTGGATTTCTTTGATCCTTAATTAATCGCGATTCAAAAAATAACGGTTAAATTTCTCTGGAACTTAAATAACAAAATTTCGTTGCAGGATTTTGCTATCTGAATTAATCGAAATTTTGTCGAAAACGGTATTTTCATTTTCGTCAATACATTACTGATTTAATGACAAGAAATAAAACAGCATTTTCTAAAAGAGTTTAAACTGTAATAAATTAAACATAATTTAACATTCTTAGAGGTAGAACCTTTTTAGGCATTACAAATACTTTTGGTAAATTTTAAATCTTATTTGAGTACAACATATCAACTTGCTATATATTGCCGATATACAACATATCAACTTGCTGTATATTGCCTGTTCATATATTGCCGATGCAATATATGAACATACATCACTACTGCAAAAGATCAGCTAGAAATCTTTTCATCTTCTTTCAAAAAGTTTCACGGACTTCAAAAAGTACCCGTAATAGGAATGGCAATGTGGTGACTCGTTGTAGTATATATTGTCTAATAATCATTTTCCCTCTTTCTTAGAAGTCCATAAGTGTGACGCCCTTCGCATCTTATAAAAGTCCCTGACATAATTTTTCCCTCCGATCAAACAGTCTTTGGAGCAGATTCATCCGAAAGTAACCCTGCTGAGGGGCATAGTGAACGCATGCAGGATCTCCACACCCTCCCATGACTAACACCCAAGATGACAGACATAATGTGAGGCTGGCTCTGCAAAACTGTCTAACCACATCACGGACCATTAGTTAGGAAATGAGCATGTTTAGATCACTCCCAGTATCCACTCGTACGGTGCAACGACGTTTTCAGCAGCCTCAATGGTCGGCACGGCATCCATTATTTCGGCTTCCCTTGACAATGCAACATAAAAAGAGTCGGCGACTCTGGTGTGTCGAACAATAAAGTTGATGACAAGATTGGCGCAATGTCATCTTTTCAGACGAATCCCGATACTGCGTGCAGTATTCTGATGGCCGTATACTTGTCTGAAGGCTACTAGAAACCACTCGCTATTTGTTTGCATTCGATATCGGCATAGGAGCCTTGCACCTAGTGTTATGGTTCGGGCAACCATTGGGTACACAACACGCATATCTGTGGTTCGAATCGACGGTAATTTAAATGCAGATCGATACATTTCTGACACCTTACTTCCATTGGGTGTGCTCTAATTTTGAGGCCTGCATAATACCATCTTCCAACAAAATAATTCAAGACCATACGTTGCACGTCGTGTTTTGACCTTCCTCGATACATAGGGTATTCGATTGATGCCCTGGCCTGCACGATCTCCAGATCTGTCACTATTTGAAAACTTCTGATGATGGGTTACTGAGAGACTGGCCCACCACCCCTCTCCAGATAATACGGTTGATGAAGTGGGGCATAGACTTGAAGCAGAGTGGAATGAGTTGCCCGTTTCTCTCATTCAAGCCCAGTTCGAATGCATGTCAAACCGAGTAAGAGCCGTTTTAGCTGCCAGGGGTAACAGGTGTTTCTACTAATTTCACACCCCTATAAATCCCCAAATTGCTTGTAAATTTAATCATTTTGTCTTCATACCATACTATTTACGTACAATTTTTTCTTATTTGCTTTCCTTCATAGTGTTGCAGTTTTAATGGCTAACAGATTATATGGTATCATGTGCATACTGCTACATTGATCTTAATGTATGTGAGACTTCTAACAATACATATAAACCATTAATTTTGGAGACGTGTTAAAACTGCATTCCCTCATTATAAAAGGCAAGCAAATTTTCAATTTTATTTGGCTGTATATTTATTTAGAAAATCAAAAGGAGTTGACTGTTTTAACCAATTCCTAACCAATTCCTGTGAGGTGAAAAAATCAACACAAGAACTGTAAAAGGGGTATTTCTAGAAACTTTTTTGAGATGGAAAAAAAAATTCAAGCACTTTTTTTTTGTTCTTGTATGAGAATTTTTCATATATCAGGAGCTGCTGAGTAAGTTGCATTTTTTCTCTCAATTCTATTTAGGTTTATATGTTTCTTTTACAGGTATTCTCGTGTTTTCAGTTAAATTTATATGTGCATAATATTTCTTTGATTTATTTTTATTTTCTAACTTTTGTGCTTGAGCCATTATAAAATTGACAATTTCAATGAGTATCTATATCTTTTAATTTACACTTATCACTGCATAGTATATCTTTCACAAGCCCGCCTCTAGAGGGCGTTCATTTGTAAAGGGGTGAATGTAAGATGCCACACAATCCTCTCGAACCTGACCGAATCTCCGAGCGGAGCTGATGTGAGCGAGCGAGATGGCACTCGTGAGTAAGGAGTGTAAATAAATTATTGTTGTTGTTGTTATACAACCTGATGTTTTTTTTTTTTGTCTTAGGACAACAGTGAACAGTAATCTAATGCTTATTAACTAAGTTAACAAAAAAAAAGTAAGAGTAAACGATGTGCATGTGTGAAGAAAAAGAGAAAATCTTAATAATTGTATGAATGATACCTCTTTTCAAAATAAGTACCATATCTATACGGGGGTGTAGCTATGGTTTTCAGAGGACCGGAACAACTGAAGATTTCGCCTTCCCCCCACTTTTTTTTTGTCAAAATACAATGTGGGGAAGAGAAAGAAAAAAAAATAAAGTACTTATCTAATAGTATTTTAAGAAAAAAAATCACCTTTTTAAAAATTTAAACAAATTTTTAAAGCTCTCTTACGCGTATATTTTCAAAGTTTCGCTAAATTTATAGATAGAACAATGTAAAATAATCAAGACAGCAATAGTAGTTTGTAAATATAATGATTCTAAAATATTATTCAAATATAGCATTGCAAAAACTTAAACATTATATTGAATATAATAATACGAGTATAATAGCTTGAAAATGAAGTTAGTATAAAGTGAAAAAAAAAGTTTGATGAATAACGTTTTAAATATAATTATTAACTTCAAAAATAAATTTTCCAAACCTTTATTGTTGGTAAATTATCGATTAGCTTATCAAAATGTATGCTGCTCATAACATCTCGTTCCACAATCATCAAAGCCAAGGCTGACAATCTTTTTTTTTTTTGAGCCATGGATAATCTCAGGCAGAACGAGATTAGTTTTAATTTACTAAAAGATCTTTCACAACTGGAAATGGAGGTTCCAAAAGTCAGTAAAACTGAATATAGGAATGGACTGAGTATGAGAATGTTTTTTATTTACTTTTTAGTGCATTTTAAGAATGAAAAACATTTCATTCTAAAATTTCATAACATCCGTTTCGCGTTCTCTGGGTGGAGCATCCAAGGACTGTTGTCTCCCTCTTCCCCTTTCTTAGTTACGTCTTTGTATTTTTCTTGTAACGTTATTACTATTGTTAACTCGTTTAAGATTTATTTGAATATCAGATATTATATGTGAGTCAAATATAATGTAGGCGATATATAAATATAAAATTTATTTAAATGACAATAAAAAAGAATCATTTCATGGTTTTCTAGAATCATTTGGTGGTACTCAAGTTTTTTTTTTTTTTTTATTCCATTACAATTGGAATTAAGTGAGAGGAAATTTCTAACACACACAATTTATTACAGTAGTATAAAATTATAATATTTTCATCAAACGAAAATGATGAACTTATAAAATTACTAACTGGTTTCTTAAACATTCACTAGTGCATAAATAATGCATTTTTTTTTATTGTAAGAAGTTAGAAATTTAACTCACGTTCCAAGGCAAAGAATATGTGCTGTAATTCTGTTCAAGGTTTAAGAATTCAACAGATTCATAGATTTATTCCGAGACAACAGACGAACAACTGTTCGTGAAATGGGTAAGAAATCCGTGATAATTCTTGAAAGAATGCAAAATGTTATTAAATAAGTTGAATCTTGAGAGCAAAAGAGCAAGATAGTCCTAGAAATGTGAATGTTAATGAAAAAACAATAATAATTGGTATTTTTAAAAACATTTCAGCCAATATTGAAAGCAGAGATAAATTTATTTTTGATGCTTGTACTGGAAGGCGAAGAATCTATTGTTATACTCTAGGAACACTCTTAAAATTGTTATACTCTTATTGTTCCTATTGTTACTCTTGAAAAAGACTTTTGAATATAAAATGACAGAACAAATGTTCCATTAAAACTAATTAGTAACAAAGAAAGCATGATTGTCTGCTGGAAAAGTTTTCAATGCAGGGTTTTGCTATTTAAAAACGAAAGCAGGCTTGTTCTCCCCCTCCCCAAAGAAAAAAAAACAATACAGCAATGCTAATCTAAAATTTTAGAAGATGGTAATGTATAACGCATGGATCAATAAGTTCCGAGACTAACCCAGAGATGGCGCTCGTAGTAAACCAGTAACCAGGTCCTTCTAGAGTACTAACCTTTGCTTGAAACGTGTCAAAATTTTAAGTCGATCGGACCAGAAACAGCTGAGTTATCGAGGTTGGAGTAAAGTCGTTTTATAGTTTAAAAAATGGAAAAAACCGAGTTTCTCGTGTTCTGATAAAACATTGTTTTTTAATGGGTAAAAACACCGTGCAAGCGAAACAATGGATTGAAAAATGTTACCCGGACTCTTGTCCATCAAAAGCAACGATTTGTCGGTGGTTTGCCGAGTTTAAACGTGGTCGTACCGACACAAATGACGCGGAACGCTCGGGTAGACCTGTGGAAGCCGTTACACCGGAAAATGTGAGTGAAGTGACAAAAATTATAATGAAAGATCGTAAAGTGAAGCTCCGTGAGATTGCTGAGATGACACAGATATCATATGGAAGTGTATTTACTATCCTTCATGAAAAATTGAGCATGAAAAAGGTTTTTTCCAAGTGGGTGCCGCGATTGCTTTCGATGGAACAAAAACAGCAACGAGTCGATGATTCAGAAAGCTGTTTATCGCTATTTACTCGCAACAAAAAAGATTTCTTGCGTCGTTACGTGACCATGGACGAAACATGGATACATCACTACACTCCAGAGTCGAAGCGGCAGTGGCGCACAGCTGGCGAAAGCCGTCCGAAGCGTCCGAAAACGCAGCAGTCAGCTGGCAAAGTCATGGCGTCAGTTTTTTGGGATACGCATGGCGTGATTTTCATTGACTACCTCGAAAAAGGTAAATCGATCAACAGTGATTATTATATTGACTTGCTGGTGCGTTTGAAGGAGGAAATCGCAAAAAAACGACCGCACAGTCTCGGGACTTATTGATCCATGTGTTAATTGTGATTAAAAATATTTGGACTTTTTTTTATTCATGGCTTGTTGCTCCACAAGACCCAACATGGCTGCTGTGGCACTACAGAAATTGTCGTGGGAAACATTTGATCATTCACTTACAGAATAGTTGCTTTTTGTGACTATCGCTTGTTTCATCCCCTTGGGACAGAATGAGGATATAAAAGATTCTCAGCTGATAACACGTAAGTTCATTCGTGTACAAATAGATTTGCGTAATGTATAGGAAGATATAAACATATGTATAGGCAGATTTTAAAAAAATAAAAGTCCTAGTGTGTCACTAAAAAGGTGTGTTAATATTAAGAGATATTATATACAAAAATTATATTGGTGCATATTTTATGTATCTTCCATTCAAAGTAGAATTTTAAAGAAGTATCCTTGTTATTTGATTCAATCTCACGTATTTCGAAAATATTAACAGGAAGACCATGTTACGTAATTCCAATATAATTCTGCCACCGGACGCTGCTTGAGCACGATGAGCTCAGTAGAAGGCGAAAAGCCAAGGATATAGAGGGCTCAAGGTGCAGATAACTTGATAATGTGTCTAAAACCTTTTCTAATTTACTACGTTTGTTGTAAATAAAGTTATTTAGTTTTATGAAAGTTTTTTTCTTTGCACCTCTAACTTACTCACGAATCATCTGCAATGGGTTCAGACAGACTCGTTCTAAAAATATCATAGTACAGAAAAACACGACCCCGTTATCTAAATCCTTGACCTCAAGTAAAAAAGAAATAGGGGAAAAAATCATCTCCTTCCCTTTTTTTACTTACTATCTATTGACTCTCCTGTTTACTTTTACCTGAATGACCTCATGTCATTGTTGTTTTGGTCAGATTTTATGCTAGCGGAATGGATATTGGGAGAAGCGGGCAGAGAAACTCTTGTCAATGAAAGGGGAGGTCGAATGTCATTGATGGAATACTTTTAAGATAAACAGGCTCCTAGCTGGGGTTTAGTGACCTTCATAAAGAATTTTTCAGTTAGTATTGAATTATGTAAAAGGAAGTGAAGTAAACAAAGCTGCATTTCCTTTGTGATGCTATATCATGAAATATTACTTCCCTCCCCAGAAGGGTAGACTAGGGATATCCTAAAGAGTTTTAATATTACTGAGATATCTAAATAAAATTTATTATGCGTATTAATTTATCCTGATGCACATAATGCTGTAAATTACAAGTATTCATGTTTATTTGTTTTATTTCAGAAAACAATAGATAGAAATAGCTCACTACATGAAGAATACAGAGTTCAAGCTGCGGAGTTCTACAATAACGGCCTTTGAAAAGTCAAGAAACACTGGAGAAATGTATAACTCTTAATGGTGACTTTGTAGAAAAAGTCAAAAGAATAATAAATAAAAATTAAGTTTATAACTCAATTATTTTTCGTAATAATTAAAATTTTACAACTCTGTTTGCTACTTTAATTTACGACTTCTTAAAATCAAATAAACCAAATTAATAATTGTAATTTACAAATTTATGTACAAAAAGATCAATTAATATGAAGAATAAATAAATCCAGATATATCTGTTAATTCTTAGTAATAATTAAAACTTTATAATGCCCACTAGTGCATACTTTAAGAGTTTATAGCTAAAATTCTAAACGATTGGAACATAGAAAGCGTGTTAGTAATTTTTAATATTTATTTCAATATTTATCGTTTTAATAGTGTTTCATATATAAAAACGAACAGAGAATATTTTATATTATACTAATATTTACATGCTTGCAAGATATAAGAACAAAGTTCCCAAATGCCTTTTACTGGTGAGCAGTTTCCTATATTAGTGATTGACACCGTAAATCAAGGAACAAAATTATATATTTATGAACACCATCGTATAATATTCGCAGCTGCATCCATTATTTGAATATGGTCGGGTTTTAAAAGTATTAGTTTTTACATTTCACAAAAATAAACAAAATTATGTTTGCTAAGTTAAAGAAATTTCTGTTTGTAAATTTATGAATATTTTTATTCCTGAAATGAAGTAAGCATTTCAATATTAACATTTAAAATTTATCGTGAATATTTTCCTGTGTTGTTTCTTGATGTTTTTTTAATAAAATTGTCGCAAAAATATAAAGTATGGAAATTCAAGCACTGTAAATATAAACTGTGATATTCTTCACGATCAGTAATACTTAAACGAGTTGGAAATCAATTAAAATTTCTTAAATATTTTGGCATTTTGAATACGAAATCAGCACAAATATGTAGAGGATACTATGGTGAAAATTTACCAACATTCTTGAAAAAAAAAAGAATCATATTTTAATATTTATTACAAGATTATTTATAAAATGCCTTAATAATTAGCCCGAGAGAGACGTCTCTTTAGTCTGGTTGGTAAAGGTGCATCAAACAGCAACCTGTAAACTTTTCTTCAGGTTCGATAAGCCGCCGGCATCCCAACGTCACAAAAAACTTTCTCTCCCTCTTCGAAATAGAAAATCACCATCGGCAAAAGTGATGATCCAGAACTCTAAATGGCATAGCCTAGAACTACTGGTTGCATATGCCTCCGATTCAAAACATTTACCTCTGTGTGTCTAACTAAGACAACCACACATAAATCACAACTAATGATATTCCGTCTATGGCGCACGTGTCGACGAGACCCGTCACTCAACAAGAGACAGCCGATGACGCCAAATGGAAACTATTTTAAGCAAAACTCTCAATTCAACAGGAAGGGGATGCGTATCAATTGCATTTGCGGCTGGAAAATTGACCTTCTCTACAAATATCAGTCAGGAAATTCTCTTTGCTTCATCACGATTATACAGGAAGGGGAGAATGTAAAGGCTATCTTCAACAACAACACCAGCAGTTAAAACGCCCTAATAACTAGTCGGAGAGAGACGCTTCTTTTAGTTGGATTGATGATGCAAACAGCAAGCCAGTAAATTTTTCTTCGCACCTACTGGTCCAGAGTTCGAACACCGCCGGCATCCCAATGTGAACATCTCTCCCCCTCCACGGAGTCGGAAATCATCCAACACCGAAGCTCCATCATTAATCAATATTGAAATGGTGATTAATTAATAGTCAAACGAATAGTGAGTTAGATATTGGAAATATTCCAATTATTTTAATCAAAACTACGAATATTCAACATTCAAAATTTAAATTATTATATATGTGGATAAAATCCCTACTCACGTCCGAATCTAAAGGTTAATATTTAAAGTATTTTCTCTGAGGACGGCAAACTGTGACTCGTGAGCCACAAGCGGCTCAGTGGAATCATACTGGTTCTTGAGCAATTTAATGGTACTGAAAATTAAGCTGCAATATTGCCATCACCAAACAAATTTTAATACCCCGCGCACCATCAAAATGCGGGGGGATCGCATGCATGTAAACCTAGCTTTAGTTAACCTTGCTCCCTTAATTAATCTTGCTATGAGTGGCTATAAATGTTTCATTTCATTTTCTGTTGATACGACATCACATTTAAACAACTTGTATAAAAATCTACAAGAGAGTGGTAACATTGCACTCACTCTTGTGGAAGCGATACTTTTGTTTAAACAACAATTAACATTGTTTGTTCAAGACATGGAGAAAAAACACTTCCTACATTTTGAAACGTTAACATAAAAACAATTCAGGTTGTAATATTAATAGTGTATTTTTTTCACAGCTATTTTGAAAATTCAAGGGTCTTTTAATCTTCGTTTTAAAGTTTTTAATCTGAAAAATCTGCTCTATCATTTTTAACAAAGCTACTAGTGACGAAGGTGTGCGAGTTGAATTTTTACACCGTTCCCAATCATTGATAGACCTCAATTAAAGTTACAGTTGTTAGATTTGAAAAACAAAGATCGATGGACAGAAAAGCTCACAAATTTGTAGTCAGAACTAGAAAACTTAGAAGGAAAAGAAAATTGTCTGTCAGATTCCAGTAGGCTGATCTTTTAAAATGTAGTTATATTTTGGAACAGTCCGCCTCAGTGAAAACATATGCATTTGATATCTTGATAATTTTTAGATTTACTAACTACTTTGAAAAATAATTTTCAGATAAGACCAAAATTAAAAACAAATTAAGAAATATATTTAATGACAAAAGTTTCAAAAGTTGAAGGAAGTTAGAAAATTTTTGTATATTCACCAATGATAGAATTACTTTATGCCTCTATTCAATCCTGAAAATCTCACTAATATTACATTTTTGCATTTCTATTATTTTTTACATTTGTATTTTAAGCAAAGCTATATATTCTACTGAAATTAGGATTATTTTAATTAGTTGTAAAAAAGTTTGTTTTCTTTAATACATTGAATTATATCATGTTACTACTTAAAATAAAATGTTTTGGTTTTACAAAAAATATATGTTTCTCAGCAGATAATCATTATATTACTTTTTTTTCTATATTAGCGATGTATGTTTTTATAATTGGCTCTTTAAAAATATTTACCACATTCGGGAGGGGGGGGGATTCTTAATTCCAGATAGGTTGCCGATCTCTGACTTAACAGTTACTGATTAATTGGGTCCGAGTCAGTAGAAGGGCTCGAAATGAGGATCCGACTAGCTGACTGCATGCAGATACACTCTTATTTCGGATCTTTTTCTCCTTACTCTTGTTACCATTGGCAAGATTCTAATTTCTTTTCGTTGATAATTTCCACTCACTCTCTCTACCAATAACTCGAACGTTAAACACTTCGCCTCTTATAAATGGTATCAATCAATCATTTAGCTATGCTTCAATTAATTCTATTCTAATTAACAAAAATAAATTTTGTTTTTTTTTTTTTGGAAGAGATTCTCAAATCAAACAATATCTTAAAACTCCCCTAGTATTAGTTCGAGGGAAATATGCGAGAGAGCTCCATTATTACTTATACATTTACTCTCGCTCCGAGAGCAAAATAAAAAGCAAAAAATTCATATTTGAGTGAAAAGATAAATGGAATAATAATTTACTGAGAAAAGCATGAATTATTTTCACTACAGGAAATATTTGACAAATGCTATCGGAACAGCTCGTTATAGTTATATATATATATAAAATAAATCACTTTATTATACTAAACTAATACTAAACTACACTTTACTAATACTAAAATAATTGCTTCCCCACTAAAAATTAGAAACACAATTGATTTTTTCAAAAGATTTAATGAAAGCGCTTGTGAAAAATCATAAATTATTCTTTTGATACATTCAATTTAAACTGTTTCTTGTAATCCAAGATATAACTTCGACAAAATGACTATCTCTAAAATAAAGAAAAAAATATGTTTGTGTCGTATTCGTGACACAAAAGAAATCGAAGAATATATTTTGGGCGTACATTAAATCTGAAGAAAGGATCAAGGGGTACATTAAACTTAAGAACATGATTTAGGGTTACATTTAGTAAAAGTTTAAAAACAGTGGAACTATAACAAACTAAAAACCTAACAATCACCATTCCATCTTCTAAAAGAAAAAAAAAATCACGCTAACTATTTGTACCGACTTACTATTATCAAATTGAACACAACGAATTTTTTCCTATAATAGCTGTTCTTTAATTCTATTTTCCTTTAAGCTTCTCAGAAGTAGAAAACTACAGTTTTGATTTCTTACATTGGAGTTCAGAAACGATCTTCTTTGACCAAAAACGTGTCTTCTTCTCCAGATCATTTGTTAGAGATCCCGAACCTAATACTTTTCTTGGCAGTTGTATTCATAGATGACCGAAGCAAAAGCACGATTCTCCTAAAGGCATCTGTAAAGTAATCATGATGGACAGTAGTAATAACATAGGATGTGAATCTCACGACAACTCCGAAAAGTATTGCATTCATCAAGTAGAAAAATGGTAGCTTCAAAGCGGGATGCATGGAAATCTTTCTATCGGTAGCAAATCAACTGGTAGACTACTTCAAAGTGCTCTCTAATAAGATTGGACATTGTGTTGCATTATGTAGCTTTGTTACAGATTTAGTACTCAGACAGACAGAAGTTGTAGAGTTGAAAACATGCTACAGAAATGTTTCGTTTTTATGCATTAGTAGGAATTAACACAATTTTTTTTTTATTCTTACTTAAAATACTGAGAAACCTCATAGTAAAAATATTTTTGTTTTTATATAATGTGGTTAAAACTACACAATTTATTCTAATTCAAGATACTAAATAACTTTATCAAAAATTTTATTCTTCCTCTTCAGATCTATTTTAATACCGAGGGCATCGTGTGTGTGTGTGTGTGTGTGTGTGCGAGCGAGCATGCGTGCGTGCGTGCGTGTGTAGGTAATAAATTCTAATTTAAGGTACCAGATAAATTCCGTAACTTTTTTTATTGTCAGCCGATTATTATTCTATTTTAAATCAAGGACAATTTCATTTTTTTTATTCTTGTTAGAATTACACTATTTTTATTGAAGATTCTGAATAACTTCATAGTAAATTTTATTCCTCGTCAGATGATTATTATTTATTTTAACACTGAGGACAATTTATAGAAGTTTTAGTTTTAATATAACGATAAGAATTACACAATTTATTTTAACTTAAGATATTAATAATTTTATCATATATATGAAATTTTATTCATAGTCAGATTATAAGAGCATAAGATACTCGTAATTATTATTCGAATTTAACATGGAGGACATCATGTGTGTGTGTGTGTCTTTTTGTAATACTGTGTCTTCAAAACTCTATAAACTCTCAGTTTTTCACTATAATGTGTAATATGGATGACTCATTTAGCTCTGTAATATAGGAAACGATA
>BMAW01109586.1:0-14291 GCA_019974015.1 Nephila pilipes | reverse complement strand
CGTACCAGAACGCCACGACAAGGCGTAGAACTCACTAGTAACCAGAGAAGGACGGAAGTTTAGGCGTCGTCCCCTCAATTGATCAGAATCAGATTCGAAGCGCGTCAATCCAAATAGTGACGTTAATAAACACCCCAAAAATCAGCATATGGAATCAAAACTCATCCCGAATTTTCCATCGAACGACATTCTTTGGTCAATATAACTGAAGAAATATGTTAAAGTTCAATGCATAAAACAAAATAAATAAGTAAAAACATTATTAATATACATATAAACTAACTTATATAAAATCAAAATTTAAGAAATTTTTTTATCTATTAATTAGCAAAGATGGAGGACGTACCCACATCTCACTACCTATTTCGACAGAGCATCGACTGCGCATATGTCAACCGTTTCGGACGGTGTCCGAGTTAATACTTCTTCTGATAAACAAAGCTTTCTCATCATAATGAAGTGGGGTCAGGGCTTTCCGAAAGAGAAAAGGGAAGTGCGTGAAATACATCAGAAAGCAACGCAGAGTAACAGTGCTGAAGGTAAAACGCATTGAAGAAATAATAATAAATGTATAGTAGCAAAATCCGAACAAGAGAGCATTTGGAGAAAAATTAGAGTCTCGAAAATTTATATCACATGGAAATTTATAGAGTTGAGTTCAGTTTGTTTACATTACCGAACACAGCTGATGTGCGAAATACCAAAGTTCTTCAGAATTTGAACAAATTGTAGGTCAGCACTAAATCTATGTTGAGTTCAAAATAAATGCACAAAAAACGTAATCAAGAGGTCTTCAAAATATAGTTCCACCTTAGAGTGCATATTTGCATCGCCCTGTCCATGAGCGAATTCTCCTGTGATGCATGGGTGAGTGAAGGATGATCAGGAGTGATGTATATATGAAACGTCAGCACTGAAAGTGTTAAATAAGCTGGAATAAGGATTTCTCATGTTTGCTTCTTGATTCTCAATCGTGTTGTACAACTTAATCGACATTTTAGAAAGACGCCAACACTGGACATGTTCCTTTTTAAAAGTCACATATTTTATTTTTTTTGTCACATTTCTGTGATTTAATATTTTTTTAATCAAAAAGTACACTTTTGCCCAAAATGCAATTTCTTATTACATCATTACGTAAATTTAAATATATAACTGATCAATTCCCGATTTTTGCAAATGGCATGTTCCTGTTTATTTTATTTCAAAACTAGGCACAAAAGATTGTCAGATTTTAACTGCTGGGGGACGACATCTTCAATGTAAAGAAAGAAATGCGTCTTATTAAAGAAACATACACCAATTTCGAAGAAAAATAAAACTGTTCATTAATAATCTATAAATTCGTAAAGCTAGCATATAAACTTTTTTAGTTTATAAATAACTTTACTTGCATAATAATTTTGAGAAACGTTGCAAAACAAATAATATTCATTAAAGAAATCGGACGCCACAAGCAAATTAACTCATTGGATGTTTTAAAACTTTCACAACTCCAAATTTGGTTTTAAAAAGGAAATACTTTTTTTTTAAAATCTTTTAGTAAATGTTCTTTAAATAAATTGATTATTTCGAAATTAAATTGATTTTTATGCAGAAAATTATATCGATGACGATATCAATGCAAAATTACGACATAATTTTTAACCTTCATAAATTCACCCTATGAAGATATGTTTCCGAAAGTCTTATAAATACTTAAGGACATCGCTTGAGCATTTTCGAAATAGAATTGAGAGAATCTTTGAGGTATTGAAATATGAACAAGATTATTTTGCTTGCATTTATAGCCCTTCTGGTAAGTAATCCTTTATTCTCTTTATGTCTGTCTATAGAAGGAGAAAAATTAAAAATTTTACAAAATTCTTAATATTAAGAACTATGCATTCATTTTAAAGTGGGTTGATCATTTTTAGTTCTCTGTTTTTTGTAACATCACCCGTTAGAATTTCGTCAGCCCATAATGAATTCTTTCCCAGCAGTTGTTTTGCTTTGTACTTAATTTTTAGATAACAGATTTAAGTAAGCAAAGAGGCGGCTCTGAAATTCGTATTTCTTCTGAAGAAAAACGTCGTCAAAACCGTTGGGATGTAGGAAACAAAGACCGTGTTATGCGGAAAACAATGTTTATGAGTGATTTTTTAAAAAAAACTTCGACTTTTCGATTTATTTGAAACCTCGCTTTAATCTTCCATCAGATACACAACAGATGAAAATATCTAGAATATTCGAGAGTGTGTTCTTACATACCAATGGAGGTTCACTGTAGAGATAACCGTATCATCCATGAACTCGGTTCTGAGAAAAATTATGTATGTTTAAAATTTCTATAAGAAAGTAAAACAACTTGTAGAAGATAAACAGAGTTCTATAAATTTTTCAGTTCAAATAAATATGGTTATCACATGAATTAAGGTGCTCAGTAAAATATTTTTATTGCATATATTTCTTCTGTTGAGACTGGAAAAGAATACGAATTCTTGTAAAAACTTGTGACATTGGGCTATTCGCGGTTTCTCTTCACTTAACTTGGGGACTTTTAAATGAGATTAATTGCTTTTGCTAAACAACCTTTGCCCAACCAAAAATGAAACGTGATTATATAAAGCAGGTAGAATTGAAATGAAGCGGGTGAGTTATCAAATATATAAACTCCGACTGAAAGTAACGAGTGAGAGGCTGAAGGAGAAGTGAAGATGAAGCTATATATAAGTGGAAGGAGAAGTGGAAAGAGAGGTTGAATTAAAGGGTTAGATTAAATATTGTTGCAAGACGTTCCTTTGCTACGGTTTTCAACAGTTTATCCAGAGTCTGAGTAATAGTCGAGGAAGGATTAGTGGTAAGAGCCTGTTAGATTACTATTGGTGGGTTGAATTGAGGTTAATAGAAATATTTCCAGGGAGAGCATAGTGAGTTGTTGTCATAGTAAATATATGTAAATAAATTCCGTAAATATTGTTCTAGTGTCTCTTTGATTATTGTGTCGTAGTGTATAATAATTGAATCTTGTGATGGCACAAGATGAAGCCGGGTTGGGCGGGCTTCACATACTATTATATAAATCCTATCATTAACATTTCAACCTTGAACAAAACATTGTTGAATAAATGACCAAAAATTAATGGTGATGAAGCAATAATGATAACATGAAGTCTTATACTGGGGTCTCATCCTTTCAATAAACTCTTTGATTTGGGGATCCGTTCATTCCTTCAAATTTATAAAATTTAAATTTTTTTTATCGTAACCATAAGGTTTTATAAAGATCGTGTTTTGGTGTGTTCTATGACAATTCTTGATTTTACAGTTTTAATCGAAATTCTGCAGTAAATTTGAATTAATTCCAAATTAAAACTTCTTTTAATATTGTATAGTGAATTATAATGATGAGTTTAATCACGTCTGTGTTAAAATTCCTAAAATTCTTCTCTTAAATTTTTTTTCTTCTACGAGTTCGACATTTGATATGGCAAACCTCTTCCGTAGCTTGAAACATCAATGAGAAATCTAAAAGCTCTGAGAGAATTAACACGCAACAGCCTTTGTAAATGACCGTGTGTAATAGATTCCAAAGCCAAACAAGCGACTTGAGTGCAATAACAATGCCTACAATAGAAACTAACATAATCACTGGACTTCCTCCACCGAATTTGTGTTATTTATTTATTTGTTGTATGAAGAGAAGCAAAGGCTGCTATGCCATCAATTTCAATTACTTCATATTTACGACACAATAACTTAGATACCTTTACTTTTCAATATTAATATATCTACAACGCTAAAGGGTTCGTTCATAGAATTCAGAGGACGGAATAATAATGTTATTTAACTTTCAAGTGATGCAAACTTATCAGTTGGGGCGCACATGTCACTATCTTTAATTATACCCTTCTGAGTGAAAAGTTTACCGATAACATAGCAATTTATTTTCGTTAGATGAATAATTAAGATTAATGTAAAATTTCAAATATATCAAAGGTACCATTTTTTTTCTATTTAGGTGGTTCAAAGCGACCAATTAGAAGATCCTAGCAGATGCAGATTCTTTGGCAAAAAATGTGCATGCGGACAATTCTGTTACAGTCCCTTTAAAGAAATTAAAATAATAGAATTCTGCTACGATTACAAAGAAATAGGTAATACATGATAAATAACATTGGTATTAACTAATCTACTGTTGCTAAAAAAAGATTTTCATCACATACCTTATTCTATAATTTTTGTAATCCAGTTATGGGAACAAGAAATTTTTCTTTCTTTTTATATTCCAGGTAAAATTATATGCGTAACTAATGCTAGTCATGTAATAGTTTTTTCCTTTGTAATAACAGAAAGTTTGTTTCGATACGAAAATTTATTATAAACGTTTTATATTCCACACTTATACATTTGGGATAGAAAATAGTTATCAAACTGTCTAATTAAGGGAATCAAACCTATCACTTATTAAATTTTGATAAGAAATAATTTTGTAAGAAATAATCGGCAAAAATTAAAAAGTAAAATGCTTTCATGTAAACAGTATGTTACTTAATTACAACTTTCCTGACATAAAAATTGTATCAATTGTTAATACTTTATATTTGTCGAGTATGATGGAAAATTAATTATCGAACGTTTTAAAAAATTTAAAGGCATATAAATAAAATCAGTCTAAATAGAAAGAAGTCATTCAATTTAAATAATATTGTAACATTAGCCATAACACAAATGGTTATTGTATATGCTTTTTCCTTCAGGCTATGAGTAAGATTTGTTATTATTTTTTTTTAATTCATTTATAACTATCGTTATTCGATTTTATTTTACCTATTCTACTACTTCCTGCAAGTATATTGCTCGCTTCCCATAATTCTCTAAGCAAATATGAATATAGTTTTGTGAATTGTATCCTCTATTGTAATCTAAATCGGCGTTCATCGACACAGTTGATAGAGGAAGATTTATGTTGAGAGTTGCATACATCTCACTCTGAAATATGAATGCCATTTTTACGACAAACGTGAGTTTAACCTTAATTAACCGGTATACGCGTCTACCAATGACAATTTATATATTATCGAATCATTAGGAAGCAAAAGGTAAAATGTTTGCCTTTTTTTCTCTCTTTCTCTATCTTTTTAGTATTCTGCTCAATTCGATGTGAGGTTTCATTTATTGTACCTTTAAATCTGAACGATTTCTAATTTTTATTAAATAATAAGAATTGTCACACTTATTAATAGGACGTGAACGAGACTGCCTTTTGATGAACTGTGTAACAGCAGACATTACACAACATTGACTGAGGAGTCCTAAAAATCGCAACTAAAAGAGTATGAGCAAAACACCATGTAACAGTGAAAGGACTTACGACGATTCTCAACGTTCTTTTCACCGAAAAGTTATTACCTCCACATCTTTCTGATTAATGGATAGCAGAATATGTAAATAGTGGTGAAAGGGAGAAAATGAGGTTTAGTCCAGTGACAAATACATTTTTGAGAGGCAGCTGTGACTAAAAAAAATTACACCCGAAATAAGCGAATTGCCTCTATAGCTCTCGCAAATTCAAAACTAGCATTCTAAAACCCTTATCCTATCATAAGCTGCAAAATTTTGTAGATCGAAAGTTGAATCTTACGCACAATCAACTTTGAATATATTAACTTGCTAATATAACTTCTTACATATACTCCCTAAACAAACTGCGGTACATAGCTCCATTGAAGCGTAACATTCTTCAAGTTTATTTTTTACAATTAACTTTGTTCAGTATTTGTAAAGAAATATCATAAATTATCTTTAACGTCCATTACTTTATAAAATATTCAAACCATATTCGCTCCGAAGATCTAATTATAAATACGATGGAAATATTTCCGCATAATGAATCCCTTCTTTTTTATTATCAGGGTCTTATTGTGACGGTGGGGCTCATAGATGCGCTCCAGGTCTGGAATGCAAGGTATGCTTTATTGATCATAATACTTTCTTTCAAATAAATGGAAGACATTCGAATCACTGAATATGTGTCCTTACTTATAATTTTTAGCCAAAAAAGATTGGATGGTATATGAAAAGGTTTTGTCAGGAAGCTCCCAAGAAATCTGCAACTGAATCACCCACGTTGGACACCATGTCTACAGAATCGTCAACCATGCCGATCGATATAACTGCCGTAGCGCTTACAACTAATTCAGTCTTTAATTCTACAGCTGAATCACCCACGTTGGACACCATGTCTTCAGAATCGTCAACCATGCCGATCGATATAACTACCGTAGCGCTTACAACTAATTCAGTCTTGAATTCTACAACTGGATATACGTTGGACACCATGTCTACAGAATCGTCAGCCATGCCGATCGATACCAACTACCGTGGCGCTTCAATTTCAGTCTTTAATTCTACAGCTGAATCACCCACGTTGGACATGTCTGAATCGTCAACCATGCCGATCGATACTATAACTACCGTAGCGCTTACTAATTTAGTGCCAGATTCTACAACTGAATCACACACGTTAGCCACAATGTCTACAGAAACGTCAACCACGCCTTTCAATATTACTACCGTAGAGCTTACAACTAATTCAGGCTTGACATCTCCTAAGAACTGCAGACAGTGGTGTACGCAGATATGTACTTAAATTACTAAAATGGCTGTAATGTCTATTAATGAAAAGCCTCATTAAAAGATACCATTAATATCCTGTTATGCCTGTTTTTAATAACAGGCTTCGCATTGACATAAGATGATTTGTTTCTTTTAGAAATATGTTTTTTTTTCATACATGAAATGCTTATTATATCCACTATTTATTATCACAGTAATACAAGATTTAAAATTTAAAATTTTAATGTAACTTATTTTGAAATTGTAAGATATATCTTAGAGCAATAAAGGTAATGGTTATAATTACCTCTTGGAATATGTTTCATTCCTTAATTTAACAACTTTCATTTTGTTTTGTTTTAAATTTATTCTATACAAATTCCTGAAATGTATACAATTTTAAAATAATAAGAAAAGTAATTTATGTCAATTATATTCTTTTTTTTTGAAATTAAGAAACATCTTCTTACTATATTATAGCTTGTTCTGACCATATGGATATATTAAATTAAATTTTCCCTTCCCTTACATTTGAAAAGATGCTGTAACAATTTTTCTAAAAAAGTTAAATTTTTGATGCATTTACGATTCAGTCATTGAAACTGTGCTTTAATAGAAAATTATATTCATTTTTCATATTAGCACAAAAAATATTCGACAGTTTTTTTGATCTTAGCAAAAAAATATTTTTCTAAAATTAATTGATTGTTAATATCTTCCCTGCGGTTGTTGAAGAACTATGCGGTTCTTAAATTAGTTAACAAAAACTAATTTTAGATTGTTTCCTCTCACATACTAAACGTGAACTCATATTTTCCAATTTAAGCATTGAACTCATTCTCTCCCATATGAAGAATGCTTCGAAACTCATGAAAAAGATTTAAGGGGTGGTGGAAAATAGTAACGACTAGCATTTTTCACCAAACAATGCACTTGCAGAAAACAAGTAGTGGTCCGCTAGACAGCGCTGTATTGGAAAGCATAAAGCGCGAGTTTTTTTACACATCGTGATTTCTACTCTGGATTTTGGGCATCAAGGAGACTCACATTAATCAGGAAAAAGCCATGCTTTCCATTACAGCGCCTTTTAGAAATTCACAGCTTGCTCTCCATCTATGCATTGTAGAGTGAAAAATACTAGATTATGTGTTTTCTATCTCCTCTTCAAGTTTTGCTCATGAGTTTCGAAATACCCTGCATATCTGAGCGAGTTCTACTAAGTAAAACTATTCCTTTAACTTTTTTATTTCCTTCTGTGCTTTTTAGATAAAAATCTTTCATTTTTTCCCTTATCCCTTCATTTCTCTGGTTTTCTATTCTTATTAATTATTTATTTATATTACTTTCCCCATTTTTTTTAGGATGCGTCAGTATTGGATGGTAAGGTTAGAGTTTGGGCACATAAATGTGTCAGCTACTGTTTGACAGTTTTCGGAGGTAAGACTTTATTCTCCTCACGTTCCCGGAAGTAGCTCGGATTTCTGAATGCACAATGATAATTTTTAATCAATTGGTTTCTTTTGTATTGTCTTCCTCAGGAGTGATAGGTGATTTTGGATGGTCGGAGCAAAGCAAAAATCTTGAAAAAGGTCATTTATATGAGAAAAAATTTTCTCCTTTTAATGCACTCGTGACCCTGACAAGAATTAATAAACTCGAGAGAAATATTACTGTTTTTACCGAAAAATAAAAATAAAACAATATTTGCATGCTAATCTTTTCTCGAAATTCGCACTAACCGTTTCAGCTATTGAATGTGGTGTTTGCTTAATGGAAGCAGTCATTTTTAATCTCAAAAGGAAATATAAGATATATTATTCCAGTTCAAGAAATCGCATATTCTTAAAGAGTTTTTTTTCCTTAAATTTATTTTTGAAGGATTTGTAAGAACACATGAAAATAAACAATTTATATCATCTTATATTTTTTTCTCCATAACAATTATGCTTTAGTATCCTTAGTGTTGATTTCAAATACGAATGAAATTCCTGACAGGCTTTTTAAATATTCAATTTGGTAATTAACGTAAATTTAAGATCTGGGACTCTTATTTTTGTTTTTCTTCTCGTCCCAAATTATTCATGAGGGAAAGTACCTTACCTACGATTACATGGGTGATTTTTTTAAAATTGATGTAGTGGTTTGCTCTTTTTCTGAAAAAGGGACATTTCGGAGTTTCTGAACTTGTACTTGGAGGCAATAGGACATCGCAAGATCATATAATGCATGCTTCATCTAACTCTGTGCATAATTTTTCCGTTAAATAAGGCCGCGGTAATCACGCGGTCATACTCACGGACTCAAGGCCGGTGTTGTTAATGGGTTCGAACCCTGATGCCGTTATGGACTTGTCGTGCAGCGGGAATGATGCTCATTATATCTAGACGAGGTTTCAAGTCCTCCAGTTGAAGTGGTGTGGAAGTTTGTAAAGGTAGGTGTCAACTTATTTGTAGTTCTCGTCATTTGACCTCGTTCAGAATTACGAGACACATCGTTAATATAACTATTGTTGCTTCTAAATGTGACGTCAATAAATAGTTGCAATACCAGTCAAATGGGCGATAGAAATAAATTAGGAATTTCACTCTCGAATGCTTTCTGATATTTTTGGTGATTTATTAAATAACTGAAGAAACTTTTAACGCTTAGAACATACACACAATAAATAAGTTAATAAAGTACATAAATACAAAAAATATATTAATAAAGGCCATCATAAAAACCATTAATGTTAAATTTTGATCGCTAAGGCTGAGGAGCATTGCGTTACGTACGTTTTACGACTTAAATGAACGTTTAATGTACGTTTTACTTTACAAATATTTCTTTGTACCATTTCTTTTAGCTAACAACCGAATTATAATCTCACATATAACTTAAACTTAAAACCAAAGATGCGTGACCAAAGATATTTATCTTATTTCTTACGATCTATTTAAAATGTGGAACTATATCAGACATAAAGTATTTCACTCATTCAATGAAATATATCAAATAAAAAAATGTCTCTCCAATTACATATAATAACTGCTTCCTTAAAAATAACAAATATGTATGCTCTAAAAAAGTTTATTTCGAAGCGTTTGATATAGTACAGTTAATATACAAAATGTATATTAGTTACAGCTGGCCGACTTATATTAGGCAGATCAGCTGAGACAGGAAGGAAGGATCAACCGGAGGAAGTATGAGCATACACACCAACAGATTCGAAAACCAGCACAATAGAGATGAGTGAAAACTGTGGCCTCTAAAAAATTATCATCTGGGAGATCGTTGACAAATTAAATGCTCATCCATACAAGCCGATACCTCATCAGGTATTATTAGACGCAGAAGATGCAAGATGTTAAGCATAGGGCAACTTTTTCGTGAATCACATTGGGGTCCAGCCGATATTCTTGGCAGGTACAGTATGGATGGGTGAGGCATGCCTTTCGTGGAATGAAATGTACGTACAATAGATTGAGCATTCATTACAAAAACACTGAAAAATCTTTCATGTTCTGTGGAATTTTGATATCATATGCTACTTTATATTGAAATTTGAAGTAAAATTTATGATAACAGGCGATCGGAACAGTATTTTACATAGGCACATTAACGTGTACACAATGTTAGCAATTTCTGAAGGAAGTAATACCCGTTTTTGCTTACAACTTTCCGTTGCTTTAACTCCAGAATATATGGTTCTAAAAAACGTGATTTCGCCTTCGCCATCACAAGTTAAGCAGTACCTGGACAAAACATTCGGGTTACAAATAATCGAATATGGTGGTATCGATAAGTGGCCTCAGGTTGACCTGATCTGACAACTCCGCCAACATTACAGGACCTTGAACGACGCATTATTTGTACTGATGCGGTTTTCGTTACACTAAAACAATTGTAACCTGAAATTCAAACAAAGGTACAGATGAGCATTACTGCGGAGGAAAGAAAGTTTAAACATTGAAAATAAATATTTATTTTGGTAACTAGTTTTTATTTCTCTTTCTAAGATTGTTCCGTTAAATGAAAGTATAGGAAATCGCGAAGGAACAAATGCACATTCTTAACGTTTTGTTTAACGTTTATGTGGAAATCGCCTTTTATCGTACAAAATCGATGACACTGTATAATTGGAACTTCATTTTTTCCTCTTCTTGTACCTTTTTGAAACAGAAGTACTAACTCCACAGCGTTCCAGCCCAGTTGCATAGCATAACCCTTTTACAATACCTAAACAGAAGTTTTTTTAACTATAGCTGCGACCTTTCGGTAGTAGAAAATAGGTATACATATAACATATCAGCAATGTTTGCAAAGTTTGTTTCAGTTAATATGTAAGCATATTAATGGAATATTATGTTTCTTATAACGAAGGAATGAAAGCAGTAAAAGTCTTGAGAGAGTGGTCTCCAACTTGCCACAGGTGTTTTTTCCGTTGAGTAGTGAGTTCGAGTTCAGCATGCCATTCAAATTCCGCCTTGTAGCGAGGCTGATGCTCATTAACTCTGTGGAGGGTTCCAATTCCCCCGTTGAAGTTGTGTGAAAGCTTAGAGAAGGAAGTGCCAACTCAGGCGATGTCCTCGTCATTTAATCGAAACTGAAAATCAAAATGTCTGTTGCCAATAGTCCTTGTGCTGCTTACAAGTGCTTCTTTTATATGCAATCAATGAATCCATATAATATCGCTGAGATGTTAAATAAGAATTCCGTTTTACCAATTCTCTCTTAATTCCTGTAAATTTAATCTAGATAAAACACAATTATTTCTTAAAATATATGCGTGTGAATGGGTTAAATTTCTTTTCTTCTTCCAAAATTAGAATGACTTATGACATGAATGCAAATTTAAAATGTGAAAACCGAGACTACTCCATCTCTTTCTGCACTTCTGAAAATGTAAACAAATTGCATGATGTTAATCTTTTGCATAATGTTAATGCATTTGTTTTTGTACGAGAGTCAATGGTGTAAATATTCTGCTGTCAAAACCTTTTTGTAGTATCAATGTAAATGTTCCGTCAAAGAAAGCGTTTGGTTTCAATGAAAAAAAAAACATTAAGTTCCTGCTATCTAGGATGGATGCTGTTATCGATAATTTAAAAAGTTACTGTAACATCACTATCAGTGACAATGTGAATGATTTACACGGTATGAAACGTGCCGGGAGGGTGAGTTGCGGTATTTTTTCAGCTTTGTTCAAATGCAATGCAATCCATTCACGGAAAATGCCCTGTTGTACCGGAGTCCTGGTACAAATTAAAATGAGCCATATCAAATGATAAAGAAATCTACAAGGCTAAGTTTAAATGATTTCCCAAAAATCTGTTTAATGTTATCAAACCAATATCTATGAAATTATTTGATAAAAATATTAGAAAAATGCTTACCAGGATAAAATGAACAACTGCGATTAGGAGAATGTATTGAAATAACGTATTTTTATAAGAGATTATTAGAAATATTGAAACATAACGGTGTGTCAATTGACGTATATACATTCAAATATTTTGCGGAACTCGAGAAAGTTAAAATATCTTAAGAAGCTGTAAACTTCAAATAAGTAAATGTATATATTTTGAAAATATACAATAAATTGTACTAAAAATGCATTTTTTGTAAAATAACTGTTTTTTGCATACGTTGCTAACAGCAAAAATAACTTTAAATAGTGCTCTTAAATTTCTTTGAAACTTAGTACAGTCTTTTCTCATAATGTTTTCTAGGAAATAAACTAAAATAATGATTGTAATAAGATTATTTTCTAAATTATGGTTTATTAAATTATTTTGATAACAATGATGTAAAACATGACGCGAATATCTTGTAATGGTTCATCGACTGACTCCGAAATTTTTATTTATTTAAGTAGCAAAAAAAATTCAATTCATACTCTAGATTAATTCGTAAGAATTATTTTGAAACTAAATTTACACAATTTAAGTTAAAAAAATTTCACGTAGGAGTTTTTAAATTTTCTAATAGTTCTTCAAAATTCCCTAAGAATTTATAAATTTTTTGAAACATAAGTGATTTAATGCAAATATAAAATTAACAAAGTTTATTTACGTATATACTGAGGTTAAAATGGTTATAAATGTTACTCTATACCTGACATATTCGTGTATCTTAAAATAGAAAACCTTTAACGCTCAAAATAGGTAAAATATCGTAGCATGGAATCGTAGACGCTCCTAACGTATTTTTCATTCAACTCAACGTAGGTAGATCGAACTTTGGTTTTAGATCTTGTAAATTTCGTGGTAGTGGTGGAGTTTTAAAAGAACTGCCTGTAGCATCTTATAAGTTTTCTGTGGTCGAAGGATCTGGCGATGCTGCTGGCCACGGCATAATATTTGTGACTGAGAAGCAAGCTCTTAAAATGGCAACAGTATAAACAACATAACTGCCTTGATGAAATAGAGGTCTGGGATGGTGTTCACAAAAAGAATGGTTACGAAGAGCGAGGAGGTTGGAAGACTTCAACTAAACTATGGATTGACAAAGCGGCTTTCATGAAGACCACACATAATTGAGATCTGGCATCATTCATCTCTTGAGTGACACGAATGCATCTCTTGCGACGTTCATGCTCTGTCTGGGTAAATATTCTCGCAATTTCCGTGAAAGCAATCCAGAAGAATGTGGTCACTTTCTAATGGAACCGGCACTTACAGAATGATAGATAGAGGGAATTCATAGAGGGAACTTACAAAATAATACATAGAATGATACATTTGAAATTTTCAGTTCTCCTGTGGCGATTTTTACATCTTCCGAAATTAACAAACTTATTCGGTAATCTAGCTTCTTGTTTCGAAAAGATGGTGAGAAGCATGGTTTGGCCTTCAATGTCCTCCGGACATCCTCAAATTTCTAAAGTTTTTCACCTAGCTGCTCTGGTGAGTTGATACTTGGAAATTCGTCTGAATGATACTCTTTAGATTCGACGGGAGCTCTTTTCTTCTCTCTCATTTGATATGCTATTATCAGATCTCGTTCCTAGTCAAAAGTTCTCATTCCATCCTATAAACAATATTTGAATTTCTTGGTGGAAATCTTGCCATGTATTTTCAGCACTTTTCTGCTGAGTGATATACAACTGCCTAAAATTCTCAGAAGTTAATTTGAATCTTTTGAGTAACAAAATCATTCCATGATCATAATGTTTTGCCTTTTCTTCAGGTTCTCGAGCAGTTAGTTGCGTTATTTCTTCTGGGAGTATACAAATGTTAAATTGAAAAACTCTTCATATCTGTTCAAGGAATGCAGGGTGCATTTTTCAAACGGGATGTTGCTGATTCTGAGAGACGGCAAGGCGCACTGAATTCTAATTAAATAGTTACTTTTCCATCCCACCCCAAAACGTCAATTTCTTATTCAGTAGAATCCTAACTACAAAAAGCGGCTCGTTTTTTATGTAATCTAGTGGTTTGCTCGATTCAATGAAGAGGAGGATTTTTAAAAGATTACATTTAACTGAACAGTACATTAGCATTTACAAAGTTAAAACAATACTATTGGGCATACATATTAATGAGCTATCAGATCGCACGTCTTTCTCCAAGCTGGCCGCAAACTTGCATCAACTAAAAATCTTGTGAGCCCCTTGGAATGAGGATACAAAGTACAGATCAAGTTTGTGTACCCTTTAGTGCTGAAGGAGTCTCAAAATGTATGCACACACACACACACACACACACACA
>BMAW01109585.1:539685-553399 GCA_019974015.1 Nephila pilipes | reverse complement strand
ATTAAATATTTTCAATGAGTACGAAAAAAGAAACATTCCGAATTTTGTACAGTGATTAATTATTATAAAAAAATAAATTTTAATAAAGGCGGAAACCGAATCAGAACAATTTGCGGTGATATTTGTCACCGCAATACGAAATGGCATAAAACACTTTTTTTAAGCAGTTTAATAAGAATACTCAAATTGAAAAATCTAAACTTCATTGCATCATGTATTTTTTAATAATTATTTACAAGAAAAAAAAGTACATAAATCTTTTGCATAATCTTTTTTTCCCCTTTCTATTTTATTGAGGCTTAAAAAATATGTTTCATTATTCTTGATTATTGTTATATTTTCAGTTTAAAACGAAAGCGATAGCTGAGTGGTTATGATCTCGAGCTCGTGGGTTCGAATCCTCGTGGCGCATAAGACCTATCATGTTGAGCAAAGGTATTCACCTTTTACACTTTTGGAAACCCTTAGAGCTTATAGTTTTCTTGACGGAACTAACTGATCAAAGAGCACAAAAAATAGGATATCAAAGCTTTAATCCTACTCAAATTTACGCAATTACTATTGTAATTTTATTTTATCGCAATAAAAATATCTTAATAAGACAATGAATGGTAAGGTAGTTAATGAGATTTTTTTTTCTTTCTAAAATATGTTTTAACAATAGCAATAATATTTTAAATTATAACAAATCCGTACATATATGTGTTCATCCGTACATATACCCTCACACTTTTGAACGAATGTTTCATCGGAAAATACCTCAACCCAAAGAGAGAGAGAGAGGGGTTCCTTAACGAGCCATAAAATTTCCTGTCAACGTTCATTGTGTTGCCACAACCCTCCCCAATTATCCATCAGGAAGTCAAACCTTTAAAAGGGGGGGAATGAGAAGATTTTCGAAAAAATGCTGCATTCGAAAATACGTCTGACTGAAATGTTTTCGGCGAGTTCACGGCCATTCGGAAATATATGTTTGTTCGCTTTATGACTCTTTAAAAAGCATCAAAGAAAATGCGCTAAGCTCAAAGGGTTTCCTAAAGTGTTGAATACCCCTGACCTAAGCCAAAGAATGGTGGCCAATATGTGACCTAATGCGCCTCGATTAATGTATTTGAACGCACGTGATTTTATTTTATCCATAAAATATTTATTTATACTTAATTTTACAAGCAAGCTGTCTAATGTTTTGGAGCTAAGATTAAGCAAATAGTGATCCCTTTCGGAACCCCTGTCAAAGTTCCAAGGAGCCCTAGGGTTCCACGGAACTTAGTTTGAAGACTTCTAACCTGAGCGAAAGAGAGAAAATTTTACCTTATGTTGAATTTATATGGTAGGATTTCTTTGGATCATGTGTTATTCAAGTGGTGTTGAATAAAGGGATTTCTACCAGAGACGAAAAGCTGAATAGGGATCATTCCTTCAGGTTCACGACCATGGGAAAGTTGATTCGCATCAGTTAAAGGATAATTTGAAATCATATCAGAAAATAAGAATGAAATTTTTACCACGAGTTTCAAAATGCGAAAAATTAAGAGTGATAAATAAATTATTCAATGAAATCATTAAATACACGTACGCAAAATGATTTCGCAGAACCCAGTTTGAATACCTCTGATGCAGAGAAACTGGTACAAGTTAAATCTATAGAGGTTCAATCTTCGAAAGTAAAGTGCGATACTCTTCTGAGTATCTAGACTGGAATATAGATTCAAGCGAAACATCGACAACGGCGAGCTCACGGCCAAACTACTAGGCTATCTGGAATATTATTATAATGCATGAAGATAATATACCAATTCTGGCAAAATGACAATAATACTGTTCTTATCCTTATTTGCATAATCACATCAAATTTATCTGTCAGATTTTGCATGAAATTTTGAGGAACGTGATATATTTCATTGTTCCTTATAAAAGTTCTCTTTTTCATGACAATTTGTAGAAATTTAATGGTTACAAATTAATAACACAAATTCTTTCTTATTTTCCAAAAAATGAAATTTGGGAGCATAAAATGTAATATTGCGAAATATAAAATTTCCAAACATTGAAATATATCTAGGGTTTCATATCTACAAAATTCAAAAAGTAAAGAAATCTTAAGCATGAAATGTTAAACAACATTTGTAAGAAAAATATAATGGGTTTTGTATTAATTATAACAGTAAATCCTATTTTTGAGAATCATTTAAGGATGTAATAAATGCCTTTTATTTATTTCTCTTCAAGGACTCTGCCCGAAAAATTTTTGTCATCAGACTTTGCAAGAAGAAACAAATGAGTTATAAAGTTTAACAATAAAGGTGTCACTTTTAAAGTTGAATAGTAAGAAAAATATCTGTAACGCTTGAATGTTATTTTAATTAGAAGTTAAAAAAACAATACATTTTAATTCAATATATTTTTTAGTGAAATTATTACTTAGAAAAGATTAATTCCTTTAGAAATTATTTGTATTTTGTGCAAACATTAGATAAATTCATTTATATCTGAGAAATTTAAATAATTTTTCTATTGTAACGTTATTTTCAAAATGCCAGTCTTTATTAAGTTATGAAACTTATATTTATTAAAGTTAACTTTGTTAAATTATGAAACTTACAAGTACGAGAGAAAACAGAAACGCATCAAAAAAAATACATGCTTGTTCTATATTCTCAAAACCTTTTCGTGTAAATATTATTAATAATTTTATAAATTATATTTCATAAATATATACAATTAATTGAAAGTTGATAGAAATAAGGATTTTTATTTTGGTATATTAAAAAAAAATGTACTCAATAAGTTAAGGCTGTTCTCGGCTAATGTTAAAGAATAGGGCTCAAAGTTCGAACACATTTTCAGGTAGAAGAAATGCTTCAATACTAATATAAATTAATATGGATATAACAAATATAATTATTTACTAAATAGCGTTCTTAGAATTTTGATTTTTTTAAGAAAACTTGCAATATTTTGCCTTTATGTAAAATGGATATTCAATTTTCTATGTTAAAGTATAGGAGACGAAATGTTCGAACACATTCTCTACAAGAAAAAAATTATTGATTCAATCAGAATTGAATCAGTTAGAAGTATACACTTCTCTCTATCGAATAGCGTAGCCAGAATATAGTTTTATGTCGATATTAATCTATTTTTTAAGGTTTCAAAGGAATTTTTGTTAATTATTGGCGTACTTCGGACTATCTGCAACAGATGGCGCCAGCATATTTTTTCTGTAGTACATACTCTTGGCGAGGAATGCTTAATTTTGGCTAACATTTGCAGTTATTTTCTGAAATTAAATTATAGCAACATGTAAATTGTGACTAATGGAAAATAATGGAGAAAGCTTTATGATTCACAGAAGTGTACGCGAAGCTTACGAACTAACCACTAATAAACTCTCCAGTTAGGGAATATTTTGTGCATGTTCATAAAAATTTATTTGTGCGCAATGGTAAATTTGTGTTATTGAAAAGATGTTTAATTGATTTATTGAAGTGAAAATCAGAGAAGAGAGAATCTGAATTAAATTAATCTTGAACATTTCTGAAATCAATTAAAGTTACTTAAATTTTTTTTAACCTTTAAAAAATATAACAAAATAAAATTATTATTTCGTGAAGCATAAATGTGAAATTTTAATTTAGTCACTAAGATACACTGAATTAATTTGTTTATTCCAACAAAAGTTAATTTTTTTATTTAACTTAATTTCTTTTATTTATTTATTATTATATTTTCAAATTAAATTAAGCAACTCACAAAATTTAAGTCTAAAACCACTGAAAAAAATATTAATAAAATACTCTTACTTAAGCTGGATTCCATATAATTTACATTGCGAACAATACATTGTTTTCATATTTCAATTTATATTGTAATGTGTTGTAGAATCATAAGATAAAATTTCTAACATCTCAATAATATTCATAGTATTCGTATGAAAGAAAAAAAACGCAAAAATATTGCTTCAATCAATTGTGATTTTTTTTCTTTGAGAATATTGGCATATAAAGAAGAATGAAAAACAATTAAATGAATAATGGTAGCAAAAAACTGGAAATAAATTTCAATCTTTTGAGGTCAACATCATTTGAATTTGTAAATAAGAAATTACCGTAAATATACATTATATTTGTAATAAGTTATTTCTGTCATAAATGTAATTATAAGTATAAATTATATATTTTTAATTTTTTAGTACATAAATATATAATCCAAAGATTATATAGATCAATTAATATTTTTCCATTTCAATCTCATCTTCTCATGAGCAGAGCTTTCCTGCAAGCAACTTCTTTGAAAAAAGATGATGACAGTCTCAACGATCTTTCATACCTCCATCTTTCGGAAGTTGTCTGTCCCCTTGTTTCAAACTCTACATCAGAATTATTTTGCACTTTTAATTTTAATAGGAGATTTTCTGTCATACTTTCAAATATTTCTGTTGGCATATCTGGCTTTTCTACACTATCGCCATAGTTGCAATCACCTGTGTTTTGTTTCGGTCGGAATTTTTTTATGTTTGGAAACAGTTTTTTTCTTTGAAGTCGCTTTAGATATTTGTTTCTTCGAGTTAATAAAAATTTATTTAAAGGAGTGCTGGGACTTTTATTTGCTATCATTTTATAGGCTTTTCCGTGATATTGTTGCGCAGGGTTTTGAAAAGCTAAGACAGCTATATTAGCTCTTCTGTTGAAGCCGCCAGCTTTGCTGAAATTTATCCGCTTTCCTCCAGATATTTTGCAAAGCTGACTCATATAAGTTTCTGCAGGATTGTTGGTGGCATTCCATATTAGAGTATTACTGCATGCCACTAAAGTTCTTCCAATTTCATATTGTATGGCATGCAACAAGCCTGATGAATGCATTATAGAGTATTCTGTTTCATTATTTTCTATTGACTTTCTTTTACAAAAATCTCCACAGTTATCATGTTTTCCGAATACATGATTTGGAACATTTCTAAAATCGGAAATCAAATTTTTAATTTTTTCTTTTTCTGGCTGATTGTGATGATTGATAGCGTTTACTTTTATAACATTCCGAGCTCCTATTATCAATTTCATTATCTTTTGTTTCAAAAGCTTCCGAGCCTTGATACCTGTTTGACCTGAGAAACGGCTAGTATTTCCTTGCAGTTTTTGAATGGCCCTGCCGTATCTTCGAACTGCATGATTTGCACATTCAACTTTAAGGATTCTACCACCGTAAGAAACTCTTTCTTTGCATTTAGCAATGGTATTAGCATCGCCATCTCCAACTAATCGCGTACAACGAATATGATGAACATTTTCCAGGTATATTAATCCTTCCACAACAGCATCGCTTTCCATTGCTGTTGAAGGTCCACTCCAATTTTTCCAACACACGTGATCTTTTCTTTCCATCTGTCTATTTGCAATGGCACTACATGTTAAACATACTTTGTTCCGAATACCTATAAAAACAAT
Organism: Nephila pilipes; assembly: GCA_019974015.1. Classification (NCBI taxonomy): domain Eukaryota; kingdom Metazoa; phylum Arthropoda; class Arachnida; order Araneae; family Nephilidae; genus Nephila; species Nephila pilipes. Next base: position 547,955 of record BMAW01109585.1, on the reverse strand, counting down.
TTTTTGAGTGGACATACCGATTAATACAGATACTCCACTTGATGCATTGTATCCATGCCCATAACTCCTCTTACACCAACCACCATCAACAATAAGTGTGATGCAATGGTATCCGTCGGAATCTATATCACCTCTCAATTCTGCCAGTTTTTTTTCTTCAAAAATTGCATTTAGCATCTCCTCTTGAGCATAACTTTTAATAACTTTTGAAGTTACCTTTTCACAAGAGGCAAATTTGTCTTTAGACATATATCTAATATTCATGACGCTGAATTTTTCTTCTTCTTGGGAAAATCCACTGCCCGTTGACAATGCCCCAAGAACCGAAAGGTTATTCAAACTGTTTTTTTCTGAATCAGATGTTATTACAATTTGTTCATTACATAAAATATCACTACATGCGTAATGAAGTTCTGTGTAATGTCCACTCCTGTTCATTCTTTTGAAAACAAAGTTACCACCAAAGTTGCAAGTGTATGAATGCAATTCAAGTTTTCTAACTTGAGTAATCACGTGGGATAAATTACATAGAAAATTCCCTACTGGTAGGCAGTTTTCTGAATTGTTATTAGGAGTATCTATGCAAAGATCTGGCAAATCAGACATCGAACTGTAATCATCAGCAGTCAGATCATTTTCAGGAGTTCGCAAACAATTTGGTGATCTCATTTCCAACCTTGTAAATATTCCAACATCAAAATTAGTTAACATTTACTAGTAAAGCTATTATTATTACATTTATTATATATTGATAACAAGTTTTCTTTTCGTTTCATTAACATTTTAATCTTGACTGTAATACGCACACGCGTATAATACGCATGCTTGATTTAGCACTAAATTTTCGGAAAAAATAAAATTTCGAATATAATACACACCCATAATTTTTCAATACTTTATTTACAAATTGCATAAGTATTTATTAACATAATTAAAGTTTTTAACAAAAAAATACGAAAATGTCTAATTCGATAGAAAAAACTTAGATCTTAACACAAAACAAACAATACTGTCAAATTATCGGATTAAATCACTTTCATTAGAACACAGCTAATCAATTGCTTTTGCATCCAAGTCATAATTATTGGTACCTTCGTAATATGCGACATGTACGTGTGTGCGACAGGTACTGTAAGTTCCATTTTGCGTAAAAGAACACCTGCGCAGCATGCGTGTTACAACATTCTCTAACAGCTGCTGCGCGTTTATTGTTCGATGTTTAAAAACATGTTTTTTTTTTTAATTTTTTCATGAGTGTAATACGCACACTCATTTTTGGGCTATTGACGACGGACCTCGTAATTTTGAACTTCGGTCAAGTGACGAGAACGACACCTGAGCTGGCACCCCTCTCTCCTAACTTCCACACCACACCAACTGCTTTTATTGAGAGTTCAGAGGATTCGCAGTCTTAAGAAGGATTTTGGATTCAATATATTTTTTTTTCATTTTGATCAGGATTCAAGAAATATTTTTTGCAGATCTGATAAATGTTTGACCAAACTAATTTTTACATTTTTATCGGGATCAGCGTTACCGTTCACTAAAATATTACGCAAATTGCCAAAGCATTTAATATTATCTTTCAAAATAAATTTTGCCCAAAATTTCAATTTTAAAACAGTGGCGCCCAAATTTACTTCATACCTTGAAAACAATGAATAAGTGTGTGATTCTTTATTTGAGCCAAAAAACGCAGACTAATATGTGACCCAATACGTCTCGATTAATGTATTTGAAACACGTGACCTTTACGAAATTTAAGATTTTTTTTCCCTTAAATTATTTATTTATATTTATTTTAACAAGCAAACTGCTTTTGATGATTGAATCTTCTATCAAAATTAAAATTTTAATAAAATTCTGGTGCTTTGATTAAACAAATAATGCCTGATAGCAAATACTAATCATTACTCTTTTTTCAAAACATGCAAACAATCTTATATTTTCTTAGTCTCTTATTCAACAATGAATAAAGGGTGCTTTTTCCCGGTTAAAATCGTAATATTAAAATTATAAAAAAAAAAAAAGGTTTTAAAAATGACAGAAAAAAGAATTTTTCTATTGTTTGTGGCAAACAAATATTTTCAACTATTAACCCACCAATTTTTTTCAAGCTATATTTTTTATTCTTCATTTGTTGAAACACTTCGATTGAAACTCAATAGATCGAGCGAATACTTTCCAAGTTCTTATGTGAATAATCTGAACCCTATTTCTGCTTGCTTGCAGCCTGCAGCCTGCCTTACAAGATTCCCCCAAGGCAACGAAATCGCTTATCAAAGCATCGGATCTAGGCAATAAAAATGCCAACCGGGGAGGGTTGTCTCGACCACCCGTGTCACAAAAGGGGGGTGGGGAAATAGAAACATCTTGCATTTTCGAAGGATTTGTGAATGAAAAGCGAAAACTTTTCGTGACCTTTAGCTGTGTTGAAGTAGATCGCTTTCGGAATAGCTTTACACAAAAAAGTAAAACGCTCGGAGGGTTAATAACATTTAAATAGCATTATATGTTGAAACTTTTACTTTTTTCTAATAGTTAAATGTACTGAATTTCAAAAAAAATATATTATGTATATTAGATAAACGATTTTTTTTATTTTACCTATTTCTTTTTTCTTCCTTCCGTCGCAAACGTTGAGCTTTTGAAGCCTGATTAAAACCAGGATGTTTACGAGATCTGTTCTTATTAGGAATATTTTTAAGAGGCATTTTAAGAGGTAAAAAAACAGAACCGGAAAAAAAATAGAAACGTAGCTATTCAACCTTCAAAAAGAAAGACGAGCAATATCCAACTAATTTAGTCTGAATCGCTAGGGTTGCTAGTCACTAATCCATTGCAAAGCAATCGTTGAAAATATCACCGAAAAGGAAATCCCTTCCTTCTTTTATTAAAACGTTTTTCTGAATTTCATTTGGTGTGTGTGAGTGCCATCATTTTTTTTGATCGTTAATTTATGAATATGTAGATTTATCTACTCTTAGCCAATCATACTCAAATTAGCCTCACCTCACCTCCACGTGGTTAGATCTGGTAATCCAAAAATATTTGGAAATAAGAAGGAAAGGCTTGTATGTGTTGTAAAATTTTTCAGTAAAAAATATTCAATAAAGGATTGATTAAATTGAAATTATAATTAAATTTTTTATGTGTTTATCACGTGTTTGTTTTGAATTTAATATATCGTAATTAATATACTTTATCATTATATAAAAAAGTTGTTTTTAAAAACGTTGGTTTTTATCTCGAATTATTAGTTTTATGTTTGAAAATATCCCTTTTCCGCCAAAAGCTCAAATTTCCGCCCGCTGTCAACACCTCCTAAATACTAGAAGGCCTTCGCGCTGATTAGTGATGTTACAACTAGTTGGGTAACTCTCGTATATGCGCCTACGGTACTCTTTCCATGCGTTTATTAACATACTTTACTCCATTCTTTATAATTAAACTAAACATTCATATACAGCAAATAAAAAAATATCAATAAATTAATCAAAAAATTGTGTTTCATGTACATAGAGCATTTAAGTATAAATATAGTTTATTTTTTTTAAATAATAATCGCAAGTATGTGATCATCAATGTATTATTTACTTCAAACGTATTGCAATGAACATAAACACTTGCTACATTGCAACAAATAAGAATCTTTTATAATTTTTTTTGTTCTTAGGAAAACAAAAAGTAAAATAAAAAATTAATCTTCTCTATTTTACTGTTAATTTATACATAAAACTATGCTAATTTCTTTATTATTATTATTTTCTTAGTTTTATTCAGAATAGTTACAAAAAGAGAAATAAAATAAAAAATAGTTTTCAAAACAAAGAATGCTACACAAATTTAAAAACAATAATATTATTGGCATCATACACAATCGCAAAATAAAAAATTACGATTAAATTAATTTTAAAAGATACTTTTAAGTAAATCATACATATATAAGTATAGATACATACATAAAAATAAATATATATACATGGGTCCATACATAAAAATAAAGTAATTTATTCAGTTAATAAAGTATGTAGTTTTCTTTTATTTGTTTCAACTTTTTTAATATCATTTCCCCCGTACATTAGTTATGTAATGCATTAGAAATAGTTTTCAAAACAAAAAATACAACACAAATTTAAAAACAATAACTTTATTGGTATCAAACACAATCACAAAATTAAAAAAAAATGCCATTCAATAAATTTAAAAAAAATATTTTTAGGTAAATCATAGATATATAATATAAATACATGAAAATAAATATATATATGCATCAAAAATTGGTTCATACAAAAAATAAAGCAAGTTATTTAGCTAATAAAGTATATGATTCTCTTTTCTTTGTTTCAACTTTTTTAATATCATTTTTTTCCTTACAGTAGTAATTTAATAATGCATTTGTAGAAGTGTGTATAATATGCTTTAAAACTAGCTCAGAAGCATGATCATTGTTCAAGGTTTATCATATAAAAAATTCATTTGAATTTATCAAGATAATCGATATATCTGAGGTAATTCGACGTTAATTATTTTGTGTAAGGAACATATTTTTATAATCTTTTGAAAGAAGATTCTGAACTGTTACATAGTTGTAGAATACTGATGAGACAATATCTGGGATAGGACACAATAAACTTCCTCTGTCTATGATACGCATTAAATGATGGTTAGAATTTAGTTCAAATTTTATTGAGAATAATTGATTTGGAGCAAAGGTCGCATTTTTACTTTTTAAGTTTTGTTCTTGCACAAACACCAGCTAAATATATTAAAACACGCAGATAAGGTTCAGCATCGCAAAAATCTTTTTCAGAAAGTGTTATATTAAAAAATCATGTAATATTAAAGAATCTAAATGACTTTCATAACACGAATATTCTAAATCAATGTTTTTTAACTTAAGCTGCCCAAAGTGTTCGAAATTAAAATTAGAGGTAAAAAATTTTGCATTCTTAGTTTAGCTTCCACTTCATAAAGCTGTCGAACTGATATTGAATATTGAGAACCTGAAATTATCTTATATTTCCCAAAACTACTTTCTGCATCTGTTTGGATTCCCATGAAGAAAATATTAAAATTTTAATTCATTTATATACAATATTTTGACATTTCAAGTAAAGCATATGTTGTATGAATAAAAGCAAGACGTGTTTCTTTAATTAGGATTCCAATAGTACAATTTTTTTTCCTTCCATGAAGCTAAGCAAATAAAATTTTGTATAAGAATTCACATCCTTTGTTATCTGGTGATAAAGTAATCGATTGTTGATAAGGATCATCAGATGTTGTCCATTTACAATTATCTTAACATTAACAATTTCCCACCATCTACAAATTAAAGAAATAAAATTTGATGTTGTTTCATAACTTATTAGCTTATGTTGCTCTCCTAATTGTTGAAGCCCTTGAATAACAAAGTTATTGAATATCTTAAGCACAAGTTTCACATTTTGTTTTTCAAGATTTGAAGGACACAAAGCTTTTAAAATTAAACCATAAGCAAACTTTACAAAATTATTATTTTCGATATCATATCGTTACACACTTAAGTGTAGAGAAATTTGTTTCTAATAATGGAAACTTATTATGACCTTCAAAATCTGGAAAATAAAAACATTGCCCTGCATGTTTTTGTTTAATCCAATTGTTATGGATGTATTTGAATATGTGTTCTGAATCAATAACAAAAAAATAAAGGATTAGAAGGAAGTTTGGAGAGAGGAATGACAACTCAAATGTCATCCTCGTCACTTGACCGAGGTTTAAAATTGCGAGGTCCATCGCTCAAAGCCCTCGTGTTAATAAGCAAAAAATCAATCAAAGTATTTAATGAATTAAGGATTATTAATTTCTTATTTACATCAGTAATATTTGCTTATTCTTTGGAAACAGGCATCAATAAAAAAAAAAAGTATTTGTTTAAAATTCTAAACGATATTTCTCTGGTACTGTGGTCTTACTCAGAAAGTGCTGTTCGTAGCATATGGAAATAAATATTTTTATATTTTAATATAAAAAGAAACCTGAAAAGTTAAAAACAAAACAAAAGATAAAAGTTTCAAACCTGAAATAGATGCAAGCTTCCCTTTACTGTACGGAATTTGTTTTTTTAATAAATATATTATGATAATAATATATATTTTCCAAATTTAACTATTTAGGCAATAAAACGAAAAGAAGTGAACTATAAAAATTTATACTGAACAATTTTTGTGGGGGGGAGAGCTTTTTTATAATTAAATATGACAGAAAAAGATCTACGGTTTTTCCCCAATTACTTATACTTCATTTCAGCTTGAATTTCTGCAAAAATGAGGAGTTACCCATAAGGTTTAAGTAAGTTTAATTTCGGAGGACAATTATGATTAATAGAATACATAGTTCAATCGCAATATGTCTATTTAGTAGAAATAAAATTTAAGTATACAGTTAGTTTTGTTTTGACATGATAAAATAATATTCAAATTTTGTTTTACAGATTTATACTGATTAAATGTATTTATGTAAGCTGTTAAATAATAATCATTTTATTGATAGCTTTTATAAATTAAATTTGAATATCTTCGAAAATATTACATGGCAACATTTCAGCGTGCTATCTCTGATAATTGTCTGACAGCTCTTCTCATTCTTTTTATTGTTTTACATTTTTATTCACTATAATTTTTCCTCCATTATTTATTTCTTGTTATTTTTTACTATTATTATTTTTCCTTATAAAATAAATAAAGTTTACATATTTAATCTTAAGCGCTTTTCATACTAAGAGAAAATAAACTTTAAATTCATACGCTCACATCCCCTTAAAAAAAGAGAGAGAGAGAGAGAAAGAAAGAGAGAGACATAACTCAAGTAATAGACAAAATAAATCTTTGGCTCTTTCAACATTACAACTGTGAAACTCCATAATGTTTTCCCTCCCCCCATTACCCCAATTGACCTTTGCACTTCGTATTGAATACTTCTAGGCAGACTCATTTATCGCTCGAGCTGGATATTCCAGCCAACAAAACATGCCAAATACCTCGGAATACTCAGCGCCATCTATGGGTGTTATTCAGAATTTTTTAATTCACCGAAATCGCTCTTAAATGCACAAAAAAGCCTCCCCCCCCCCTTGACGCACAAACAGGTTTAAATAACAATTTTTTCCCTCAGTTATATAATTATGAAGAGGCAGTTAAAACAAATCAAGAAATAATACAAAATAAAGAAAACTAATAAATAATTTTAGCATGATAGAATAAAAATCAGAAGATAGCTTATTTCAGAAAACGTATTTGTAGTAATTTTCAAATGCAGTTTCCAGCATGCTAAAGAACGACGTGATTGTAGAGTCTCAAACACGTTACGAATTCTGAGAAAACTACATTTCTGGTACGAAATCCACGGAACGAGTCATAAATCACATTTCATCAATGAGACAAGGGGGGGGGGGGGTCCAGTATCCTTACGCATAAAGAAGGAGTTGCATGTTTCCTTTTTCCTCTTTTCTCAAATGTGCAATGCTGATTTTCTAATTACTGGTAAGTAAAAGAATTTAAAATTTTCAAAGTATATGCATTTGAAACAGCATAGGTTCCTTGATTTTTTTTTATCCAATGATTGAAAACTTTTTTACGATCGTTTTAGTGCTCGGGATGTGAATGTTCAGAGGTCTTTAATAAATATTTAAAAATACTTGCAAAATTTTTTAAAAAAATCAAAATCTAAAGAAACATTTATATTATTTTTCGCTATTTCAAATGCATTTTATTCCATGCAATTAAAAGCAATACTCCAGATCTAAATATAACCGCACTAAATTCTATAGGATTATCATTACGCACGGGATTTCTTGGTGTCGTGTCGACGGGAGCCTTAAAGGTTTTATCTCTATACTAACTGGAGTATCCCTTTTCCTCATGAGTGATATTTTAAAATAAAATGATCAGTTATTAAAAAATAAATGATAAATAAAATTTAAATTAAAAGACTAGTTATAGTTCAGAATCAACTTTCAAACAGGTACAAGATGATAAACAGAAAAATTATGAATAATTTAGAAAATGATTGCTCCCCTTTTATTAATATCCTAAATATAACTAAGAAATTTTTTTAAAATGACACACATATTCGGGCACAACTTATACGAAAAAAAATTATTATTTTACTACTAAGAATAAATAAATAAATACACTGTTTTTAAAATCATCATGACATATCTCAAGTAATATGCACATAACTATGTGTAGCATTTCGCTTTTTTTTTTTTTTTTTTTTTTTTTCCG
>BMAW01109585.1:470511-539585 GCA_019974015.1 Nephila pilipes | reverse complement strand
TTTTTTTTTTTTTTTTTTTGTTCCGTTCAAGGAAAAACACTCGCTTATTAGTTTGTAAATCAAGATGTATAAAAAAATGAAAGCAATTTGTAACTCTCATTTTCGTAATAATTCTGAAAGTGATAAGATTTATTTTCTTAAAATAATTTATTTTTTCTTTTTCGTGAATAGAAAGAACAAAGCTTCAATTAAGTGATTGCTTCTCGTATTCAATTTTCCTATTTTTATCTTATGATTATTTCATTATTATTAATGTACAAAACATATTTCAAATCATCATTATAATGCAGTTATAGATATGTACTATATACTAATATATATCAATATTAATTTTATCGCATACAGTTAACTATTAGATTTCCTTAAATATTTATTTTTTTTAAACCGCGAATGTAGAATCATATCTAAGAAAATATTGAATACTGAATATCTAAGAAAATATATAATAATAAATACAGCATGCCATTTCCATTTTAATGCAAATGGCATGCTGATAAAAAATCTGTAAAATGATTATAGGTTTCTATATTGTATTGTCTTACATAATATTTGGAATCTCTTAAAAATTCTCAGAAAAATATATTTTTGTAACTATAAGAAATACATATAACCTTGTTATTATGTTTATCAAACGAAACAAAGAATTATAATAAAAAGGAAATCATAGATTCCAAAAATTAAAGAACATTATTACATAAATTATTAATTAGGAGAACTGTATTCATGTGATAAAGTATTAATAAATGATAAAGTATAAATACATTATAAGTTTTAAAGTATAGGAGTTAAAATTAAAGTATATATAATAAATTTGAATTTTCTGAAGGAAAATCCGATTAAACATACACACGCAAATAGAAAATTTCTAGTGAGGAGTCTAATGCACTAAAAATCTTTTATTTTGTACTGTGTTGGACGAGAAGTATAATCTTAAAACAAGTAATTATTGTACAGGCATTTATTTATCTAATAATCAAATCGTACTCTAGGATTCCTGTTATATGATTGTTTTTCTACATTTATATTACATTACCACAATTTGTAGTAATGTAATATATTCGTTTCATAGATGTCTTTTTTTTTATTTGATTCAATAATAATAGAAAAGGACAGTAATTTGAATTTTTAAACGAGTAAAATAACACTTTCCATATTTAGAAGAAATTAAAAAAATATTTCTCTGAATTACAATACACATCGAAAATTCTTCGGAAGATCATAATGCATTCAAAACGGAGGAAAGCGCACTTATATGCATATTAAACAATATAAAAATATTCTAAAGAGTCCAGTGAAATATTTATATATGTTTTTATAAACCATTAAGAGATTATTTCATGTTATTTACATGGGAGAGAGAGAAAATTTACAAAAAAAAAAAAAAAAAAAAAAAAGAGCAGAATTTTTCCAAGACTGGATATTATATTTATAACTCTCTCTGTAAAAAAAGCAAATACAATTACATATTATTTTACTTTTCTTAATGCCATATAAAAATTTGTAAATTATCTTAAATCTCAAAGAAATACAATTCAAAAATGAAAACATAATTACCTTTCGCTGTTGCAAAGAAATTAAATTTAAATGAAAGAATTGATGATTCAGGCCACTGTTTCAGCAATTCTACACCTCAGGCTGATTCAGACCAAACCGTAGGCTACTTGTTTCTTCGAAAAAGTGTGATTTTCTTCAGGGTCATTTCAACCCTCTTTTTTTGAGCCCTGCCGCCTGTCATAAAATAGGGAATGTGTTTGTGTCACTTGTGCTGGGGGTTTAAGTGTATCTCTTGTCCATTCATGAATGATCTTTAAGTGTATCTCTTACCATTCATGAATGATCCTTAACTCATGAGTGCAAATAAATGAAAGGTCGTTGGAAGGAGTGTCTGTGACTGTCCATTCCACAGCAGCACTTTTATCAATATAATTTGGATATCTCTCTCTTTAGAAATAAAATTAATATTTTCCCTGATTCTCAGCAAGCGTTGTAAATAGATATATTTAATATAGAAGTAATTGTCTGCAACCAGTAATGTCCGGGAAAAACATTTGACAATTAAAATTATTTTGATCATGATCTTATTGAGGCGTCCGAGTAGAGAACAAGGCGAGGCCCTGGGCCCAGTTGGCCCATGCCTTAAGACGTCCCTGTCTATATGTTTACCATAATGGGTTCTTATAATTCAGAATTATAAAAACTTACAGTTTCTTACGTTAAATTGAAAGTTTAATTAGGATTTAAGCATAGATATAAAATGTGATACATATTATGCAAAAAATATTTAACATAAATAAAATAACATTAAATATAAATTAACAAAAGCACAATTTTTGCTTTTATTATTATTAAATTAGTATTACACATGACAATTTGTAAAACAATATATTTTCTTATGTATTGAACACTTAATTTCATTTGAAAAAGCTAACAAGATTTCCAACTTCACTGAAGACCAAACAAACAAAATTGTACATGATTTTTTTAAAATGTTATACTTTCCTATTTTCAGCTTAAAATGCTCGCATTTACAATTTAACATTAATTCGCTTTCATTAAATATATAAAAACTAAATATATCATATTTCTGATGAATATTACATTTAAACATATTAATATAAAAATTTAAGATTTTTTGAAAATTTAATCAATTCTTAATTGAATAAGGTATTGTTCAGATGGCAAGGTGTTACTCTTTAAAAGAATATTATAATCTTTTTTTTTTTTTGTTAAGATTGGATGAATTGAAAATTTTTGCATTATGACAGACGAATCGGGTTTTGCTATTTGTTTCTTTATTGTAATTATTTAGAAAATAGCTAATAGTTCATAAGTAGCTGGATATGGTAACCTAGAAAAATCTGGTAGTCTACACTTTGTAGGAATAAACACTGCCATTCCAAAGTGGCATTACACGTCCGGTCTAAATCGTTCCTATTATCTACATCACTTAGCTGTAACGGTTGTGTTTCGAAAAAGATGATGGCGAAAATGAGTGTTTAATGTTTGTACTGTGCTGTGCTGTTTTGATTTAAATATATGTTTTTGATGTTTCCTACAATGTTGTCATCTATAAACAAAACTGCCTACATTCATTTTCACAGTAAAACCTAATAAGAACTACAGCCTTAAAAAATACGCAGAAAGAAATATTATTAAGTCTTGTATAGAAATGAATTTCAAACAAGATTTGCCCATTTTAAATTGTTAGAAAATAAATTTTCTTTGTTAGCTTTAATTTATTCAATTGATATAGACTCAGTACTTAATGATATGTAAAGGAGGTAATTGAGGTACAATGTGATTCAGAATTATAGGTGAAATTCAGTGAATTTGGCGTACCAGATTTTTTTTACAAATATTTATCTGGCAGGTTTGAAAACAAAACAACAGTTTGAAACTAAGTCTCTCGACGACTTACATTTGAGTTAATTTCTGTATTTAGAAATACTTATCTGTGTGGGCAGCTATTTTCACTTATGAAAGGAAACAAGTCTCCTATCAAATAGAGACAGTCTCCTTGGGTCAGTTTCGAAAGAAATCTCCGCAAACAAAATTTCTTCAGAAATAGAAAAGTAGAGAAACGGTGTCGACTTTTGATTTGACCCCTTGATATTAACCTATAATTAAAAAAAAAAGTCTTACAATAGATTTTCGAAAGGGAAATTACGTAATCGCATAACACGAGCTACAATCTCAATGACACCTTACGTCTCCCCTCGACATTCCACCCCGAATTTCCGTGCACAATATTAATACCTTGGAGTTTCCTACTATCCTTCTCATCCAGAATATTTGTTTCAACTGCATAGAAAAAAGTGCATTTAAAAGAGCATTAAAAAAGAAAAGTTTTCTCTGCAATTACTTTTTTTCTGATTTTTTGCTAGTATTTTTAAATGTTTATTAAAGATCTGAAAATTCACATCCGGCGCACTAAATTGATTATAAACATAACACCTGTAAAAAATTAGTTTTCTTTCAAATTTCACACTTTGCGTAACAAAACTGTTGGCAATGCAATCATCTGGAGAAAGTTCTATTTAAATAAACCTTAGCACAAAATAGCAAAGTTTTGAGTAACGTATTTTTTTTACTTTTTTAATTTTTACGAGGGGATAATGTAATTTATAGGCATCAATATTCAACTGTTTCACGTCTTAAACAATTGGAATTATGAATAAAATTTAATTCTTTAAATAATTAGCTTTAACCAATTAATTCTTTTTCATTACAATTAAATTATCGCATTGTCCTCCAAAACAATCGTGTTTTGAAAATTTCGGCTCAATTGAGAACTTTAAGATGTGAGAAAAAGCTTTTAAAGTTTTGATCTTGACATAATTACAATATGATTAGAAGAAAACCCATTAAAAACCTTGAATAATCAGAAGAAAAAAAATAATTCAAAAGAAGCCTTCTTTCTTTTGCTCTCTAAAATACGTATTAAAACTTTTTTTAAATTAATTTTACTGCTCGCAATTTGAGTAATCAGCAACAAAAACTAGGAAAGAAGGGAAAGGAAAATCCACCACAGTGATGAAGGATACATGGTTATCTAACTCAGCACTCCATTGATAAATGGGAATTTATGACCCGTTTAGGGAAGTTTAAAAGCTTTAAAAAGCTTTTTTCTTTTAAAGCTTTTTTACATTCGCGTAATATCTGTAGAAAGTTTATCTAGCTTGCTCTATACAGGTATCTATGCGGTATTTCTCATCATTTAAAAAGTACTTCATATACGATTCCAAAAAAAAAAAAAAAAAAAAAAAAAAGAATCAATCCTCCCTTTGCTTTTTATATTATTATTTTTTATTTTAAAATATCTAAGACAAATTACTTTATTTATTACTAAAATGAACAACATATCTTTTTCTGTCGTGAATATATCATATCAATGGAGATATAGTGAATCTGTTACAATAAGCTTTGTTTATACCTCCAAAATCGAAATTCACATGTTTTTTCCCCACTATTTAGTTATTTGCACATTACAGCTTTTGAACATTGACTGTTATAAAATTTAAGTTGCAGAAATTTATTTCAGCTATTGAATAATATGAATCGATGTCAAATCAACAAGAAAAAAAAAATCAGAATAATAATTTTAATAGAAGGAATTCAAATTTTTTAAAAAAATATTCTCTGGAAAGTCGACAGATTTGAAAAAAGAGTAAGTAAAAATCACTGCTACAATATCTCTATCAAATTCAAGATCAAATGAAAATCACAAAAGAGATATATTGCTCTTTTGTAATGTGGACAGAAAAAGGCTACAGATAATATATATATATAAATATATAATGATTTAACTTAATTCCTATTAATTTCTCACTATATTATATTATTTAATTTCCTAAATTTTCCCATTCTCTCCTTTAAAAGATAGTATTCATTATTATTTACTCATACGATTCCTTTTTTCTTTTTAATTTATTCAATCACGCGCTCTTAAAATCTGAAAAGTCAGCATTCTTCCCACAGTACAGATTTGTAGGGATGATCCCTACCAGACTCTAAGTCTACACTTAGATTCCTTTGAAGTCCCTTGATCCATACCCGTGTCTCTAACGTTTAAAGTGAAATTTCCCTATTATATGTGTAATGTTTGATTGTGGTTCGAAGATATAGTGAAATGAGTTACGCCTTTTAAAACTTAACAAAACTTTATTTAAAGATTAAAATAGGCTCGTAGCACTCCTAGGGAGGCCTAATCAACAGCTCCCCTGCTACTGAGACCTTCAACTTACTCTACAAAAAACTCACTTTTTCTTCCCCCTCGAGGGCGCTACTGCCAGCGCCGCGTAGCGGAGGCTCTGAACCATTGCTCGGAGGGGAGGGGAACACTACATCTCCCCACCAAGCTCTGAAGTTACATTTGTGTACAAATTTAACTCAGCAGCTGAAACTCTCAAAATTAATACTCAAAATATTCACACAATGCAAAATTAGTTCACAATTATTAACACAAGATGCACTATAATAATTATAAGAAAAGAAGCAATACTTAAAAGCGAATAATATTACACATTACTAATTATCACAAATCACACACATTATAAAACATTAATTAATATAAAGTTCTTGATTTCAAAATGACTCAAATTAATAAGATATTCTAAATGTAAAAGAATGGAAAGAACACATGAACTAGCACAAATACACATATAAAAAAAATCAAAAATATATCCTTGCGTTCAGCAATACTTGATGATGTTCACACTAAGCGTGATAACGCATCGGCATGAGGCATTTTAGCTCCCGCACAATGTTTCAGAGTTAGGTTAAATCTTTGCAGGGAGAATGCCCATCTTTGCAGTCTAGAAGATTGCGGTGCACTTTTTGTTAAAAATGGGAGCGGATTATGATCCGTGTAGAACTCAATTTCGGTGCCGAACACCCACGATTCAAACTTTTTCAAACTCCACACAATCGCGAATGCTTCCCGCTCAATGGTTGACCAAGCTTGCTGGGCCTTGGTCAGTTTCTGACTCGCATAAGATATTGGGTAAGTCTTTTCGTCCAATTTTTGGGATAAACATGCAGCAATGCCAACTGATGAAGCGTCTGAATGAATGATGTATGGCCGGTTCATCACAGGAGTATACAAGGAAGGAGCATCGGCAAGCGTACCTTTTAATTTTTTGAACACTTCTTCATGTTTATCAGTCCATGGAATTTTGTCGGAGACTCTCTTTTTAGTTAACTCCGTGAGGGGATACACAAGCTCCGAATATTTGGGAATGTACTCGCGATAGTAATTGCACATACCGAGAACACTACGCAACTCTTTCTTATTTGTCGGAGATGCTAAGTTTCTTATTGCACGCACCTTTTCAGGATCAGGCTGATGTCTTCCTGAACCTACAACGTGTCCTAAAAATTTCACATGGGGTTTCACGAAATCACATTTCTTAAGGTTCACAGTGAAGTTTAATTCTTCCAACTTCGATAAAATGATGTTTAAATGCTGCAAATGTTCACTGAAATTTTTCGAAAATATGGCGATGTCATCTATATACGCACGGGCGAATTCTCTATAAGGAGCAAGTGCTTTATTCATTACCCGTTGAAAAGTAGCAGATGCATTTTTCAGCCCAAAACTCATGACTTTAAATCTATACATTTGGCGATGAGTTTTGAAAGAAGTAAAATCTTTACTTTCTTCCGACATCGGGATTGCCCAATATCCCTTCAAAAGATCCAAAGTAGTTATTACGTTAGCTCTGCCAATCGACTGGATCAATTCTGTTGCGTCTTCTATAGGGAAATCATCCGTTACCGTTGCACAGTTCAACGCCCTGTAATCGATGCACAATCTCATGGATCCATCTTTCTTATTCACACAGACTACCGGATATGCAATCTCAGCGTTGCTTTCCTCGATTAATCCTAATTCCAATAATTCTTGGATTTGTTGATCTACTTTTCCCTTCAATGCTTCAGGGATCCTGTACATGAACGGTTTTTTCCGTTCGACGTTCGGCTTTAAATTGATTTTATGAGCATCAACTTTAGCAATGTTTACATTGCCAGTAAACAGTTTTTGGTGCTCACTTAACAATTCTAGCAATTTGGTTTCTTCCTCATCTTCCAGATGGCTTACATCAATATGCTCCAATAACTCTTTCATTCCGGGCCTCAGAGAAGTTGGAGTGGGAAGAACTTCACCAAAGTCTTCATCGTCTTCGAATGTCACACCGATTGCATTAACTCTTGGGTAATACCTCCTTATCTTATTCACATGACAATGCCGAATTTTTCCATCACTCAATTTCACTTTATAAGAGTGAGGAGGATTCAAACCAACTATTTCTCCAGGGCCGGTCCACTGCGCGTAGAGCTTGTTCGTTGAATCAGGTATCAATAAGTATACCTTTTCTCCCATCTCAAAACTTTTGGAACGAGCTTTGCGATTGAAATATCTTGCATAAGCTTCTTGTCTTCCGGAGGCAATTAATGACGCCTGCTCAGCAGCCATCTCTAAATTGATCTTCTGTTCTTGTAAGTAGTCAACCACGGATTTTCCTATGCTCAACGGAATGGCAATGTCGCCACACCAGCTTGATTTTAACACACTCAGGGGACCTCTAGCTGTTCGCCCATACATCAACTTGAAAGGTGAAACTCCTGTTGTGCAGTTCGGGACTTCTCTGTATGCGAAAAGCAAGTACGGGATATATTTGTCCCAATTACTTGGATCTGTCCTAATCACGTGGTGCAATGAATTTTTTAATACTCTGTTGTACCTCTCCACGAGTCCATTCGACGCTGCGTATCCAGGAACTGAAAATCGTGGGGTACAGCCTAAGCGCTTCATGAATTCTTGAGTTAACTTTGAAGTGAAATTAGTACCCATGTCGCTAGCAATGACATTTGGAATTCCTGTCCTCATAAATATCTCCATTAACGCGTCGCATGTAGCTTTGGCAGACAACGATCGAAGAGGAATCGCTTCCGGCCACCTGGAATACTGGTCTATCATAACAAGACAGTATTTGTGTTTTCTGGCCGAAGGTGGGTCAATCTCGCCAATTATATCAACATTCACGACCTCGAAAGGTAAATCTGGCCTAAGAACAGGGGTTATAGGTACTTTATCCGTAGCTTTCTCTTGGCTTCTTAATTGACAATTATTGCAAGATTTGCAATACTCTAAAATGTCCTTCTTCAAATCAGGCCACCAGAAGTTAAAACGAATTATTTCGCTGGTCTTTTTGAATCCCATATGACTTCCAAAAACAGATTCGTGAGCCAATTTCAATACTTGAGGTCGTCTAATTTTAGGTAAAACCAGTTGAGCCACCTTTTCTCCAGTTACTCTATCGTCGTGGAATAGTAGATCATCTCTCAAGTAAAAGTTTCCTTTTTTCAAATTAAATTGTTTCCATACAGCTTTCAACGTATCACATTTTAACTGCTGATCTCTTAATAAAGCTCTTTCACTCACGCGATGTTGATATTCATTCTCCTCCTGCGTGGGAAATAATATTTCCAAACATAAACATTCTTCATTTTCTAATATATGTTTTCCGCTTCCTGCCCCTCCTGTTCTAATGAAATCAGACCTCTGTCCCCCACAGCAATTTCCATAAATCTCCGATGTTGATTCATCGCTTGTGGTTTCGTTTACATTCTCTTTCAGCATTTGATATATATTTAATGGGATAATCGCTTGACCTTGGATTTTATCTGTGATCGCTGCTAATACTTGAATAGGTTTTGAAAATGCTTCGTTTTTCTTGTTCTTTATCCATAATTGAACACTGGAAAGAGAAGCTTCTATTTTTTCTCCGAATACGCTTTTTAAAATTATTTTCCCTTCCTCGTTCTTTTCATTCGAAATGAGATTCGAGTTCAACACAGTTATCATTGATCCGGAATCAATTAAAGCCGTTGCACACTTTCCGTTGACAGCAACTTCAACATATTGAAGATCACTCATAGCTAATTTTGGTTCGCTTGATTCTTTCTTATTTATGCTTTCTAAAAGGAACTCAGTTCGAATTTCTGCGGTCACTGCTTGATCATCTTGCTTGTGTCTATCGATATAATCATTCACTCCCGTCGCTTTGTATCTTTTTGGACAGTTCTTCGCCAGGTGTTGTAATCCACAAATATAACATTCTTTCGTTGATGTTTTTATTTCTTCCTTCTTTGGAGTTCTGGTATTTTCTCTTGAATGAGGTGGAATATATCTCCGTACTGGTAAATTTTTCTGTTCTTCCCATGGCGGACGTTTGATAAAAGCTGAATACTCTCTTTGGAAATTTTCTCTCGGTCTTCTGTTGACACTCGCTCTGACATTTTCATAATCGTCTAATTTTGAGGCAATTTGATCTGGTTTTTTGAAATGTGTCCATTCGTCAATAAAATGATCATACATTTCTGGCGGAGTTCTCCTTTTGATTTGGTCAGTAATCATCAAGTCGCACAAATCTTCAAAAGTGTTTACCTGTAAGCCTCGAATCCATTCGTGAAAATAGTTAGTCAGTTCGTATGCGAAATCACCCCAAGTGATATCTTGTTTTTTCTGATGCTTCACAAACATTTGTCTAAATTTCTCTGGTGTTAACTTATATCTTTTCAGGAGAATTTCTTTCACCTTATCATAATCGTTCGTGATTTCTTCATTTTCACGTGCGATGATGTGTGCAACATCGTATGGCAACAATCCGATCAAATGAGAAGTCCAATTTTCCTTTTTGATTTCAACTCTATTCGCTTGTCTCTCAAATAACACCAGATATAAGCTAATATCGTTGTTCTTCGGATCGAATTTTGGAAGAAAGTTTTGCAGCTCTACTTTCGATTTAAAAACGACTTCTGAATTAGTTGTTTCGCTTATTCTAATTCTTTCGTTTTCTAAGCGTAATTTCTGGATTTCAAATTCCATTTCTTGCGTGCGTTTCCTTTCATCATCTTGTTCTTTTCTGTGTTCTATCTGCGTATTGAGCAATTCTCTAACAAATTCTTCCTCATACCCTTCCAATTTCAAAATAGCATTCCTCAATGTCATTACCGTCATCTCTGAAACATTCTCGATGCCCATTTCTCGAGCGACGTATTGCAAGTCCTCTTTTTTCCCTTTCGCTAGGAAGGCCATTGCGATTCGCAAATCCACGGAATCAGAATTTTCACAAAATTCACTCAATTCCGAACAAACTCAAAACTCACTATATCCTACCGACTGCGCCAGTGTAATGTTTGATTGTGGTTCGAAGATATAGTGAAATGAGTTACGCCTTTTAAAACTTAACAAAACTTTATTTAAAGATTAAAATAGGCTCGTAGCACTCCTAGGGAGGCCTAATCAACAGCTCCCCTGCTACTGAGACCTTCAACTTACTCTACAAAAAACTCACTTTTTCTTCCCCCTCGAGGGCGCTACTGCCAGCGCCGCGTAGCGGAGGCTCTGAACCATTGCTCGGAGGGGAGGGGAACACTACAATATGAACCAAAACACATCGAAAAATGCGCTCTTACTTACTCTTCTTACTGCTCTTCTTGCTCTCTCGCTGTTATACTCAGGCTGTCATAATCTGTATCGAACTGCTAAGTGGTGTAACCCCCCCCCCCCGTTTGGAAATGGTCAATCTCTCCTCTAAAATAAAATAGTTCTATGAAACTGAAATTGTCTTCGACTATTGTGTTACATAAAAATTAATTAAGTAGCTGAAAGTAAATTATTTTACACACACACACACACACATATATACATACATACATATATATATATATATATATATATATGTATGTGTGTGTGTGTGTGTGTTTAAGGAAAATTATTTTTGGAATAATATGACAAAAATAAGATTCTTTTATTAAAATATTCCTACCCGAATTTGAAGATCCACGATATCCTAGGTCAATTCCATACATAATCCAACTTCAATTCTGGAAACTCAGGAAAATAGGTGAAAAAATGAAAAACCTTTTTAACATAAAATTTCAGCCATTTTCTTTCCTGGATGTATAATTCCACTGTTATTAAGTTCTGTTTGCTATTTAATTAATCCGTATAAAATTATTCTGTATACATGCTTAAGTAAAAAGCAAAAACGAGGATCTTGTAGGAATTATAAATTTCTATTACTTTTTTATTATCATTTACATTTGTTGGTATCTTACAATCACATTGATATGGGAAAATGTTATTTCAATGCGTTTGCGTTGTTTGAGTATTTATATTATTATTGTACATCATCTCTTTATATTATATTTAAAATCCAAAAGTAGCAATTTTTATTCTGATTGACATAACTTATATACTGTCACAAAACTACACACGCAAAAGAATATTAACTATATTAAAGTAGAAAAGATTTTGAGAATAACATTTGCATATATTTTTAAATTAATTGCTGTTTTCGTACTTTATTAAATGAACCTTGCACAACTTATGAAGAGAGGGAGAAGAGAAATTTGCTTTTTTTGAACTATGAATTGTAACTAAAGGAAAATTGTTCAGATATATATGATGAAAAAGAATGCACATTTACATGAATTAATTCGTGACCATTTACCGTAGGAAACAGATTGAAACATACCTTTATGATTAAATGAGGAATATGGTAAAAAAAAAAAATTGTTGAGCGCAAAAAGTTTTCTAATTCTTTTATATGTGAGCACCTTTACAGAGATAAAAATTTTGAGTGGTGGGGAAAATAGGAGATTGGAGAGCCGTGCTTCAAATTTAAAAATAATTAATAGCTCTTGTGTTTCTTTCGAATGTGACGATAATAAATATCAAATATTTGACTATTTTCGTATTCAAGAACTAGTTTTTTCCCACCCTTTTTTTTGAAAAAAAAAATGTAGAATGAAAGTAATTAAGTGACTGATAATATTTTAATGGCGCAAGCGACAGATGTGGCTAGGCTGCGCTGAACAAGGTAAAGCTGTGATGTAGACATTTGAAAAATGGAAAAAAAGATAAAAATTGGATGACAAGAAGAAGGGTAGAAAATAGAGAAGGAACGCTAAGGTATCCCGAGAAAACCCCACCGGCGTTTACTAAAGACACTAAACCTCATGAAAAAAAAAAAAAAAAGATCACTAGGGTGCCTCTAGCTCATGATGTTCAAACCTAACAAAATAAGGAAAATGATTAAGAGAATACTATAACAATAAAGCATTGCCATTAAAAACACTGAATTGCTATTTTTTTGCATCTAAAATAAAAAAAAAAGGGACATTATTCGTGGACAATAGGAAAACGAGGTTTCATCAAAATGTACAACCGAATGAAAAATTTAAATTTTTATTAATATGGTAGAGATGCTTGTTGATATGTTACCTTTCTAATCTCTTCTTTTCTTGTAATTCAGTTTTTCAATCTCAAAATCAAAACATATATAAATAACTTAGATTTTTTAGAATTAATCCTAGCACGAAATAAGGTCTAGTTTTTTTGAGCGAAAAGGGGATTTTAATGACTTTCGTGTTAATTTCATGTATAAAATGTTATTCGTTTCTCGTAATCAAGAATAAAGAGTCTATAGGTGTAAAAATTTCCCCCAATTACATTACTTATTTTACATAATTAATCGAGAATATTCGACAAGTTTCTATTAAGATGAAATTGAATGGACAAAGTCTCTTCTTTAGGTACATTAATAAAATGTATTTATAATTCAAGGTTGATTTTATGACTTTTTGAATTTAGATGTAGATTAAGATTATATGAAGCATCTTAGAATATTACTTTCACATGAAGCTCTTATAATTATTTACCACATTTTTTGTCTTCTTTTTTTCTAAGTAATCGTACGATATTATTAGAAAAACATGATACATTCGAATTCAGATTTTGTTATTTGTTTGTTTGCATTAATGTCATACTAGAGTAATATAAGGAACTTTTTAGCAATGGACTTCATAATCCTGAACCAAGATGAACTGGATGCTTAGAGCTGGATGCAATTTTCGCAACAAAATTTTAATATAATTTCATTTAATGTAGCTGCATACTGACATATATCTCGGTAATTTATTCTGAGCAAGTATAAATTTTTATTAAATTTCATTTTATTATGTAATTATTCTATGAACAAAATTTGGAATATTTCCCCTCCTACTCAATGTTCGATGGAGATATTTCACTAACATTGTCTATCCTTCATAAATTTAGTGATAAGATTTAAAAAAAAAAAAAAAAAAAAAAAAAAAAAACCCAATCCGCCCCCCCGCCCTCCAACCCCCCCCCCCGGGGGGGGGAGAGTAAAAATAGTTCTCGAAAGGAAATAATAACTACTTATTGAAGCAATGAAACAGTCTGCTTCTTTGTTGTTTTGGGATAGCTTTCAAATGTTTAACCAATATGGAAGGGCAATTTAGGCTATCCATGAGGGAAAGAGGGTTGTTCATTGGGGGTAAAAATGAGCTGACATTAAATCAGACATCACAAAACCTCTTCTCTTCTGAGAAAGTAAGAAAAGTGCAGCAGAAGTTAAACTGCATTGTTATCAGTAATTTTGAATAAAAATACGAGAGGGAGAAAAAGTGCCGATTGCGGGTGGGGAGAAAAGCACAATACTGCCTCTTTTTAGTTTGAATGTATAGAAGAGAGTGTTTATATTATACTGTGATGTCATTTTCAAACTTCATGATAGCTGTCGAAACATAAATGTAAGAAAATGGGGAAAAAGTTAAAGCAAAGTAGAAAAAATGAAAAGCATCAAAGATGTTCCCTCTTTGAAATCAATAGAAATAATGAAAATTAAGAAAAAGGGAAAATGTGGAATAAATGTGTGTACTCAACTTCCTATTTTAGCATACAACAACAAAACTGTACGGAACTGAATTGAGGTAAATCGTGTTTGTGTTTTGTATTCTTATGAGTGAGGATATAATTTGTTTTGTTTTTTGAAGGTATATTGAAACGTTATTAAATGCTTTTTATAATTTGTTCATTTTTATAAAATTCATACTGTGGAAATTGTTTTTGTTCAACATAAATATTTTTCTGATAAGAATATTCCAAGTAGCATTTTTTTCTAGGGTAAGATTCAGACTATATACTTCTTATTCATAATGTTTTGGTTTTTATGTTTATTCTTATCTGTGTAATTCATAGAGGAATGCTTCATTTCTTCTTCTTTCTTCTGTAGAAGTTTAAAATGCTAGCATTTGTAATTTCTGAGCAGCGTCCAATTATAATAGCATGACAAGAGAGCCGGCCGATTTATTATTTTGTAATACCAAGGTTTGGAATTGATAGAATTTTTAATGAGCGTGATATCATTAAATGTATTGAAGTAAAACAAATGAACTGGGCTTTTCATATTAGAATGGATGAAAAATATTCAATAAAGAAGATTTCAAAATCGTTTCCTGGTCGAAAAAGAGGGAGACCAAAACTACGGTGACTTGATACTGTTGAATCGGATTTTGAGGTGATTGGAGAGAGGTACTGGCAAACTAAGGTAAAATGCACGTTAACTTGGAGGAATCTTCAAAAGAAGGCCTTAGGCTGTTGAGTAAAATATGATGAATATCAAGATTTAATTTACTCAGAGTTATTATTCTATTTTTTTCTTCAGTTAAATTATTCGACTGACTATAGAATTTTTCAGACCAAAAAAATTAACTCTTGAAAATTTTAAATCACCTTAGTGAAAGAGAATTTATTCTTACAGTCTTATGTGTATTTGTATCCTAGTATATATTTCTTCAAGTGTAAATTCAAGCCAATAAATGCTCTTACTATTAAAAAATCACCAGGATTCTAACACCCTTGTATCCATTCAGACTCTGAACAGCAACTCGTCCAATCCAGGAAACTTCTCTGTGACATCAACCTTATGTTTACAAAATTGCAAAACAACTTTATTACCCACAAATTTTTCATAATCAAAATGTGTAACATATTTAACTTACTCTTCTTGAACCAATTATGCATACTTATAGACCTTCTAATATGATGCATATTCATTCTCTTGCATCATTCCTAAATAAATCCATCTTGCAATCCTTTCTTCAGAGCCATAAACAAATGCTTCCTTGGAGAAAGAATATATGATCTGTTTCAAAATTGAAATTTCAATCCATGCACTATTGCAATACCTGCATTTTACCCTTTCACTCTAAATCATTAGAAAACTATAAATTGGCTTTTCTGACTTAATTTATAAAATAATTACAGGAAGGAATGCTACATCGTTAAGCTGTCACAGAGAACAATGAATTGATTTTAAATATCCTTTTAAAAGAAGATATCTTAAAAAAATGTGTGTTCTTTAAAAAAAAGTCATCTGCCTTTGTAAGCTAAGGAATAGTAATCAAAAACAGAATGCATGACATATAGATTGGTGATTTACAAATAAGTTTATAAGGGTTTCCAAAAAATTTCGCATACACAAAATGATACAAAAAATTGCAAAATTTGGCATGCATCTGATATTTATTTTTTATACTTACATATATATTCCATATGCATATTTTTATCCATATAATTCATAGATAGAAGTTTCGTTTCTTAAAATTTAAATTGATAGCTGAAGTAACTCTACTGCAGCCAATAATATGGCAGGAAGGCCCACTGATCTAAAATTTTATTAAAATGTTATATAATACAAAACATCCAGAGTTTTGAAAATTCTTAAATAAAACATAAATGTAAGGGAAAAATTTATTGAGTAAACACTTACGTGTATTCTTGTGTATATTTCCTTCAAGTAAATTGAGCATATGTACTTTTCCTTTAATGCAGTTCATCTGTGGATTGAATTATTAAATGTGTGTTTATGACATTTGATAATATTTTTCGATAGATATTATAAATGAAATTTTTAAAACTGTGTGATTTGAAAAGTAATGTAATACAAAAATGACTACTGTAATGATCTATTAACATTCTGAGTCGTAAAAATCTTTCATTTTTGTGAACTTGGTGTTCTCGGTTTCAGATTTAGAGAGATATAAATTGCAAAAGTTTCAAAGATGTTTTTTAATTATCTGTTTTAAGGAAAACATTAAATTTAAAAAATAAATTAAAATGTTTTTAAGCCTATTAATAATTTGTTTACTATAAAATGTTCATATACAGCATTTTGCCAATAAAAAGTGTTTGCATCTTCTCTTAATGACAGCTCCCGAGAAGCTTACTTTCTCTAGATTAATACAAAATCCAAGAAATCTTTCTCTTTTCCATATATTTAACTATTTTTGGTAGACATTGTTTACACATTCATGGATACCCTAGTTATTTATCTATTTTCAATTACTTTGCCTTTTTATTTCCTTTCCTTTTTTTTTTCATCGAGCTTCTAGATCACATATGTGCATTTGTAGCATTTATTAATACTATACTTTTAGATATTAGTTAATCACCCTTTTTTATTGTTATAGTTAATAATAGTTTGGTTCAGAGTTTTGTCAAACAATTTCTTCTTCTTTTCTTACAGTTTGTCTAATTTCAATTTTATCTTTTCTATTTAGCTTGCTTATTTTATCACTTATACTTGATAGTTGCTAACTAACTTGTTTGCTTTATCTGGTATAGAGAAAAATAATGTCCTGAGGTACAGTTTACATTCCCTTTGGCCCCATGCTTTGATGTAGACAAGTGACAAAGATGAACCTGCTTTTGTTATTCTTCTTGTGATATGACTGCTGAGTTAATTTTTCAGTCTCCAAAGAGGCATTATTGTTATGTTAATACTGCAGATATTACTGTAGGGTTAATACTGGAGCTATTGGTGTGACTTGGGCTTTCTCAGCAAATCCTCACCTTAACACTGTAGTGTTATATATTGGATTACCTGTAGGTAAGTTCCAAGTGGAGCAATTGTTAATGGTCTAGCAGAGACTGCCTTTCTTGTAAATGGAGGCACTCCAGAATGAAAAAAATCTTCAACCTCATAGAACCCAGGTAATGGTATCCATCTCTTTTGTATCCAGGTAATTGTGTTGTTTTACCCCTTCCTCTTGTAACTGATATAAAGTTGAAGCTCATTCACAATTTTTCTCGCTTTTTTTTCCTTACTCAATAACAAATTATCTCATAATTTACCATTTGTTATTCTCAGAATTCTTTAAGGAATAGGCGATGAACCAAAATCTATTAAAAGGTTGTATTTCAAGTAATCTATATATAGAAATTAACTGCAATCAGATTGCCTTTGTCCAATAAAGAGTTTTCATTGTGTTGCAAAAGGATACAGTGCAAATATATTTGTAAATGTTATATTGAATATGCAACTTTATATTATCAAAAATCATTAATTTTCTTACCTCATTTCATATTGCATTGCATGAGTCACTAATATTTCTAACCTATGATTTTATTTCCTTATCGTACAATGTTAAAGTGCAATGTATTTTTTATTGTAAAACTGCTGTTTTTTTATAAAGCCATACAAATTGTTACTTTGTTACATTTATAAATATTGTTACTTACAGAAGCATGGGATCTAGGAGAGGCTATGAACATTTTTCGTACAGAGATCAACAATTTAAGGTATGTTATGCTTTTATCTTATAGCATAGTGATTAAATATGTAATAAATATTTTAGGTACTTTTCCATTTCGCTGGCATAAATCTTGCAAAGCAGACTCTATTGGCGACAACACACAGTTAACACATATTCCGTTTGGCATCAGTTTTGTCATTTTTGGCGACTTTATTGCTTGCGTCGGTGAAATGAAAAAGTACCATATTTTACATTTATAAATTTTAATAGTTTCAAATGTTTTTGTAGAAATAATTCTTTTCAAAATAAATAAATGTTGTAATATATATTATTGTCTTTATAGATCCTCACATCAGTATTAAACGAATGAAACTTGACAAGTCACAGTCTCTTGATTAAATTGAAAATACTGCTTTTACATTTTTTTTATTG
The DNA here is from genome assembly GCA_019974015.1 of Nephila pilipes. Classification (NCBI taxonomy): domain Eukaryota; kingdom Metazoa; phylum Arthropoda; class Arachnida; order Araneae; family Nephilidae; genus Nephila; species Nephila pilipes. Next base: position 521,243 of record BMAW01109585.1, on the reverse strand, counting down.
TAGTTGTCAAATTCTGGATAAACAAGGCTATTTATGATTCTAAATTAACAATGTTTAGTGACTGTCTGCCTAAGAGATTAAACAATCAAGATTTTCATTACTTTTGAGTTTTAAAACCTTAATTTTTGAAAAGATAAGGTCCATATTTCAATTAACTATGATTTAACAAACATTCATTGGAAATTTGGTACTCACATAACTTCCAATGAAACAAACAATTGAAAGAGCTTATTTCAGGTTTATTAACCCCTTAACTGTGACATATATTTCAGAAAAATTGACCAAAAATGGAAAAGTTTTTTGACTGTTTAATTTTGTTCTTTATATTATTATAAAAGTTAGAAAATGTTTTTTTATTTCAAAAATAAAATTTTAAATATACCTATTAATTAAAAAATTATTTGATTAATTAATTGAAATTAATACCTAATTAATTAAAAATACCTAAACTGTACTCCACATCAGTGTCTGAATCGGACATTGCGAAAAAAGAAAGTTATTTGCAAAAAAACTCACTGAAAAGCAACCAAAACTAAACGTGAAAGCGAAACTCTGCCTTTGTTTATTAATCCAAGAGTGTCTTTGTTTCTCTGACAGCACCCACATTTTCCCTCCCTCGATCGAAGTTGTAATTGGTGAAAAACTAGGACCACTAATGTCATCTAGTGGGAAAATAATGAATTAAGTACCCTAAAGGAGAAACGAACTCAGCTCGGTCTTCACAAAATAGAAGCGTTAATTTTTCTCCTGCCCGAAGTCTGTTCGGGCATCACAAATTTTGCACGTAGTAGTTGCATGAACTGGATTCGGGCGACACTGGCAAGGGATAAGTATTAATTATGGTTTTTTATTAAAAATAATTGTAAAATTTTCAAACGGAGGGAAGAAGGTAATTGACACTTTTATTTAGGACTGATCAGACCATTTGTTTTTCAAAGATGATATGTAAAATGTGAGAAGCAGTCTTTATTGAAATTCAATTTACCTACAAAATGAATATATGGAATATATATTTTTTAACAGCATAGCCAAATTGGGTTTAGCACTCACTCACTGAATATATGGAATGTAGATAAATACCAAAAAATAACTTTTTAATATAGAAATTCTTAATTTTTATTCAAAAAATGCAAGCAAATGAAAATTATCTAATAACATTAGGGCTGTATGAATGTTAAGTAAAACTCTGAAGTAAATTACTTGAATGTGCTCATAGATAGTTTAGTGGTAGTGTCTTCTTACTAATAGATTAGTGGAGTGTTTGAAACGTACAACAGTGAAAGAGAACAATTTTTTTTTTCAATGGTAGAAAGTTCATATGTTTCAGCAATAAGAAAATAAAAATGTAAATGCATCTGTAAAATAAATTACTCATTATACTTCATTTGTTTTTTATCTTTAGTCTTGTTAATTTATTAACTTCATTCAGTTATCTTCAGTCTTGTTAATTATTATTCAAAATACCTGTTTTTTTAAATCTTGGTACTCTTTGGTGATTAATTAAAACCTTTATTTCCTTTTAAATTGAAAATTTCTACTATTCAGTTGATTTTGTCTTCATAATAAAATATAAAATGGAGTTATTTGAGAAAAGTGCAATTTTCTATAAGGATTTTATTTTGTTCAAAATCTGGCTAAAGTGAAGTATTGGGTATCTGTAGTGATTTTGGTAAAAGCATGGCGATTAAGAAAATAAGTCACTAAAGTAGCTATTTATAAGTAGTGACATCATGATTAAAGAAATAAAACTGGTCCTAATGAAGAAATTGGAAAATTTAAACAATTAAATGGGAATGTTAAGATTATAGAAATTTTTTGGAATAAGTTACAATATTTAATGTTAAATAATTATTTATAATTCAAATTATTTAAAATGTTTTATCATTATATATTATAATAATTAATTATAGTTATATATTATAATATGTAATTATACTTAGTTTCAACTAAGTATTATAACAATTAGATTTAATTATAATTAATTGCAATTTAAAATGTAACTATAAATAGTAATAATTTTATTAATAATAAATATTAGTAATAATTTTTATTCATAATCGTAGATAAAATGTTAAGTATTTATAACTATTAATTATAATCAATATAATACATATCCAATTTAGATTTATACATTATTATAGAATATAAAGAAAATAAAATTTATTTTAAAAATGTAAATTAAAGAATGTTACATATAGTAACATTATGCAGTTAGAATTTGAATTAATTTATTTATTCAAAATTGAACATTTAACCCTTTTTAAAATTTAATATTTATCCATTAAACTGTATAAAACATGCATTTTACATTTAAACTCTAAATCATAAAAAAAAAGTGAATCATTCTTTATAGAATTGAAAATTCCTCTAAGGTGTTCAGCTATGACAAAGAACAATAAATGCTTATGAGGGGGGGGGGGCGTGTATTATAATATATAACATTTTTAATGAATATCTATCAATAAAGTACTCATGACTTATGTAAAAGTTTCCCAAAAGAAAAGCTATCAGGATTATCAAAAATGAATTTATCAGATTGAAAAACCCAAAAAATCACAAGAGGCACCTGATACTTCACTTTAACTAAAAATCCATTTTATTTTAAAATAATGGTGAAAATCATTTTTTTTAGCTGAAAGATAAACAAAATAAAAACAGTTAATTGATTATGAATTTTGATTTCATTTATAAATTTTCTCCCTATTTGTATTTTAAGTGTTGCAATGTTGATAAAATTATGCAAAGTAAAAATGTTAAACTTATCAGTACACTGCATTAAGATTAAAACTGCTTGAAATCAGTATTTCTAAGAAAATTAATTTCTGATTGTCTGCATTAAGTAATATTTGTTCTCTTAATATTTAATGTATTATTCAAATATTTTCTGGTTAAATATTCAAAATTTATAGTTTGCATTTCTTAAATAATGTTAACTATCTTTAAAAATCTTGTTTTATTTAATACTTTTGAGATTAATATATGTTGTCCAAGCAACCTCAGGTCATATAAGCTAATATGTATAGAGAGAGTGAATTGTTTTTGCAACTACTGGTGACAGTATTTGTCTAAATGCTTATTTTCTTTCAGGGCTCTCGTACTGAGTTGGAAAAGTTATTACAAAAAAGCTGTACTTTGTATATTGGTAATCTTAGTTTTTACACCACCGATTTACAAATCTATGAGCTTTTCTCTAAATGTGGAGATGTGAAAAGAGTCATTGTTGGATTAGACAGATTTAAAAAAACTCCCTGTGGTTTTTGTTTTGTAGAGTAAGTATCCTTTTTGATTTGTAAATGATTATATTTTTCATTATTATGAGAGTCTTTTCTTTTTACAAACTTTCAGTCTCATTAATATTGCTTGTTCTGCATTACATTTCATAAATTTTATTCATTTCTTGGTTTGTGTGACAAAAAGTTTATTTCTTAAAATTCAATTTTATATATTATTTGACACAATCATCATATATCATTTATTTTAAGAGGAACCATATTATTTGAAACAATACTTTTGATTGTAAATCCTTCTCTAAACATAATGTTAACTTCACCTTGTTAAAGAAAATTATAAATTTATAGCTGTGAATAATATTCTCTCTATTGTTATGGGAATTTTTTCTATAGTATGTCAGAAAAAAATACCTAATAAAAATTTACGGGACATGCAAAATTGGAGAAAAATAATTCAGTTTAAAATAATAATTTTGTGGATATTGTTTACTTTCAAAAGCAGAATCAGATTTCTTAGCTGTTAAATTAAAAATAATTACAATTTATAAAATTCAAATCTTTTCTAATATGTTATTTTTGAGATTTATAATTGCAAAGTATTTCTTTAAAAAAAAATTTAAATGTTTTGTAAAATGTAATTTAAAAAAAAAATTATGATTTTTCGTTTGCCAGTAAAAAATTTTTCCCTGTACTTTACATCCGCATCACACAAGCTTTTGTGTATGTTTGTATGTGTTTACACTTTTGTTGATTCTTTTTAATCCAAAAATTTTACTGTAATAGATATTACACTAGAGAAGATGCTGAAAATGCCATGAGATATGTAAATGGTACAAAGTTGGATGACCGTATCATCAGAACTGATTGGGATGCAGGTTTTGTGGAAGGAAGACAGTATGGAAGAGGGCGAACTGGAGGGCAGGTAAAGAAAAGAACTCCATTAAGTTTTTTTCATTTACCAATGAACAAATCATTAAATGTTTCAAAATTTAATAATTGTTTTTTGTTGTACCATAAAGATATACATTATAGGCTAAAATTGTTCAAATCTTTTTTAAAAGGGCATTCATAACATCACTTTTTAGGCATAATACCAATTTAATCCAATAACTTTTATAAAGAAATTTTTATTAGAATATCACTTAAAAAAGAAGAAAATTGAAAACATGAAAAAAAAGAAAGGAGACATACAAAAATTCTCACCATGTCAATTAATGCTAGCTAGATAATTTTTAGCCTTAATTGTAGTCTCATACTTTCCTATGGAATGACCCAAGTTATTTTAATTCTGCAATTGCTATAAAATGAAACAAAGATTGAATAATTGCCTCCATTAATTCAGTTTTGCTCCTGGTATGTTTCTGACTAACACGTTTCTTTAATTGACTCCATTGATTTTGATTGGATTAAGATCTGGGCTATTCCTTGGTCTATCCAGCAATGAAATACGATTATTTTGAAACCTCATTTTGCACACAACTTCAATATGATATAGACCTGAATCCCATGGGGGGGGGGGGGAATCATTCATCATCTTTGAAAAGGTTATGGGTGAAAAGCTTTTATTTTCAAATATTTCATTCATATATTTTTGAACATTTAAATTCCCATTAATTAAGCAATAGTGTTTATTGTGCTAGCACTTTTTGCTGTCATATAAAATCCCAGATCGTTTGCAAATCTTTTTGGTGGCTGCTTCTTACATATTTTATGTCATCTTTACTGAACATGCTGATTCTGGTTTCTTCACTATAAATAACATTGTTCTACTGTCTAATCAAAACATATGGGTTTTAGCCCAGTTTAATCTTTTCTATTTTGTTTGAGAAATAAAAATGATTTTCTTTAAAAGCAAATTTAGCCTTAAGACCAATTTCCTGCTTGTGGTGAACAAATGCTGCATTCAACTTCAAATTTCATTTTGCACACTCCAAAATGATATTTTTCTTTCATTTAGGCATAGTCTCTTAATTTCTATATAGTAACTTAACTGTTGTACACTTTTTCTGTCTTTTCCAGTCTGGTTTTGTAATGATCAAGTTTCCTTGTATGTCTGCAAAAATTTAGAAATGCCACCTTTAGTAATGTATCCACTTATTGTTTTTCTGATTTCTTCATAACTGTAACATTATTCATTTTAACATGTTGTTTTAAATTGCTTTTTGGGTGACAAGTAAACTCTTTGTGCAATGTAATTGCATTATGTTTCATAATCTCACTGAATGGGGAAAAAAGAACATTTTTATAAGATTGCTTAATTAAAGAGCACAAATAAATCAATCATCTTGATAGCAATCACCTAATACACTATCAGAACCCTGCAATAACTTGTCTCACCAAAAAAAAAAAAAAAAAAATGTAATCAAATGGATTCTCTTTAGCACTTGTTTATTGTCTATATTCAAATGAAGGAAAAGTACCAAAGAAGTTGTTCTTTTTTCTGGTTATTTGATTAGAGCTTTCGTTAGAATAAAGTTAACTAAACAAACTTTATTTGTGATACATTTTTTTTATTAAATTATCTTTGCATTGATGGTATGCTGAAACAAAGAGGAACTATGAGCCCTTAAAGATCAAAAGTACACTTTTTTCAAAGAGCTTCTATAATTTTGGCCTCAAGTGTAAATTTTAAATGAAAATCAAATCCTAGTTGGTGCTAAAATTATGGAAGAAATGTATTTTCTTTAGAAAATTAACTGGAACATATAAAAAAAAATTGTATCTGAAAACAGATTTTTAATGAAATTATATTGTTTAAAACCTGCTAATTATTTATGTTATCAACTTTTAAGATAATTCTAAACATGTATTGGTTATTAAAATACGAAATTGAATCATACATTTACCTTTAAAATTATTTTGCAGAATAATATCAAAGATACTTTTTCCTAAACGTAAAAAAACTCGTTGATAGAAATATATCTTATGGCTTTTCTTGGTTAATGGAGCCACCAATCACTGTAATAATGCCCTTTTCATTTTCTTCTTGCAAATATATATATCATTAACTTTGCTCTGATAGCTTTCCTATCTTTAGTTAAATTTTGTGCAGATTCTTATGTTTATGCTGAATTTCATTTTAAAAAAATTCTTTTTAAATACTGTATAGTAAATTTTTTTTTTTCCATAGGTTCGAGATGAATACAGGACAGATTATGACGTTGGAAGAGGAGGTTATGGGAAAATTGTTCAACAGAAAATGGGTAGTACAGAAGCACTGACTGAGATGTAACATTGAATTTTTGTGTGTAGCATATTGTTGTGTTTAAAATCAAGTTATACATCATCTGTTTGTGTTCATTCTTAAGATATATGAAGGAAATATATTGGAATTCATACTTATCTTGCAGGGTCATTTTGGAAGAACATATGTATATATTGCAAATTTTTAAGTAGAACAGTGAAATAAATGCTTTTTTTGGCATCTTTTTTCTTTAAAGCAGTTTAAGATATATTTTTTTTTTGTCTCATTAAATGTGTTTATCAAAGCTTCCTTAGATTATTTTCTTTTACAAGACAGTGATAAGGTTCTTGTAGTTCAAATACACTAAGGTAAAATTTTAAAAAAAAAAAAACACTTTTTTTTTTTTTATCAGATTTAATATAATATAATGCTCAAATGTTTTTTTCTCCAGACAATGAAATACTTTTCTGAGAAAATTGATTATTTCTTGTGCAACATAAAAACAATGAAATACTTTTCTATATCACTTATTATAGAAGAAATTAGTCGTTTTCATTCAATGTCATACATGGAAACTAAATCCATAATTCTCAAGTTAGACAAAAATTTTCTGACATTTCTTTTCCCTCCCAGTATATCTGATTTGTCAACTTGAAATTAGCTTAAATTTCAAATTTTACTAACAAGCTTTTGAATTATGGGGGTTTAAAAATGAAATCTCTAATCTTAACGGAATGTCTCAAACAATTCAAGACAAATTTTTCTTCTGTATTCATACATTTTTCCAAGGACGTTTGTTTATACTAATCGATACATTTCTATTTTCTAATTGAAAAAATATTAATTACTAAATAAATTTCAAAAAAGTGAATAACAGCATACTAAAATTTTTACATGAAATCCAAACACATTGTTAAAAAACGCCTCTAATTTGAAAATTTCGAAGCAACTATCTCCATTAATTAAGAAATATTAAAGGTAAACAACAGTTAGAAAAAAATTTACAATATTTAACTATCAAATCATTTATTAATCAGGATTAACAAAGAGGAAATATTGTGCAAAATAATCGAATATATGGTCCCCTAACAGTATTTCCAAATATATTTTGTTCGATTAAATGGATTTGAATGAAATTTGGAACAGACAATTTAGATCATTCACGTTTTAATTATTCAAATTCCATTAATATAAAATGTTTCAAAAATTTATTATCCATTAACTTCGTTCCCTTGGAGCCAAATTTGTCTAGCTGCGATAAAATTGAGTAAATTATTATGTCCTATTTTTGACAACTGTACAATACAAGAAAAAAAGGCCAAATTCTACCACTGATATTACAAATGTGCAACTGAAATAATGATAAATTCAGTATGTTATATCAAATATTTTATATTAAAAGCTTTACAATAAATTAAACATCTGATTTTCATTTATATTTATTTGTCTATGCCAAATTTATAAATCATGAAAGATATTTTCAATTAATACTTTTTAAAATTTAAAAAAATTATAATAAATTATCTTCTTAAAATATGTATAAAAATGTTTTAGTTTTATGTGTTTGACAACTGAAAATAAAGTTGCTTGGCAAAAAAAAAAAGGGTAAAAATATGACATTATTGCTCATTCATATGCATGCATGATATAGATTGCAAAGAAATGGTTTATTTTTGTAGATGTGTTTACTAATTATTACAAAATTTGAACCTTTTTTTTTAATATTTACTAAGACGATTATAGCTTTTTCTATAAAATATTGAAACTTGTACTCTTGTGAATTTTTTTACAGATTGTTATTATAGACCAAAAATTGCATAGCTTACATTCCTGTGTTAATTTTCTTGCTTTTTAACTTCAACAAATCACACAATAGCTAATTTCCAAGAATCATTTTTGGACAATGTATAAAGTGTGCCAATCTCTGTAGCATAACTTGTGATGTAGGGGTATTCGCAATTTTCTCTTTGCTAACCTCAGGGATTTTATAGTAAATGAAATTGAATAAAATTACAGTTTCTTCCCAAACAAAATGAAACATGATTAGGTAAATTAGATGAAGATTGAAGTGGAGTGAATTAAATTAGAAATTGGGATATTTATATAACTGAAGGGAGACAAAGGATAACAACTTGCTGATAGATGTGTACAGTTTGGATTACAATATTGTAGTTTCATGGATTGAAGTAAATTCAAGAGAATATACTAAGAATCGGCTGTTTGTGTGAAGTGACTGAATTGGAATGAGTAAATTGCCAATTTATTAGTTGATTCTAATTTAGAGTGAGTGAGTGAATGTAAGGTTTATTGGCGCAAGAGCCAGATATGGCTATGCTGCGCCAAACAAGATTAAACTGTGGTCTAGACGTGAAGTTGAAAAAAAGATAAGTGATTGACAAGAAGGAGGGTCGAAAATAGAGAAGGATCGCTAGGGTATCCCGGGAGTGCGTCACCCGTGTTTACCAAAGACAGTAAACCCCATGGAAAAGAAAAAGATCACTAGGGTACCTCGGGTTCGTGAAGCCCATACTTACCTGAAGAAGGCAAGTCCCTGAGATCCCCTGATATAATCCCCAGGGGCAGGGTGCCTGGCTATACCCCCAGACGCTGGGTACCCATTTTAGTCGCCTTTTACGACATGCATGAGCTACAGTGAGACTATTCTGTCATCTCCGGTCACCACACGGGTCGATTCTAATTTAGAATTGATGCTTCAAATGAGATTCAGAGAGAGAGCAACCTTATCTATCTATATATATCCTATGATTAAAAAAAAAATCAGTTGGAGACCCGTATTAATTAAAAGGAATTTGGGTGTTGAATTAAATAATGAACAGCGGGAGTCACAAAGGTATTCTTGTGAACAAATATTTTAATTCTTGATAAAATACAAATTACTTCACAAATGAAAATTTTAATCAGATGATAAATCTATTGTTCAAAGGGAAATAAAGTATTTTGTGGGAAATTTATCAAATTTAATTTTAATTTTTGTAGCTATAAATTATATTCTGTCTCTCCCTTCTACAAGCCACAGTGAATCAATGATGATCTTTGGTCAAGCTTTACAACCTTAGATTATTTTATATGAAGTTGTGTTTTCAGTTCAGGATCTGTAATATTTCAATAGACTTGATTCAGCTCTTTGAAATTTGCTTGTATCTACTGAGGATAGAAAAAAATTAAGACTAATATTTGTTAAAATCCAACTATTTTGTATGATCTTTTAATTAAATTGAGTGTATATTTTTATCCCCCCCCCTATTTTAACACTTATGCAACAAAGCACTTTGGTGTCGAATGACAACTTGTCTTTTCTCCAATGTTTTATTCTATATAATTAAATTTAATACTTGAAGATCTAAGAATTACTTTTCAGTTATACTTCAGTTGTTTTATTTAACTAAATACTTTTTTATCTGTAGTTAGTATTCAATTGCTATAAGCATTCAAAATGAATGATTTATATGACAATAAAATTTTTAAATGATTCGATTTGTGTTAACTTGTTCTAATCTATAATATTTAAAGGGCAATGTTAATAATCAATCCTCATTAATTTAGTTAATATTCAAAATTATAGAGCTTTTTCCATTTTACAAGTTTTTTATTGTATTATTACTTTACATTTGCAAAACCTACTGTTTTTTGCATGTTTTTAATGTTCTCAATTAGGAGTAAAATTCAACTATTTCTTGGCCCACATCTCGAATATCTTGTAAATTCCCATGATTTTTTTTCTAAATTTTTTAATGAAAACAATATTTAAAATGATTATTTTGAATAGTATGCAACTACACTATTATAAAAAATAAATTTCAGCAATTAAAAGTAATTTGTTTCTTTACACATGCTATTTTAATAAGAAATTTCCATCTGTGCAAAATGCAGGCTTACTTCTTTAGGAAAAATGTAACAAATTGTTTAATGCATTATAAGTTACTATATAATCAATATAAAATTTTCATCTTCCTTCCAACTTGGAAAATCTAGAAATAATGTATTTTTCAGACATGAAAATTACGTGGAATTCTATTAATCTTCCTATGTGATACAAATTTTGATGTCTATTTCAAATTAATTTGATGTCTATTATAAATATCCTTTAATATTTTGTATTATTTTGTAGTGATACTCATTTTCTGGCAACAGTACAAGAACTGGATTCAGCTCTTGAGCCATAAAAATTGCATTTTTTTCACACACTGCAAGCTATTTAACTTCACTTTGCAGGTTGCATTCGACCATGGTCGACACGCCCACATTTATTTCCAGGGAAGTATGAACTGAAGGGAATTACATCCTCTTCATATATATATCTCACAAAGCAATAAAGTAGAAATAGGTTTTCATCTTCCTATTACTGCACTTTGCATTCTAAATTTATAATTAATTTACTCTAAATTCTTTTGAGTAATAAAAGTCTCAAGTTGAGATTCAATTTTATACTCTTTATTTAGACTTGTATGTACTTTATATGCGACAATATTATCATAAGTATTATTTGAATACAAAAAATTACAAAATTGAATAAATTTATTATTATTTCTGAGTTTCAAAACTTCTTTATTTTAAATAGACTTGAAGCTTTTAAAGTTTTCAAATTTAAAACTCAAGTCTTGTGAAGATCCAAATTCAACTTGAAAAATAAATCTTTTCTTTCTAGAGTGACAAATTATTTGAAATCTCTTTGAAAATATAATAAATTAGTTATGGTAATTATTTTGCAGATGATTATTTTTTATTGACAACTTATCAGTTTTCTCCACACACAAAAAAACCACTTATAAATTCCTCCAGAGAACATTCTCTTTTATTGAAAATGTATATTAACTGAAATGTGTTATTTTACACTGTAAAAGCACATCACGACAACAATTATGCAACATCATAGATACATCAACATATGTCTGCAAAGCCACTTATCAAAACATATGATGGTAGTGAGTAGAATGAGACAAAAATCAAAATATTTACAAAGGCTTAGAGACATTCATCTCAAAATTACATTTAAAAAAAATTTGTTTATTTATAAATATATTTAATCTTCACCAAGAGTGTGACCTCGTCCCCAAGAATGGCCTCCTCTGTTGGCAGGCCTTTGTCTTGCAGCTGGTGGCACACCAAATCCAGCAGCTCTATTGGGGCTTGGAAAATAATCATAGCTAAATGGAAAGAAAGTCATTTATTAATTTGGATATTATTAAACCAATTCCATTGGGATTTGTTTCAATGAAAAAGAGACTGCAAATGATTCAAAAATATCAATAATAAATATTGTTAATCTACCTTCTAATGCATTATTTTTTACAGTACATATCTGCTTTAATAATTAATAAAAATTAGAGAATTAATTTCAGAAGTTTGAGGAAAATCTTAATTTCTAGTGCAAGCGAGAAGTTGAGGCTTCAAGTCTTCTCATAGATATATTGTGGAAATTTGGAGAAGGGGCTACCAGTCTAGGTGTTGTCTTCATTACTTGACCCAAGTCCAAAATTATGAGGTCTGTTGCCAATAGCCCTCATGTTGCTGCTAGGGGCAATGTTAATAAGCAATAAAAACAAGAAAAAATTTGAAGAACGTGGACAAAATTATAACTTGGCTATTTCCAAGTGAGCTTTAGTGATGTTATATATACACACACACCTTAAACTGAGGACTAATTAGACACAACAGCTTTTTTCCCCTTGCTTGATGGGGAAGAAGGTCAAAGCATGATATTGTTTATGGCATTCTTTTACATTTGTGAAATACCTTTATACAAAATTTTATCATTTTTTTTACAAGTAATATTTAGTCAGCTTTAATGGCAAAAGATTAATTTTTTAAATACATGTCTTCTATTACTCACATTATTTTATTTTCTCACATTATTCAGAAAATTTTTCCCATAAAAAATAAATGAAAGCTACTCTATCATTCTTAAGGAGTGATTTCATGAAAAGTACAGCAGCAAATTCTCAGAAACAGTACACATGACACATTTTCTATAAAAATACCTTTAAATTTTTTTTTCACAAATCAAACAGCATATAAGATTTTTCATGTAATAAATAACCATTTTTAAAATGTATGTAAATCTAACAACTTACAGAATTTGAGGAGTTTGTATTAAAGCTGAACCACCACGTTCTTGAGGATAGGTGATAGTCAAGATGTAATAAAGATGTCCCACCAATATACCAAGAAGTTCTTCAAAACCACTATAAAAAAAACAATATTTATAAATTTAATTTTTGCAATATGAGGACTTTTATAAAAACAAAAGAATTCATGTTTTAACTATTATTGTTCTAAAAATTATGGATTAAATTTGCGGTATTTGTTAGCGTGATAAATCTATAATTCTTTTTAAATACCACATTTTTAGCACCATATGATTTAACCAATTACTTTTAATTGAATTAGCCAATTAAAAAAAACAAGAATTTTAATCAATGACTTTGCTGCTATTATTCAATAAATCTAATAAGCAAATATATTACAAAAAGATTAAAGTAACTTTTCTCCATGGTGCAAAAATATTTAGTTTAGTATTGAAAATTTTTCACCTGCTCATTATTTATACATCATCTAGATAGAAGTATTCTTGGTGGTGTTAATGTCTTTTGGTGAAGACGTTTTAATTCTGAAATTTATAGCATTTTTGATGAGCCTGATATCAAAAAAATATATTGAAGTAACACAAATGAACTGGGCTTCTCATATTGTTAGAATGGATGAAAAAATTTAGTAAAGAAGTTATCTGTTTCAAAACCTTTTACTGGTTGGAAAAGAGAAAGACCAAAACTATGGTGACTTGATTCTGTTGTATCGGATTTTAAGGTGAATGGGGTGACGAACTGGCAAATGGCAGGTTATCTGTGATGAAACTTCAAAAGATGGTCTTGGCCCACACTGAGCTGTTGAATCAAATATGATAATGAAGTCATCTATATAAGTGGCCTTTTAATACTTTTTTTTGACAGTACTATTGTTACAAAGGTCAAAAGTAACTCAAACATAAAATCAGAAAAGTGAAATGAAATCCTCCTACAGGAAGCATGACAATTTAATGAAGTAAAGAAAAGAAGTGGCAGAACTCTGAAAAGGTTGGTTTAGAAGTATGGAAGGATATTACTTAATGCCTAGAAGGAAGAAGGGTAAACAAAGTTATTCTGCAAAAGTAGAAGATGCCATTTTCTGATTAACTTAAAATTTTTAGATTTATAGGCAAGACCATCTAGACAATAAAAAACGTATACAAATAAAATTTTCTTATTCATATTATATCACACAAATTAGCGAATATTTGCAGATTTTTGTTGGTGATGAAATATTAACAATAAATTGAAAGCATTTCTACAATTGTATTACATTTTGATTTATTTTTTAGCATTCTCTAGGAACGATATAAGGGAAAAAACCTTGAAATAAAAAATAATTAAATCTAATATTTTTTTTTTATAAATACCAATAATTACTCAAACTTTAAAATAAAAAATTTAATTGATTATTTGCTTACCCTCCTCTCAGAATAAAGTTGAATCCAAATAAAACCCAGGGAAGATATACAGCCTAATATGAGATACAACATAAAATTTCATTCAGTAAAATATTTAAATTTTCAAAAAATTTAAACCAGAACAAAATCAGAATACAAAAATTGAAAATATTAATCAATACATTTATCCCATATCAAGAATAAAATATAAATGTCACAGTATAAATTCTGATAACATATTATAAATGCTCATACAAATGTTATAGCATATTGAATGAATAGAGACAGATATAAATTTTATTTATTTTTTATCATGTTATCTATATATATATAAGCGAAATACCACTGACTGACTCATCACGATATCTCTAAAACTATACAACCAATTGACTTGAAATTTGGTATAGTTACTCATTTTGCGATGTAGACGCTCACTAAGAACGGATTTTACGGAATTCTTATCCAAAATGTGATTTTCATCCATTAATCCTTTCTTATCCATAAATTATGTCATTTTTGGCGACTTTATCGCCAAAAATGACATGACCGACGCCAAACGGAATATATTTTTTTTATATGTATTCTGTGCATTGCTACCAATTAAGTTTACTTGGTGGGATTTGCGTGTGCGAAATGGAAATAATTTAATATTGAGGCGCTGATGGTGGATTGGCAAGAGCGGGATTTTGAAAAATACTAAAATTTCGATTTCTTACGGAGTAGCGCACACCCAAGACAATCCGCTGAATAGGATGCATTGTAGGTTTATCATATATAATGTAAATGTTGAGCCCCGAAATTCCTACATTTAGAGATTTATCACCAAATATCTTCCACCACCAAGTCGAAGCATTTCAATGACCTTGCATTGTGAATTTTAAATAGCTATACTATGGTAACCCCAGCTGATTTCTGTCCGTTTTGCTGAGCAAAAGATAATTTGTTATTGCTGTGGAACCTAGACGTAAGTTTCAAATTTATGAGAAAAGTATTTTATTATCAATAATGATTGATAATTTACATTTGTAAATCTAAACTCTATCTTACTAAGTTATTGAAGTTGGCTTTTAACAAATGAATAATAAAGGTATGTTATTCATGTCATTGATAAAAAAAAATAAGTAGCTGTCAAAATATTTATTTTGATGTATGTATTAACTGTAACCTAATGTAAATATTACGTAAAAGTTTGTTTCTGTATTTTGACTATTTTTAGTTTTTTGTTTCTAGGAAATAAATGTCTTTGGTTTTTTTAAAATGGCTGGATATTTTATCGTTTTCAGAATACAGAATTATTTTTAATGCTATGATTTTTAATAGCTATTCTGTCTTATTCAATTGCAGTTCCAGATATGCTGCTAGCGCAATAGAGTTACCCCTTTGCAAAAAGAATAACGTAATACGGGTGAATTTTTGCTAAAAACTTTTACTATACTTTATTTTTTTGTTAGTATTTTTTGTTGAATTTTTAAATAATTTGATATTTAAAAATTAATTATGATTATATTTTTTAACTATAGAAGTATTTCATTGTAGGTTAACACAAATTGATTTTTCTTATTTACTTTTCAGTTATAATTTTTAATAATGGATGTTGAATATATTTGGATAGATGGAATACCTACTCCTATCAAAGTTTTTAAAATTCTTGGCAACGGAGCATGTTTATTTTCATCTCTATCTTTGCTGGTGTTTGGTGACATATCGATGGCGTATAAAATGAGAAATATTGTTTCTCACGTGTTTAACAACTGGGATCGGTTTAAATGCTGCATTCAAATGCTATCTGGCGCCTCTTATAATACTAACGATTTATATTTTACCGAAATGTGTAAACCAAACACGTATGGATCTATTTGCAAAATTATGGCGGTGGCAGAGCTATTTCCCTATCAGTTCGAAGTGTATCAAAGTGGCTGCCTTATAGCTTCTGTTCCGGAGAAACAATTCAGGGGGAAAAAAGATTACGTTTTACGGGAAACTGTAATAGTGGTCATTTTGATGTTTATATTTAAATAGTTGGATTAACAAATAGAAGTAAAGTTAATCCTGGTTATGATAATGTGAAACAAAATGAAGAAAATGAGTCATCTTTAGTGTTTCAGCCTCAAGAAAATGTGTCTGTGTTAGTAAGACTCAATCAATACCTAACATTGATTTTTCAAGTTCAAGTGAATCAATTATAATAGATGTAATATCTCTTCAACTAAATAAAGGTAAAAAAGAAGAAAAAGATTCACAAATTCAATTAGATATAAACAAGTAAGACAAGCTGCTACAAAATATACTCAAAGTCCTCCTGAAGAACACAGAGTAGTTGCTTCAAAATATACTAAAAGCCATCCTGAAGTACATAGAGCAGCTGTAAGAAAGTACTTTTCTAATAACCCCCATGTGTATCAGGCAGCTGTAATTAAATACAATGAAAAAAGATCAAAAGTTAAATTAGCGCCATGGACTTCCAAAAATTTGTCTGGCTTTAAATATGAAATATATATTGACTATTCAAATGATAAAATTGTCAGTATTGGAAAACGTTTGCTCTGTTCGAGGTTCCGTGCTTTAAAATGGATAGAAGAACTTCCAGGAATGTGCTGCAGTGGTGGTCAAGTCCAGCTTCCTACTATTAGATCCTACCCTGAACCTTTGCATGATCTTCTTAGCCATAAGGATCAGCTTTCAGAACATTTTCTTTCTACAATTCGTAAGTATAAAGGATTTTTTCAGATGACGTCATTCGGAGCAAAAGAATTGAAGGAGGGAAATTTTATGCCAACATTTAAAGTCCACGGGCAAGTATACCACAGGATAGGTAGCCTATTGGCTGAGCCTCCTCAACAGCCTTCTTTTCTTCAGCTTTGCTTTCTATGTAATGATGAACGTGAAAAACACATTCATTGTGGTATTTTCCTAGGTGTTAAGCCAGAATTAGCCAATTACAAAAGGCGCTACATGAACATAACAGGTATATTCACGATTTCAAAGCTGCTGTTGAGTCAGTTCCTAAAGACCAAAAGGAGTTCAAGGTTATAATTAATACCGATAAAAAACCACCTGGAGAACACAAAGGTCGTTTCAATGCTCTAATTTTCTTGATATTTTATGTATAGGTTCCAAAATATTATATTATCGTCTGCCCAGCGAAGCTGGCGGGTATCAGCTAGTAATTTAATATAAGCCATTTCTATTTTAAAATTGACTGTATCAATTAGAGTTTACATTTAGTTTTAGGTGAAAGAAAAAAAAATTCTACTCTGAATATTTAGATTACTTTTATAAAAGATATTGTCCATTAGCAACACCTCATTAAATCTATTGGAATCTGATAACTGATAAAAGTTCTATGACTTGCTAAATCGAATAAAAAATTCAAACCATTTTCTAAAAATAAATTAAGCTTTAATCACCACCTTGATGTTCTGAAAATAAAGTTCAAACCTTAACTCTCTAATATCTTTTTTTTAAAAAAAAAAGTACATAAGCTCTTTAAAAACAACAACCAATCTTAAAATGCATTCAGTTCTTAGTTGTCTGCTACAGGATCGGAAAATCCTCCATGTAAATTTCATCAGAATTTATTCAATTTTCCACAAAACTGAAACAATAGCTATGATTTTCAATTATTAAAAGTAGAAGTAATTCCTTATTTACTATTCTATATCCCCCATTTAAACTTTATTTAAATAGAAAGTGAGTGAGTGAGTGAATGTAAAGTTTACTGGCGCAAGAGCCAGATATGGCTATGCTGCGCCAAACAAGATTAAACTGTGTATTTAAATAGAAAATATTAACAATCTTTGATATTCCCAGATGTTTAATTATTAGTATAAATTGAATTTCTATAACACTTAGGCTTTCTAGAGAATACAAATATTTTTCTCCCCAAATAATAAGAATTCTTAACTTTATGCAAAAAATTTTATAAAAAGAAGACATTTTAACCCCTTGCCAGAGTCGCCCGAATCCAGTTTGGGCAACTACTACTTGCAGAATTTGTGATGTCCGAACAGACTTCGGGCAGGAGAAAAATTAATGTTTCTATTTTGTGAAGACCGAGCTGAGTTCATTTGTACTTTAGGATACTTAATCCACTATTTTCCAAATAGATGGCATTAGTGGTCTTAGTTTTTTATCGATTACGACTTCGGTCGAGGGAGAGAAAATGTAGATGCTGTTGGATAGATTAAGACACACTTGGATTGATAAACAAAGGCAGAGTTTCGCTTTCTCGTTTAGTTTTGATTGCTTTTCAGTGAGTTTTTTTGCAAATAATTTTCTTTTTTTTTTCGATTTCCGATTCGGACACCGATGTGGAGTACAGTTTAGGTATTCTTAATTAATTAGGTATTAATTTTAATTAATTAAATTTTAATTAATGAGTATATTTAAAATTTTATTTTTGAAATAAAAAACTATTTTCTAACTTTTATAATAATATAAAGAACAAAATTAAACAGTCAAAAAAATTTTCCATTTTTGGTCCATTTTTCTGAAATATATGTCACAGGTAAAAGGTTAATGCAATGAAATTAAAACACACAAACCATTCACATAAACTACATGGAGTTATGGAAATTTCAATGACATACCTTCATTCGAGTTCCAAACCAAAAGTTTACAATCATATCTTTATTTATTTGACACCAGATATACAAAACACTAAGAATCAGAGGCTCCATTAATAACTAAAAAAGAATATATAAATTTTTGTAAGTTTGATATTATAATATAGAAGGAATAATATCGAAAAATAGAAAATTAAAATTCAAACAGTACATTTGCGTTCTTTTGGAAAGAGGAGGAAAAACAATGAAAATTATACATTAGATTTAAATTATCTTATTAATTTTTCTGGGATAAAAAATTATGCTTTGAAAGACTAATATGTAAGAATATAAAATAGTTATCTTGTATCAAAAATATACTAATATCATTTTTACATGCTGAGTATCATACATTTTGACTTAGATGAACATATTTGGAGTAATTTTACTACAAATTAAGATTTAAAGGAAATATTGAAATGAAAACAATATATACAAAATTTTAATAAGTAATTCATTGTGAAGAAATAGATTCTGCCAACAAAGGAACAAAGGAATGAAAATTCGATTGATTCACTTACTCACTCATTCATACACTAACTCAATGACACATTCAATCACTCAATCACTGATTCTCCCTCCCCTTCACTCATCTCATTTATTAGGGATTAGCCTGAAAAAATATTCAGAAAACACTTTATTTTGAAAAGTGATCAGATGACCAATTTACCATTTACTAAAACAATATTCCTTGAGTAGCTAAAAAGTGGCAGTTAAATTCGAATAAGAAAATATATTAATGTTATTACTTTTTCCAAAGAAAATAACATAAAAAAAACAATAATAAGGTCTAAAATTATATTATTTATTATTAATAAAATACTTTTGCATCTAAGTTTTGATTGGAGAATACAATACACTCACCCAAACATTCAATGCAAGGCCTGCAGTCTAATACACACATTAAGGACAATATAAAAACTGTTCATTAAAATGACATAATTTACTCTTAAATATAAATTCAAATTATATTTCATTTTCTAATTTATAATTATAGCTTTTAATTGTTTTATATCTTTATGTTTTGAAATTATATTTAATATTTTAATAAGTAAACTGTATAGTCTTAGTAATACAAAACATTCCAAAATGTAAAAAAATAGTTTATAAATGTTAAAAAGAGAGAGAGAGAGAGTTGCAACAAGACTAATCAATAGCATACTTAGAAGAACAATATGTAATATTCTTAAAGATGTTAAGAAATATACATAAGAGTAATGCACAAACAAATCATGAAATACAACTAAATAGTTATAAAATATTTTTCAGAAATTAGAAATACAGAAAGTAGTAAATGGTAACACCAAACGTCATACAGGTGATTTTTGATATATTTTCAGTCTTCTTTAACATTAAGTTAATACACGATTTTAATAACATTTTTTAAAAGTTAGATTTTTTCATAAGATTAAATTTTTATTGTTTAGATTGTGATAATCAAGAATATGAACAAAATCTACATGCATCTTCACAAATGTATTTGACCAATTTAAAAAGACTAATCCTAACTGGAAGCATATATCTCACATATTAAGAGAAATATAAAAAAGTAGCACTATATTTCAGAATACTTTGTCATGCATAGAAAATGAAGAGTACAATTAAACTATCTCTTGATAAATTTGCCAAGAAAACATCAGATATTGATCAATAATGTTATCTGCTATTAATATAATACACCCCCATTACAAACACGTAAAAGACATTTTTTACTTTTTCACAAATTTCAGGTGCCTATTAGGTATAAAAGCCAAAATTCTTTTGTATTTGTCTGGATGCAAATGCCCAACAATTTAAATAAATTATCCATTTAAGACAAATTTTTGGCAGTACAATTTTATTTCATTTTGATATGAGTAATCATGCTTAAAATAAATTATTTTACTAATTATAAATACTGTATAAAATAATATATAAATTTAGACAAAGTCTTTCTAAATTAAAAAAAAAAATAGTCAGTTGAGTTTAAAGTTCTATAAGTTTTTCAAACAATTTATGGGAGGAGGGATATTGATTATTACTACATGTCAAATATTTTAATTTTTTTTTATACAAAAATGAATTTATGTATTTATCATTTAAAGGAGCAATTTTTTAAAAAAATAATACATATGCAACTGAATTAACCACAGAAATAAAGAAGGATACAACAAGAGTCAGCCAATTAAACAGAAGAAGAAAACAGTAATCAGCTGGCCTACCAGCAAATAAACCTAAAAAAACAAAGAAATGTCAGAAGATTTAAAAAAAATTCCTTTTATTGCAGATCTTCAAAAGAAAAGCTTTTAAGTCCATTTTTTAATAGTAAGCACAACATTATCTTTCAAATACTGACTTTTACATGTTTTACAAAATTCTTAATTTATTACAAGAACAAAGTTGCAGTAACATTTGTCAATGTAGAGCTTATACACTAATCATTAATATAACCTTCCTTGGTTTAACATATACATTCATTTAAGCTACATTTTTAAAAAAATTACATTCACAACATTTTCTCATAAATTATGCTGAAACATCATAGTTTGTTCTAATTGAAAGCAAATACTTCTCCCCAACTGTCTTTCTAAAACAAATTATCCTGACAGTTTTAAGAGTTTCAAGGTACTTCTTTACTTCTTTGTGAAATGAATGATTCTGAAATGAGATAAATTATGATATTATTATGTAAAAAATTGGGCTTTAGTGTTTCTAAAAATATATTATATGTTCTGTGCACTTTCACAAACTTGCACATAAAGCAAATTCTGTACATTTTTAAATAAAGGACAAATGAAAGAAAATTACAACTGTCCCATGGAAAGAACACCAAGTTCAATGTTTCAATTCCCGCAAAATCTTAGCAACCTCAACACCCAATTTTCAGTATCAAAATTTTTGAGTAATGAATCATTTAAATGCTAACGTTATTACTAATATTCATTACTAATAATTTAGAAATCCAAAAACTTGTTTAATTTATGACATGACTAAAACATTTATCTCTAAATACAATACATCACACAAACAATAATTCTTTTAGTATTTTTACCATGCAAATGAAATTTACTTATTTCTCTAGCTCAGTGAATCAAACTTCTTAGTCTTGCAATTCCACTCCTATGTTTAAAAAATTTGAATGACCCTTCTCCCTCCCAATAATAAATAAATAAGAAAAAATATTATGTTTAATTTTCAATTTAATTTAAAAATTAATAAATGAGTTTAAATTCTTTCGTAAAAACATCTTTTATAAAATTAAGATCAAACATTTGTGTCATTATCTTTATTACTCAAATTGAACTATTCCTCCAAGAATTAAAAATAATTGTATCTTAAAATATAAATAAAATAACTCCTCTTATAATAGTTATTGAAATAAATACCAATTCTAATAAAATAACAGTAAAATACAATAGTATATTTTCTTGCAATATAAACACCTGTGTGACAAAATAGAAACAACTGATTCAACTAAAACAGCATTTTCATAATTTTGAAGAGGCACTGAGACTTGTTCACTTGTTTGGCATAGGATGTAACACACGTTTGCATTTGCAGTCACATTTTAATTCCAAAATATGCTGAAATTGCAATTGCGACACCTCTATGATATACACTTAGTGGTATTTTTTCAATATGTTAATATGATTTACAGCTCAACTTAACAAATATTATATTTTTTATTACTGTGCAGTAAAAATCTATAAAATATAAAGACAATGAACAGATTGCAACTAATGTTTCTTCAAATTCATGTAATTAAATTAAATTTTCATAATCTTAACATTAATCTTAGAGACCCCACTTGAGGTCACTACCCACAGTTTAAGAAGCACTACTCTGCCCTATAACTCTGTAATCCAAATTATACTAGTTTTAAAAGACCTTATTACTTCAGCATCTATGCTTTGGCTCAGAATGAAGCTAGTTTACCGAATTAAAGTGAAAATTCTTAACATAATCTTAAATGCTCTTGAAAATGTAACTGGTATTTAAAAAATACAAAGTACATATGATTTATGCAAAACAGAAGAAAAAGCAGATAAAAATAAAAATACTGACCTGTTTCCAGCTTAATTGAATAGTTATACAAAAAATAAAGATTCAGCATATATGCAAATGCAGTGTTTGGACCCAAAGGGAAGAAAAAAGCAGCTGTTATAGGCCTCCATATCTAAAATATACCATTTATTAATAAAAAAACATTCAAACATTTTATTAATAAAAACATTTTTAATAAAAACAAAAACACAAGACTAATTTATTCAACAGTTTCTTTTTATTTAAGAGTTATTTTATTTTGCATATATTAATTGAAATAACTTCTTATGTTTTATATATTAATAAAGAAAATTCTGAATAACTCAAATCTATCAAATGCTAAAGAAACTAATAAAAATGTATTATTTATGAGGGTTAAAAAAAATACAAGTGCTATAAATAAATAAAAATACAAGTTAGCTAGCAATAATTTTTTTAAAAAACATATTTATAATTTTATATTGGTATTCATACTTGACAAATTAGTATTTAAATACTAAGGGATTAATCTTATTGCTACATTTGTCAGAGAATTAAATGTTCCTATATTTAAAACTCAATGTCCAAAAGCTTAATAATATTGTCAAATAAAATCTCTACAGCTCAAAAAATAACTTTATTACTGAAAAATACATTTTGTAACAAAACTGTCAGGATTTTATGCACAGTTTTAAAATTCAAAACTGACTCTAAATAACACTTAATCTAGTATTTCTTCTCTTTAAAAAGATTCAAATAAATTTTAACCAAATAAAAATCTTCAAAATAATAAAAATACTTAAAAAAATTATTTAAAATAAACACATTTTCATAACATTTACATTTTGAAAGACAAGGACTCCAAACTTACAATAAACCTTATCTTATAACCAATTCTAACAAGATACTAACACGAAGTTCATCCTGTATAACAGTGTCATACTAAAGTAAAAATTTAAACTTTTTACTTCCCTTATTTTACAGTCAGAAATCGTACAAATATACAATATTGCTAGATATATTTCATTACTAACATTACTATCTAAAAATGTAATTAATAGATTTCACTACAAAGGAAGAAGGGTATCAAAGTATTAATTGTTGCTAAGAAATAACCAAGATAATTTGATAAAATTTACTCTACATATGAATCAATTTTTACCTACAAAAAGTTGTAAATTATAGCCAACAAGAATGATTTATTTGGAATCAGGAAGCTGTAGATTGAAGTAACCTACAGTATTGTAAAGTAATAGTTCTTACTAAAAAATAATCATGATAGAAACTCGTATTCATAATTTTTAATCCTTTTTCTTAAATCTTTCCTTATATATAATCGACAGCCAGATTTATACATTTCTCCTAGCTTTTCTTAATCTTTTGAAGGCCATCATTATAGAACTCGGGAGATTGAATTCTATCTTCTCCATAATGCAAGTTACTTCAATCTACAGCTTCCTGAAACAAACAAATAAATATTAACAGCTGTAAAATAATAAATATTAATACTATGGGCTACTTCAATCTATGACTCCCTGAAACCAAACAAATAAATAATTCAATATAAAAACCAACGTTTTTATATGGTGGCAAAGTTTATTAAAGAAAATTATTGAAATATTAGTTAAAACTGTTAGTTATTTTTAACTTTAAAATTTACTTAAAAAGAGACATTTGTGAGCGTATTAAAAAATTCATAATACTCATAAAATCAAAACATGCATTTGAAAGTTTGTAAGTCATTCTATTAAAAAAAAAATGGGAACCAGAATTCAGAAAAAATTATTGTGATAAGACATGGCGCCAAATATAGGAAACTTTCTTTCTTGTGAATGATTACTGACTAAAAGTCAGCAACCCTTACTATCTCGAAGATAGTAAAGGGGAGATAGTATCTCCCCTTTGTGAGTACAAAAGCTTTATGATACCTCATGTGGCGTGGGGAGTATACGGTGTTCCCAGAGGGGGAAAGAAATTTTTCACTGAGAAAAAAAAAAAGCGCCAAGAGGAAAGAATATTTTGACTTATTAAAATTATTGAAATATTAGTTAAAACTTGTCGCAAACGTCTAAATATTGCATTGTTAGGCGAGTACGAATGATTCCCAAAATTTCAAAGCTCTAGCTTGATGGGAAGTTGGTTAAATGAACGATCGAAAATTTGATGACACACTCGCACACACACCAAGTGAAATTCAGAAAAATGTTTTAAAATATAAATAACTGTAATTTAAAACATTGTGGGAAGAAACAATCTATTAATATACAGATTAAATTTTATCCAGATATCTTTTTATTTCTTAGTAATAATTAAAATTTTACACTACTCCCTTATAAAAGATTGGGTGTTTCTTTTCATGTTCATATAAAGTTCATCCCATCTACAAAAAAAAAAAAAAAAAAGTAAGGTGCAACAATATACTCAAAATAGTAGAGGGGTGACATTTTGCATGAATAAAAAGGCATGCAGGACATAAGCGGATATACAAACAACCATGTTGGACTACAAAAACATTTCTTGAATGACCACTATTTATATTTAACAAAGTTTTCAATTTTAGATATAACTCAATATGATAATCAAAATGCTAAAAAAATAAATCACTGAAGGTACATTCAGCTTTTAAAGATATAAATTTAAAATGAGTATAGGAATCTCAAGATTCTTTCATCCCCCCCCCTTTCAACAACATTCTGACATTAGAAAATATTATCTAAAACTAACTTATAAGAAGTAGAAGAAAAAAAAAAGAAGAAAATGCAGTTTTTTCTAATTCCTATCAAAATCTGAAGACATTATTTGTTATAATTGCTTAGGATGGAGTAGCCTAGTGGTCATGGTTGGGGACACATGGCCTGCAATTTTTGTTGAGTCATGGGTTTAAGCCTGGATGCCACAACAGATCCGTCATATAACTGAGGCTGAAGCCCATTAAATCTATCGAGGCTCAGTCATCTTGTTGGTGTGGTGTGGAAGTTAGGAGGAGATGCCAGTTCTGGTGTCATCCTCGTCACCTGACCAAGATTGAAAATTACGAGGTCATTCCCAATAGTCCCCATGTTGTTTCCAGTGCAACATTATTAAAACTAATGAATCAAACAATTTGTATTGTTTTAAGAAAATATTGTAATTTGACATTAAAAATAAAATAAAATTATCTCATTTCTGGATTTCCTATTTTCTACAAGACATAAACTAGTTAGGAAAGTGGCAAAAACATCATAACACATTTTTAGTACATGATCAAAACTGGGTGAACATATGAAAATAATGCAGTATTCATGCTTTCAAGATCCTGAGATTAATAGTTCATTACATTTAATGAGAGAAATAGTAACCAGTAATTCAATTAAGAATAACATAAATAATTAATTTTTTAATATTAAATTGTTGAATTTAACTTTTGCGTATATATTATTAGTTGATTTAAAGTTATGATAAATATCAGTTCTATGTACTTATATATTTTCAACGAATTCTTATTCTTTCAACATTCATTCACAAGAGTTAGAAATATAATTCAATTGATGACACAATGGAATGTACAATAGCTCTTGAGGTCAGACTGAGTCACAGTCTTAAGAGGAAGACACGGAGAATGTGGAGAAATTTACACAGCACATAATAAGATCTAAGCCCAGTTGAAAAATTCTGGCAAAAAAAAAATCTTTATCATAAGTATATACATATATATTAATTGTGAACCAAATATACGTCATTTGAATAGTAAATACTATATCTCAATAAATGCACTACATTTAAATTATATTTAAATATTCCTTCGAACACACCCATTGGACATTTTAAACACTTTTTAATACTATTTTTCCTCATAACTTTATATGTTTTTTCAATAGACATGCGATATTTTCATCCTAATATAAAAACAAAATTTAAGTCTAAGTAATATATTATTACAAGATAACTTCATTATCTAATTTTGATATTAAAACACGGCCAACAAAATAAACATCAACAAATCATTGTAAGAAAAGAAAAAACATCACTGAAAAAACACATACTTGGAATCGCTGAAAGAATGCAGCCCATTCTAAGATCAAATACGATGGATTTATTAAGCCAAAGCGGCCTGCTAGAGGAAAAATTATAGACAATGCAAACCAATATCGAGTGAAAAAAGGTAAAGAATTAAAAAAATTTCCTATTTCACTCATATTTTTCTCTTAACAGTTTTTAATCAGATTTTCAAATGTTACAAGTCAGACAGAGAAAAAAAGTTACAATTTACTTCAGCACAAAGTCAATTGTCTTATTAACTGTTTTAAGTTGTTCAAGAAAATATAGTTTTATTAATATATGTAAACATACGTGTCTTTCAAAAAATGATAATCTAAAGCTGGATTTTGTTTTGATATCTGTGTGTTGCCAAAGAAATGAATTGAAAAAAAGTCCAAATACCGGTTGTAGATTAATATATAGTAGAACATTATCCAGTAGATAAGCGTATTCATTATATTAAGATTAAATAGTAAGTAAATCCCCTAACTAATATTAACTTAATCGAATGAAAAACTAAGAAAATGTAAAATTCATGAACGAAGTTACCCTTCAGGAGTCTTAGGAGAAATAGGCCAGAAGCCTTAATGAAACATTAAAAATGCATTCTGATAAGTTTAATTAGCTTTTCAAATGCTTATTGGAAATCAGCACTTGATAAATATTTAAAAAAAAAAAGTAATGAGAGATTCTTTACAAAAAAATTACGAATATATGCATGACACGTGAAAAAAATTTCAGAAACTCCACTACAAGCCTAATGAGTTCTTTATATACAGCTATTAATTTGAAGAAATTGTTATTCCAAAACATATAATTTGAAAATAAGTGTTTAGAACATCAAGCATTCTGTATCTAAACATAATATTTTTCAGTATGAGTCAGTATAAAATCTGCAATTAAACCTTATGGCTTTGATTCTGAATAAAAACAAACTCCATAAAATTATTTCTTCTTTCTTCTAATAATATCAATTTCAATATTATCTTGATTATGATCTCCTTTCTTTCATAGTCTTTAGATTCATAGAATTCATTTAATTTGATTGGAATTTAATTCTATCGATGCATCATACACTTTAAAAGACATAAAAAACAGAAATTAGAAGGGATAGGGAAAAAAAAAGTGTATTTTTAATTTATAGCATTTATACCAAAATATAAATACTCAGTTTTACTGAAAACTATATTTTTAATTATAGATTTAATAATAGAATTATTTTACTTGCGCCACTTTATTTTAAACTGCTTATCAATGTTGTTCTTTAATCTTGAGAAAGAGTTTCTTTAAATAACTATTAGTCTTTAAATTTTCTTTACATACATAAATTCAAAAGAATCATTTAAAAATTAATTCTATTTTTTTCGTATACGATGCCTCAAATATTTAAAGAATTTTATAAAAATTAGTTTCTAATTTATTAGTTTTCAAAAGAACTAAAAATGGATTTTTAATACAGACATAAAATAATAAAGTAAATACTGATATTTAGAGCAAAAAGTTATTTATAAATAATTCATATTTCCTCTTATTTTATTTGAGTATCGTTTGTATTATATTTAGATAATAGATGGCACCACCAAAATCTCTTTGAGTTCTTATGGAATAATTATTAAATGTATTTGTTCTCATAGATGGCGTTGTAGTACATTTGAATTCTTAATAGCTGTTCTAAGTTTTCCATTTCCTGGAAGCGGTTATTTGGAAACTGTCATTTCGAGAAAAATTTATCATTTCTCCGCATTCACAATGGCAAAAAATTTCCGAAAAATTTCTTAAAAATAGGAATTCCTTTGAAATTGAGGCACCAGAAATTCACCAGAAATTGGGGCACCAGAAATTGGGGCACCAGAAAATTATTATAGTCTGCAATGCAGTCTTAATAATAACAAATCCGATCATTTCACATTCCCATAGGCTTATCAAAAAATTTAGATCCTTACATTAGCTCTAATACAAACGGAGAAATATATAATTAACTTCTTAAAATTTAAAACTTGCAATGCATGTTTGTAGAATAATTCAAAAATGCAATTCTAATGAAATTAAAAATGTTCCTATTCACCATTAAATTTACGGGGAAAAAATGAAGGAATATTTTTTTGGTTTTCATACACGCGTTTTAAGAAAATAATTAATAACAAACTAGCCCAGTTCTGTCATATTCAGAGTTGTTTTTCATATCCTAAAAATTTTTTGTGTGAGTATATGAATTGTGCCTATAACTTAGGGAAAGTTTAATATCTTATTTGTGAATGCTCATTAATTTCCACTTTTTGAAAAACAGATTTCATTCATAATTGTGTCTCCTTTTTCTTTAATACTAATCGAAACCTTTCAGTTTCTTCATTATTCAGTTACAGATTTATGAACATTTAAAGTTAAAATAATGCATAACCCTCCTTTTTTTTTTTTTTTTTTTTTTTCTCGAAAGAAAGGTTGTTTTCAAATAATAATTATAATTTTGCAAGGTATGACAATTATCATGAGACATTATGTCACTGAAAAAAACCAGTTTTTTCAAATGAATAACATGACTATATATATATACACTCAAAAACAAAAATCAAGAGAATAATGCAGTAAACTGCATGTTTATTATATATGGGCTGTAAGAATTTTATACAGAAGTTTAAAATAATAGTTACAAAAGTTGATAACAGATGACGCTATATGCGTAAAACGTGTACTATCATCATGTATAAATAAACTCATTCCCTGAAAGTTGTCCTTCCAATCACAACACAATTTTTTTAAAAATGTCCACCGTTTGAAATACGGAAGCACCGCAAGCGAATGATGAAGTTTGCCACCCTGTGCTGTGATGTCTCAATAGAAATGAACACAAAATGAATCGACGATTCAAACTCGTCTAGCGCAGTGGGATTGTTCTGGTAGGCAGTGACCTTCAATGTACCCTACAGAAAGCAGTCACAAGGAATCATATTGGGCGAACATGGAGGCCGATTCACTCTTGTGCCAATAAATTTGGGATAATCCAATGTAGTGACTCGATTCTCGAAATATTTATGAAGAAAGCGTTACACCTTTTCTGTACGATGTAGTCCAGCCCCTTCTTGCATGAACCGCTTGATACCCAGCTAATCTTCCAACGCTATCTGTGTGGTGACAAATTATTTCAAAATTGTGCCATAATGCTCACTAGTTATCGTTTCTCGCATGAAAAAAAGGTCCACAGCTCAAGCAGATGAGTGAGAATAGTTGTATCATGAAATTGCTGTCGTCGCAAGCGTGTGTTTCGCCTTCGTGGTTAAAGCGGAAGAGAGAAAAACTTTCCCTGTTTGGAATTTCAGTGTAAGGATTTATTCGGATCACGTGGTATTAGCTTTAGGGATACTTAGGTATTTTACGTGGCGATGAAAAGTCTGTTGGGGAATCTCCCAATAGGTTTGAAACTGTGGAAGAATCTGATTCATGAAAATTTAATGAAAATGCCAAACAATGAAAGTGCTTAAGGAATTCTTTGAGGACCATTTTATTTCAATAGGCCTCTGATCACCAAGATTGCCAGACCTTACCCCGTTAGATTTTTTTTGTGGGGTTATCTCAAAGATAGAGTTTTCCAGAGAAATCCTGCAAAAATCTATGAATTAAAACAAATCATAAATGAAGAAATCTCGTCAATAACACCAATAATGTTGCAAAATGTGTAAAAAAAGACTTAGTTCGACATGTTCATGCTTACATTCAAAATAGTGGCGAACGTTTTCAACATCTACTGTAAGGAATGACAATGTAAAAATTTGAATTAAATTACATTTTTCAAAAATAAAATTATCTCAGGACTAAGTAACATTGTACGTCGCCATTTTTGTTTTACCTCACAAATCAAGTTGTAACAGTCCAACAGGGTTGGAAATTGTCTTCCAAACTTAGCAAGGTTCAAATAATTGTACTTCAGTGTTGGAATAGTTGTGTCATTCGTCAGAGTTAAGGGTAATAACAAAAAACAACGGGTACTCCTTTAAAGTGATCACAGTGAATATATATATATATATATATATATATATATATATATAGAGAGAGAGAGAGAGAGAGAGAGAGACGTGGCTTCGGAATTTGGATGTCAAATAGTAAATGTTTGAAATCGTAATGTGAGACAACAAGGTAATGTTTCTACAAGCCACAAAAGATATAATCAACCTAAAATACTTCAAATAGAATTGATAAAATGATACAAAAAGTGCTTCAGTATTCTGGCTAAGGCCACTGTCAGAAAGTCATTTTGATTTCGCGAACATATTGATAATCATGTGGAATTTCCACTTTCGTCCTCGAACCTAGATGACTTTATTTATTTCAATGCAATAAAGAGCATTCGAAAGAGCAAAAAATAATAAAAGTTTATACGAAATTACATTTTCATCCCGATTTTGAAAATATTTTAAGCCTTTTTTATAGATCGGAAAACCCAAAAATGAAAAATTAAGATAGACGTAAAAATATTTTTAAGATTCGGAGGAAAATATTAATCTGCAGAAACCTTCATCACTTTTCGCTCTTTCGGATGCACTTTATTGTACTCTAATAAATATAATAATCTAGGTTTGAAGATACACACACACACACACACACACACATATATATATATAATATTACGTTCACGAAATTAAATGAAATGGTAGACGGGAGCCTTAACAGAAAACCAAATTACTTTCGTCATTAATCCAGAAAACAAAAGAAATTTATTCCACTTTTTGAAGTTTCGGAAATAACATTCAATTAATGAAACATCAGAAGTTCCATTCACAGTACAAAATTTGTTCAAATTTGAAGTTATCTAAATTAAAATTTTCGATTATTAGTTTTATGTATAAAAAAAATTACTTCATTTTTGAGATTGTACATAATCTAACACGGTGTTATAGCGTAAAAAGTTTCCATGCCCCTGGTTACGCGTCATTCAACTCAAAAATCCACTTCATTTGCAAATGATGCTTGCACATCATTTCCTCCAGCACAAATATCTCCCACGGGAAATGTCCCCATTGCTCATCTCTCCGTTCCAGAATGTCAGGAAAGAACATCCCTCCGTCCGGATTCGGATCAGCTCTCGAATCCGTGCTCACTAGGTCACGGTTGTCCACTAACTGTGAAAAATGACTCCTCGCTGAGGGACCGCAACAAACCGTTTCATTTCTCCCTCCCCCATGGAAAGGGCTTCTTGTATACGATAGATATTAGAGCAGTTTTAAACGTGAAACAACCACATGTTAAAAAGGAATTCTCAGAGAAATGTTTTCATAGGATGTTTTCGAAATTGTTTCCCAATTATTTAAGTTATACGAACGTAGTTTCAGATTTAAAAAAAAAAAAATTCATAACAGTTTTTCTACAGAAGTACCTCCTACACCTCTGAATAAGGGACAGTTCGGTTAGTCCCCTTCAGTAGGGTTGGTTATATTAACGTCGCACAGAAGCAATAAGAGGGCAATTGACGACCTTGCTTATGGACTTTAATGCATTTACCTCTTATTAAGGGGTACTGAAAAAAAGTTTTAAAAATAAGATGGTGGAAGAAAAATAAATAAAAATAGAAATAAATCTTTATTAGCAATCTTTCGAGGTTTCAGAAGCAAGTGAACTGTGAACGATAAGTTTATAACAAAAGAACCATAAAATTAGAAGTTAATCTCTCTATATTAAAAATTGCTTTTCAGTTAGGAAACGGGGAACAATGCTTCGGAGGAGAGCAATTTGTGGTGCAATTAAAATGATATTTCTTACTCATAGAATTCAAAATATAATCTTGCTACAGTTCTCAGTTGGGGGGATGAAAACAGTGTTAGGAAGTTTAAATGCAATCTAAGACACAGATCTACAGGAAGCAAGTCTTTTAAGAAAACAGGCTTCGAAAGTCCAGTTTTGAGTACCCACGATGAAAATATTACGAATGAAAATGAATTGGTTGAATTTATCAAATTCAGGGGGAGTGCTCAAAAGCAAGAATATTAAGAAATTGATGAAAATTAATGTATTGAAGACACCATTGATGACATAAAGTCTTTTATTTCAACTGCAGTTGATGAAGTTTTAACAAAAATAACCTGCAAAGCATTAAGGGGGACGAAAAAGAACCAGAGGAAAAATGTGACATAGAAAACTATACCGGTGTCTTAAAATATATCTCCGAATTTAAAAAAAGGACACCTGCGCGGGCACATTCTTCTCCTAACTTCCACACCACTCTAAAGGGAGGACTTGAGACCTCGACAGATTTAAAGTGCATCAGCCCCCTTGCATGGCGGGTCTTCAATAGTATCAGAGCTCAAACCCACGATTCATCGGAAACAAAGTCAGCCGCAATTTCGTGACCATGATCACTAAGCAATATCGGTCTCACTTTTTTGTGTGAATTTACTGACAGTTTTGCCCTTGGGAGCTTATCTCTTTTAAGTATGCATGGAAATCATGATCCCGAGGCACCCTAGTAATTTTTTTTCCATGGGGTTAAGCGTCTTTGGTAAACAAGGTTTGCGCATGCCAGGGATTTCCTAGCGATCCTTCTCTAGTTTCGATTTTTCACCTTGTTTGGCTTGTGGCGACCACACTTAACAAGTTCGTAAGTGGTCTCCCTTACGTCTAGACAAGATCCACATTAAAGACTGTTGGGTAGGAACCTACAATGCACACGAGCCGTATGAAAGTCTTACGAGCTACGAAAAAAAAAAAAAAAAACCATACACTATGCTAGATGCTACAATTTTCAAAGTGTCATTTCCTGTCATGGTTGGGGAGCTCCAGTGAGCAATAGCTGAATTATTAATCAGCTATCCACTCAAAAGAAAGGATTCTATCCCGAGGTTTTGGAAAATTCATTTCCCACCAAACTTCCAAAGAGATATTGAGATTGCTTATTAACGTAGCACAGAGAAG
Source organism: Nephila pilipes (assembly GCA_019974015.1). Taxonomy (NCBI): domain Eukaryota; kingdom Metazoa; phylum Arthropoda; class Arachnida; order Araneae; family Nephilidae; genus Nephila; species Nephila pilipes. The sequence goes on along the minus strand of BMAW01109585.1, from coordinate 487,826 downwards.
CAACATGAAGGCTATTGGTGATGGACCTCATCATTTTGAACATCGTTCAAGTGACGAGGACGACACCTGAGAGGGCACCTCCCTCTTCAACCTTCCACACTACGTCAGCGGTAGGATTAGAGAAACTTCCGAACAGAGAGGATATCATAGATCCTCTAAACGTCAGACCAAAACGTCGTGTACAAGGACATCGTCATATTTATTCTAGTGTGCGATTAGCACTAAAAACATATATTTGCGTAGCAATTGTAGGTGAGAAACAGGCATTTTATCTGACTGTCGACTTTTATATTTTAAATAAATTTCAATAAATTAGTGTAAATTGCACTTTCCAGGTATCCAATCATTTCAGCGGAGGATGTATCATATCTCATGGTGGGGAGGCAGTTGGACTTGAGTGTCGGCGGCGTTTTGAACCTTCAATTGTTGGGTCTGAAGAAAACACGTCCGGTTGCTTTTTGCAGTACTCATATCAACTACTCCAAAAGAGGACTCCCCTCGGGTAAGTTATTAAAATGCCTTAACTTCGGTCACCGTTTTTGAAGAGAGCTGCTGCAGACTCAGCATTGCCGTATCTGGCTCTTGCGCCATGAAACTCCTCCGTCATTCATGGATATGTTTAAAATTTGTTCTACAGCTAGGATTTGTGTTGTAACTATATGCGAGTTCTGAGGTAGAGAATTTTATTTTATTATTCTGAGTTAACAATACATTAGAAATGTAATCAAGTCCGGAGATCTTGTCTTTTATTTCGGAGTGTAGAAGCCGAGAAATTTTATTTTAGGTATGTAGTTTAGTTTAGTTTAGTTTTTATTAACGTCGCACTAGAAGCAACACGAGGGCTATTGGCGACGGACATCGTAATTTTGAACCACGGTCAAGTGACGAGGACGACACCTGAGATACCACCCCCTCTCCTAACATCCACACCACGCCAACGGGAGGACTTTGGGCCCCGAACAGATTTAACGTGCATCAGCCCCGGCTACACGGCGGGCCTTTGGCGGGAAAGGATCGAACCCGCGACTGAACGAAAACCGCAAGCCGCTAGTCCACGACCTTGACCACTAGGCTACCGCGGCCCATTTTAGGTATGTAAGATGGCCTTTGTTTTTCAAAAATCGTAATTTCTGTTATTTTCCTGTTTCCCGATTTGAGTTCCTCATCGCTTTTAGCAATTCTAATGTATTTAGACTCGTCTAGGTATATCATGGTTTCCTTCGTTGTGTGATTTTTGTGATCAAAATCCTTTGCACTGAGTGATGAGTGACTCGGCTTCAGTCTCTACCACGTATTCGAAATAGGAGAAAAAATTGAAATTTGCTTTTTCTCTCTCAATTAATTTTAACAGGTGCAAATGGTTGTTAAGTACTCGAAAAAGTAGAATTATTCAAAATGAATATTATTTACCGTAAAGTAAGCGTACTTCGGAGCCCCAGGCTCCACAGAAGAAATTACTATCAAGAAAAGAAAATACCTTCTTTAAATTCCACATGCATTTTTACTTTCACGAGCAAAGCATTCTAAAGTACAATGTTTGACCAAATCCATGGTTTTGAGTACGAAGTAAAATGCGCAAAATAGTTGAGGCCACCAGCATATCAGGTTCAGTGTTTTCAATTTTGCACAAAAAATTGGGTGTGAAAAAAATCTTGGCTAGATGCGTGTCACGTTTGCTCTCAGTGGGAAATAAACACAATCGTGTGGTCGACTCGGAGGCTATTTTGGCGCTTTTTTTTCGCAATCCTGACGAGTTTTTGCGTCGATGCATAAGTGTGGACGAAACGGGGACACACTATTACACTCCAGAGACAAAGAAGAATTCAAAGTAGTGGGTTTTTGAAGGCAAATAGGCTTTGAAGAAATTAAATGACGGTGAAGTCGGCCGGCTAGATGATGACCACGGTTCTTTGGGATGCACACGGAATTATATACACCTATAGCCTGAAAAAAAAAAGAGGAAAAAACAATAACTGGAGAGTATTATGCGTCTTTATTGTACCGGTTGAGCGAAAAAGTCAAGAAAAAACATCCTTATTTGAAAAAGAAAACGACCATCTTCCATCAAGACAATTCACGGGTACACATCTGTGCATTTCGATGGCCTAATTCATGGAATTAAAAAGTTCGAATTTTTACATCATCCACCGTACTCATCAGATTTGGCCCCCAGCGACTTTTTTTTAAAATTTACAAACTTTAAAAAAACGGCTCAGTGGAAAACGGCTCAAGTCGAACGAAGAGATCATCGCCGAAACAAGCCCTTTTGAGGACTTTTCAAAATCTTATTTTTAAAAGGCTCTAAAATGACTGGGAAACGTTTAAAAAAGTGTATAGAGCTAAAGGAAAGGATATTGAAAAATGTTTTTTTAAAAATTTACCTAAAATAATTTGTTTTTCTATCTTTTTCTAAGGAATTGTTGAAGGACTCTCGTACTTAAGCCTTTGAAGTTTGCAGCCGAATGGTCCTGGTTCACGAGCTCATGGCTAGTGTACGTTTCTTCGAGTCATGAGTTCGAGTCCCGATTCCATTTTCGTCCCACTGTGTATCGGGGCTGATGCCTCTTAATTCTGTCAAGATCCAAATCCTCCCATGAAAAGGTGAGGAAGTTTGGAGATGGATACGCCCTCTCAGGCGTCGGCCTCGTCTCCTGATAGAAATTTAAGATGACGAGACTGGTCACCAGCCCTTAAGTTGATTCTGAGAGCGATGTTGAAAATAAATTAATCAAATCTTCACTCAAATAGTTTTCTTCTGCCTTGAAGAGAGTTGATTGCACGGTGAGATCATTCTCTTTCCTCTTTAGGATTATCATGGGAGTGATCAAAATGTTATTAGAAAAAATGTAAGGAAAATTATAGACAAATTAAAACTGCAAAGGAAATGTTCTTTTTAAAATCAAGAACATTAGTGAAAATTAAGAGGAAAGCAGTTAATTTCTTTGGCAAGGGAACTATTTATTTTCATTCAGAGTAACCGGTATTGAAAAAATTCTTTTTCTGCCGTTTAGATAGATTCATTCCATTCTTTTAGCAAAACGATCTTTCATTCTTTTGCAGTTTTAATTTTGGGACATCAAAGCATAAAGAGATCTTGGAAACAAGAGGCTGATGCACGTTAAATCTGTCATCGAGGCTCCGTAATGTAACCCTTCCAATGTTGTAATTATCTCAGGACGAAATAATGATCAGCCGTGATGGTTTCAGGAACAAATATTATTTAATGCTCAACACGTCTCACAACAAAAGACAGGATACAAAACATATATAAAACACAGATTCACGAACATCACTCCATCGTTCTTTTTTAATCAAGTCTCTCGCCTTCGATTGAGCTTGCGCTCGCTAGTCGTCCTTCTCACCAAAAGAACATGTGGCGCCATCTGGCTACCGTTTAATAGTACATGGAAGGCAGTGATAAATTACAGTGTTACAAGTTTAAAATATTTTAATTCCACAGTACTAGAGACGACAACTGTATTTTTGGTTTTATTTTCATTATTCACACTTTGTCGAGCATTTAAATTGCTTAAAATATTAGCATTTAATGAAATATTTTATGGAAAGCTTACACGAACTTGAGTGATTGAAAATTACCCATCTGAGATTTATTTATAATTTCGTAGTTTTCATATCGTGTTTACTATTCATTGATGCCTTTTTTTTGATGCTCAGAATTATTATTAATCAATTTATTTTTGGCTAACAAATTATGACATAGGAGTCGGCGGCATGATATTTAAGATAACTGAGACACATTCACCAAAAGAATGAGTTCATTTTATATTTCAAATTTGTAAGTAATTCTAACTTTTTAAAAATAAAAAGCAATAGAAATCATACTTTAACAGGGATAAAACAATAAAATATTGAATTTACGTATTTGTTTTTATGTAAAGTACATTTAAAAACATAAATAATTATGTACCAGCAATTAATTATCAATAGCTGCATTTACATTTGTAAATCATGCATTTTCCTTTAGGTACATCTTGCAATAGGCGCAGTATGGCCACATCTGGCTTTTGCGCCAATAAACTTCACTATCACATCACGTCTTGCAGAAAATCCAGTACATTTACTTTAAAAATTTAAAAAGCATTTATAAACATAATATTATGTTTATTGAACATATTTAATATCAGATTGGTGCAGAAATAATTGAGGTTTTTAACTATCAATTTTAAAGCAGTATAGCTCAATTTAGAATTAAGTATTTTAATCAAAATCAGGAACATAGCCGCGGAATCGCGGCTGGCGGTTTTCGTCCAACCTTGATATCACTAAAGAACCCCCCGTATAGCCGGGGCTGATGCACGCAAAATCTGTCGCCCCCTTAAGTCCTCCCGTTGGAGTGTCGGGGAAGTTAGGAGAGTGGGTGCGAGCTCAAGTGTCATCCTCGTCACTTGACCGAGGTTCAAAATTACAAGGTCCGTCGCCAATAGCCTTCTGGTTGCTTCTAGAGTGTGACGTTAATAAAACTGAAACCAAAATAAGAACCATTAGAATCTATGAATTTTTGCCAACAAGAAATAAGTCTATTGATTCCAACAGCATACAATTATGGACATGTGGAACCAACAATCTCTGAAGGCATTTTGAGTAGCTGCTTGGATGTTGAAGACATTCTTTTGCAGAAAATTATCGAGTTGCTCGAAAAAGTGGCAGTCGGTCGAAGAGAGGTATGATGAGTAGGCTGTGAGGTGTGTGTTGAGTCAATTTCTTCACAGTCATTTGTGAGACAATCAGTCTGGTGTTGTCAATGAGAAGAATCGGTCCTGTTCGAATGATCAATGCTGGGAATGAATGTTGTACTTTATGGTGCATTTTGTCGATTTCTTAGCAATACTTCTTTGACGTGATGGTTTCTCCAAGGTTCAGGAAGTTGTAGTGAATGCCACTTGCCAACCACCAAACAATAACCTTCTTTTGATGCAGCTTCGCTTTCGGGAAGTGTTTTGGCGTGTCATCTCTGTCCAACCACTGCGAACGTTATCGATTGTCGTATAGAATATATTTCTCTTAGCATATCACAATGCGATTAAGAAATGGATAATTTTTGTTGCGAAGAAGAAGCGCAGAGCTGACTTTATATTGGCAAAATTTTTGGTCTTCCTTTAGCTCGTGAGGCACCCGTTTCTCGAACTTTTTTTGATTTTCCTATTTGATCCAAATGAGCGAACGACTGCTGAAAGGTCATCGTTTAGTTCTTGTGCTACGTCTCGAGTTGTTTTGTGCGTGCCCTCTTCAATAATGGTTCTCCATTAGTTGTCCTCAATCGCACAGAGACATCCACGACCCTCCATATCATCAAAGCTTTTGTCTTCTGCGTGAAACTTTTTGGAAGCTATGTTGAGCTGTACGCTTGCAGACGGTCCTCTGATCAAATACTTGATTGATATTACGTGCTGTGTTTCCTATTTGTGGGGTTATTCTTCGCAAGTTTTGCTACCTGTGTTCGACTCGTCCTGAATATTTGTAATTAAAGCATTCTTTTGTCCTTATCCACCATGTTGCACTGAAAATTCTAGCTGGAGATTTTCGCAACAATATGTATGTATGTAAAAATATTTCATATCTCTGTTCAAAACTTGCACTCGAATATTAACCTGCTTAATATCAACAGATCGAGCTGAAGTTTTGCACTCACATATAGTTCTTCTAACAATACAATACTATGGTACGCTGAAACAGTGAAGGACTTCGGGGGCTGGGGCCCAAGCCTTGCATTTAACAAAGTCCAGTTGAGTTGCAAATTTTGCAATCACGTTTAGCTCCCTCAATCACTTTTTTAGTCTTAAATTTCCATACAAAAAAAAAATTAAATATAAATAAATACAAGTAAAAGATTTTAAACTACTTTTACTTAAAAGTGCACTAAAAAGCTTAAAAATAATTTTCTAAAATGTAAAATATTATATAATTTGTAAAAACTTAGGCGTTAATACCTCTTTTGATCTGATATAGAAGTAGTTATGATACTCAATGTATAGGTCATTACTTAGGTACCGTAGATTAGCACCTACAGCTGTTATAAATGTGCATTAATTTACATTAAAGATATTTTTAAATAAAAGCTCGATTTAAAAATTTTTTTTTGCTCATATTTATATATCTCCTTTAATCTCAGTTTTAAAGGTCTGGTAGCTTACACTCTACTTTCCCATTTAGTATCGCTGATAAGGGGTAAATTTAATTTACTAATATTAGTTTTTAAAATATTTTATCTGCAAGGAAACGCAGAAAAAAGTGACTCAAATCTTGAATAATATCGAAGCAGCCAACAATCTCAAATGTTAGTCGCATCATTCACTATCAAGTTTAATCGATGAGATACGCATGGTAAATACATAGCTCTTAGAATAACATACTTAATCCTGTTTTGCACTCCACTTTTCTTTCCCTTCATGTTATAACTGTTATCACATTTCAGGCCAAGTACGTTTTGAATATTTAAGGCTACACAGTACCTAAAAATGGCAAATTTATCAAATTTTTTTGCATTTTCCTGTAGCCCATACAATTGGGAATATTAGCCCCAAATTTCAGATCTAATAACTAATTAGTTTTTAAAATATTTGAAGTTTTTTGAGTATTGTCAATCACTATATTTGACAGCTGAGGGGGCGTGGTTAGTTTCGGTTTTATTTTAAAGCATTTTTTCATTCTTAAATTTAATTAATTACTAATATTTTTTAATGAAATCGATACTTGCAGAGAAATGGTTATTAATTTCAACTTTCACTGCTAAAATCGTTTCTGTTTGTTTGTATTTTGAGTTTTTGGTGTGCTTATAGTTACTTAGATAAAATTGATAAAAAAAAAGTCTTTCTCAGGACCAATATTGATTCTGCATATAATTTATATAACTTAAAATCTTTTTTACTTTGTTTAAATTAAGTTTTTTCTGTTGAGAAAATGCCACGGAAAAAACTTTCGCACCTTGCGAAGAGACGCAATATTTCTAAGAGATGGAGTACTGCTGAAAATGACTATTCTAAAAACCAGCCTTTAGCTGATATAACTACAAGACTTCAGAATACAAATGTTTTGAATACGAGTGCTAAAGATAAAAATAAATATTTCAGTGATGTTCTAAATTACATTATAGAGGTACTGAATGCTTAAATTTATTTACTGGTTATTTATATGTCGTAGTGCATCGATAAACCTTTGCTTTGGTCAAAGAAATGGAATTGCATATAAAATGAATGTTGTATGTGTTAATTGTGACCAAACCCAAAGTGAAACATGTTCTTCAAAACAGTTGGTTGATACTAAATTACATCAGATATCAAATGTTAGCAAGCACCAATTTTTTAATGCTCCATTTGATATAATTATGAAATTAGTGCAAGGTTATGTTAAGTTTGGGACTTGGCTACTCGGCATTGGAAAAATTCTGCATGCACATGAATTTAAATTTAATGTCTAGTAAAACTTTTAATTCTTACAAGGCAAAAGTTCTGAATGGACATCTCGTTGGGTCAAATCAGCTGTTGCTTGATATTCGTAAAGATGTCAGAGAGGCGTATGGCTCAAGGAATAATAGATACTGTCGATATTAGAGTGTCATATGATGGAAGCTGGTTGACAAGAGGACATACGTCAAGCATCGGAATAGGATGTGTAATCGACTTGCAGACTGGCTTTGTGATAGACTACGAAGTAATGTCAAAGCGGTGTGGAGAATGCGAACAGACTAAATTTGCATTTGGAGAAGACAGTGCTGAATTTCGTATTTGGTACGAAGGACATCAGGATGTTTGTAGTGCTATACGTGTCGGATCATCTGGTGCAATGGAATTAAATGCAGCTGTGAAATTGTAGGAAAAATCCGAGAGCATTGGCTTCCGGTACAGAACCTTGCTCTCTGATGGGGATTCTAAGGCTTTCTTAGAATTAAAAGAAAGGAATATGTATGAAAGGGAGATTCAAATTAAAAAAGAATGCGTCCGTCAACCATGTGAGCAAAAGATTGGGAACAGCTTTGAAGCAGACAGTAAAAAATTGGCGAGTGAAAGGTGTAACTCTAAGAGGAAAGAAACACTGTAATTTGAAAGAAGAGACAATAAAAAAACTAACAAGATACTACACTGATGCTATACGCAAATATAAAGGTGACGTAGAGGCAATGAAAACTGCAATTTATGCTACTCTACTTCATTGCATATCTACAGACCAGAAGCCACAACATAAAATGTGCCCTTCTGGTATAGACTCTTGGTGTTTTTACCAGTCATCATTAGCACGTGGAAAGAAACCAGGTTTTCACAAGGTTTGGGTAAAAACACCAATCAATGAAGAATATTTGCCAAAATCTTGCCAATTTATCAGCGATTAGCAACAAATGAATTACTAAGCAGGTGTGTCAGAGGTTTGACACAAAATTCTGTTGAAGCATTACATTCGATGATATGGAACAAATGTTCCAAAGAAAATACAGCTTCTAGGAGTCGTGTGTTGATTGCCGTGTCGAGTGCAATATCTGAATTTAATGTTGGAACATTAAAAGCTCTGATAACATTTTGGGATGCGAACTGCCTTGCAACAAGTTTGTCATCAGAACATTTAGCATACTTTACTGATTATAGGAGAACCTATTTCAGAAAGAAAATAAAATCTGCAAATCTTAAAGTCGCGAAGCAAAAAATAAAACTTGCTAAATAACGTCGACTTAAAATTCAGAAAACATTAGGTGCTGTGTACAAACCTGGTGGTTTTTAACTTTTTTTTAAACTTTTATTTATATCATTATTATTTTTTAAAAGTATATTGTGTTTTAAAACTTTTGTGAAATTATTATGTTAACTTTACGCTGAATAATATATCATCGTAACAAATGTTATATCGATATTTTGCAAAAACATATTTTAAATAAGTAAAAATATTTTCAATAATATTTAATTAAAGTAGTGTTTTCATATATTATATAGTTAAGTAGTAAAATAATATATTAAACATTTAGATATTTGCAAGCATTATTAGTTTTTGTTTCATGCCTTTACAAACTTTAAATACATTTTTCTCAGACTTTTATTTTTGATTATGTGTTTTCTAATCCCTAAGGCTTTTTTTCTGTTCAAGATAGAGTTTTGAAATTTCTTAGACACTTAGATATATATGTTCTACAAAAGCTAGTATGGATTTAGGTCTGGGATCTCTAGTTATTTTTTTAAAAAAATGTTAAATTAATATTTTAAAAAATTTCGTGTTTTTTCCAGGTTTATCTAGAAAAATAATTATTAAAAATCAACAAGGAAACAGATTTTCAAATCCATACTAACTTTTGTTTGCAATAATATAAGAAATATAAATCACTCAAAATAATTAAAAAATTTCAAAAATTGTGTATTTTATAAAAGTTTAAGAAAACTTCCAAAATTTTTAAATTTTTTTAAATTTTAAAATAAGGGCTTGTTAAATTGACTTTTTATTTTCAGAATCAGTTTAATAATATAGCCTGAAAACAATACATAAATTACTTTTAATATTACTGTCTCCAAAAATTTTTTTTGAAAAAGGGTACTGTGTAACCTTAAATCAGTAATACTAACTAGAAATTCTTTTGTAAAATAGTTTTACAATTCTTGCCCAGTTGCATTTAAAGCAAGATAAAAACCTAGTAATAACTCTTTCATTTCAACAAGAAATGCATTCATATCAACGTTTCTGACCACAAAAGAAATTTATTCAACGTTTGATTTGGATAACTGAAAAATATTTTGCTTTTTTACCAAAGCCTAAACTTACGCTTTTATTGAATTAGTCACATAATAATTTCGTGCAGAAAGATCGTCCGAGGTAACGAGGCATGTGACTATAATTTCTACTTTCTTATATGTTAGTAATAAGATTTGAAATAAATGAGTAGAATTTCACCAACATTTCTATAGTTTTTCAGAAATTTCCATTATTCCATTCATATAATATATCAGAATCGCCTCTAAAAGCTAAATATTGTCCTACTGAGTACTGAAAACAGCAAATCTAAAGTTCATCTTAATTCTAAACACATATAAAGTAATTAAAACAGTCATTCAAAAACAGTCATTTATACACATACACACACACACACACACACACACATATATATATACACTGCTCAAAACAATTAAAGGATATTGAGGTTTTGGGTGGATTAAGCGGCTAGGGAATTGTTTATATGATTGATACATGATCGACAGACGTGGCAGGCTGTATAAGAAAAAAACCAAGCATGTTTAACAGAAAAAAAGGCATTTTACTTAGCATTTGGGCACAAAAGGAAAAAAAAACACAATTTGTGCATTCGAGAAAAAACGAATAAAAAAGGCTATTTAATGAAAAAAAAAAGTTTTTAGTAAGGGTTATGGTTTCCCCGGATGGCCAGCAGCGCTGAACACCTTTGAGGCATGGAATCAGTGAGGCTATTTATGAGGAGCTGGGGTATTCTATCCCACTCCTCCAGAACTCTCCTTCTTGGAGAGTTCGTAGGGGTGGTAGGCGGCCAACAACTCATCGGCCTAGAATTCCCAAACGTGTTCTATTGGGTTCATGTACAGAGAACATGCTGGCCATTCCATTCGTACGATTCCTTCCTCGAAAAAAAATCACCCATTAAGTTGGCACGATGTGGCCTGCAGTTGTCTTCCATTAAGATGAAATCATCTTCAATTGTTACAGCGTATGGGACTACAATAGGTCTTAAGATCTCATCCCTTTATCTGCGACTGGTCAGAGCTCCATTTCGAATGATGTAGAGATCGATACGCCCATCAATGGAGATGCCAGCATAGACCATCACTTCACCTCCGCCAAATCTAAAACTTCCAAGCACGAACCCAGAATTGTTTCAAGCATCACGTTCCTTCCAGATAAAAATACGCCTATCATCAGGATGAACAGAAAAACGGGAATCGTCAGAGAAAAGAACATTGCACCATTCATTTCTCCTCCAGTTCATATGCTCGGTAGCCCACTCCCTACGGACGCGACGGTGCCTTACTCTTAGTATAACACTGGTCGGCGAGCATACAGTCCTACAGCGTGGAGCCGGTTTCGGACAGTTTGAGTCGAAATTGTGGTGCCAGTAGCCGAGCGAAGGTGTTGCTGAAGAAGAGTGGCATTCATATTTCGGTATCTCCCAGGGTTAGTGTTAAATATTTATCTTCATTGGGCGTTGTCGCACGTCTTCGACCTTGTCCTGGTCTTCGGCCTGCACTTCCAGTCTCCAAATCACACTTAGTGTAACTCCAGTAACTTCTGCTACTTCGGCTTGTGTTTGGCACCCCCTCTAACCGTCCAACAATTCTCCAGGCTTCTGAATCGGTTAAATGTCTTCGTTGAGACATGGAAATCATCGAAACAACACACTTATTGAATGTCGATCATTCTTTTCCATTTTGTCTTTCGTTAAGTTGAAAGGCAAATTTCATTCGCTGCCGCTAAAGCGTCGCTTTTGACGTCAAACTCAAAATTTTGAAAATGAGTAAAATTTGCATTTCTGACTCTCTTCTTCCATTTCCTACAAAAAAAAAAAAAATTCCGCTTATACCCTTATTTTATATAAGACTTAACATATCCTTTAATTGTTTTGAGCACAGTTGAGCAGTATACGTACGTATTTATTTATATATATATATATATATATATATATATGTGTGTGTGTGTGTGTGTGTGTGTCTCCAAGAAACGGTTCCAGATTCTGGAAATCACACTTTGTGCAACTCCAGTTGCTTCTGCTACTTCGGCTTGTGTTTGGCCCCCCTCTAGCCATCCAACAATTATCCAGGCTTCTGAATCGGTTAAATGTCTTCGTTAAGACATCGCAATCATCGAAACAACACACTTATTAAATGTCGATCATTCTTTTCCGCTTTGTCTTGCGTTAAGTTGAAAGGCAAATTTCATTCTTTGTCGCTAAAGCGTCGTTTTTGACGTCAGACTCAAAATTTGCATATTCTGAAGTTTGAAAATGAGAAAAATTTGCATTTGTGACTCTCTTCTTCCCTTTTCAGCAAAAAAAAAAAAAAAAAAAAATTCGCTTATAGCGTTATTTTATATAAGACTTAAAATATCCTTTAATTGTTATATATATATATATATATATATATATATATATATATATATATATATACATACACACATACACACATACACACACATGTATATATACGTAGATACACACACACACACACATATATATATGCATACATACATATATAATGCTCTGTTGCATCCACATCATCCCTATGGTGCCCTCGCACGACCATTTTACTTTTAGAAAACGGGGAGAAATAATAGGGGTGGCTAGATCTAGAGATTGGAAAGGATGACCAAGCTCAACGTTTGAATTTCTGACAGAAACTCGCAAAGAGTCGCTGCAGAATGTGAAGAGACGTCATCGTGTGTGAATACAGAAGCCATCCCTCGTCGTAACACACATTGGACCGCACTCGACGCACACGATCTTTCAAGTGTTTGGGCCATTCCTTTTGGAAGTCAGCGTGCCCTGTTTGTCCTTCAGGAAGAAATTCATGGTGGAAAGCACATGCATATAAAGTTTAAAAAAAGAATGCATGTAAAGGTTAAAAAAAGGAAAGAAGAAAGCAAAAAGAAAAACTCAACAGCGTGATTTTGATTTCTAACTTGCCTTTTCTATCATCCCTACTCTTTTCCTGGCGCCCTCTGAAACGCTTAACTGCTTGAAAAGAACTTTTTTTTTTCAGAACATTATCTCAATATGAGGTGCAATTATTAAACAACCGCATGAGTGTTGTACATTTTTTTATTTCTAAATTTTACATATTAAATCATTTTGCAAATTAAATAATTAACAAAATTTAAGCCTTTAATATATAAACCTACTTGATCCCTACGCCACTCTAGGCGGGTTTCCCATTGTCGAAAATAATGCTGGAATTCTTTTGAAAGCATTTTCATCATGCGTGCCGTCTTTGCTTTTACATCTTCATTGGTCTCAAATCTAGTTCCTTTTATCGCAGATTTCACCATGGAGAACAGAGAAAAGACACATAGAACCAGATCAGGTGAATAAGGTGGAGGGTCCAACATTGGGGTGCTATATTTGGCTACAAACATCCTGATAGACAATACAGAATGAACCTATGCATTGTCTTGATGAAGAACCCATGACTTCTTTCCTTACAATTCAGGTTGGGTTTTTATCTTTCCTAATTCGTTCAAGGAGAGTCGTAAGAATTTCAAAACAGTAATGCTGATTGAAAGTTTGGCCTTCAGGAACCCAGTTTATGTATACATTACGACTTTTTCAATGTTTTTCTTCGATGCTGACGTGGAAGCGCGTTCTGGAAGGGCAACATCGTTAATGACTTCTCAGTCCCTTTTAAATCAGTTACACAACTCAAATGCTTACGAACATAATAGATATTCAGACAATATATTTCTGTTCAGAAAATGAGTTTCCGTAGTATTTTTCCAAATTCTTAATTTGAAAGTTTACATAAATTCGTTGCCCTGTTAAAACACTTGACATTTTCCCAGCAAAACAAAAAAAGGAAAAAAAAAAAAAAAGGTCTAATACGAACGAAGACCACGATCAGATTAATTGGACTGCAGACACGGGAGGGACAATAATCGAAAATGGCGGCTTCAAGGAATTTGTGGAACGACTCTAGCGCTTGCGTAATTCGTCCATATTATCATCAGTCTGGCTATTTTATCGTCGCATCTCGTAAACACCCGTCAATATCTCATTAAATTTCCTGAGAATGTTTAACAAGTTTTATCAAAAGTTTGATGTTCAGTCTTTGTACGATAACCACGAGAATTTCCATCTTCGACAACAGGGCAAAAAAAAAAAAAAAAAAAAAAAGAGAGAAACTCAAACATCGTACTAGTCTCTGAAGTCGGAAGAGCACTGACGTATGATTGGACGGTATTCAACAAGCCACTCAGTGAGCGCAGCCATTCAAACGCCATGAAATTCATGAGCGCCTTATTGGATTAGTTCGTGCATTTATTAGACAGGCTACGTAGTGCCGGGAAAACAATCTCTTCCTTTTAACTTTTTAAATAATTTATCACAACAACAGAATTTACGACTTGGATGAATATACCTATCATTTCCTTACTTTTTAACCGTTAAATTCTGAAATTAAATAGTTCTGAAATATTGAGATGTTAAAAAAGATTTTCCACTGTTGTCTGTGAAACTCTGGTGCTATCTTGACCTAATGCAGGCTCCATTTGACAAAGATTTCTCATAAGCGGTTGCTACTTTTTTATGGTCAATGGCAATAGTCGTTAGGGTCAATTCTTGCGAAATGATTGAATATGTGATCTCTACATCATCTTCTGATTCAGAGAAACTACCGGACTGGACACTTAAAGGTGGCGCGAATTTTCAGAAAAAGCAGTTATACTAGATTTGGCTTCATGCGAAGTTTTAGCCGTCTACTGCAAGTGACCTGAAACTTAGAGGATTATCCGGATCCGATTTCACAAATTTCAATATCGAATGGAACTATTTTTCTTCTTGTTGACCTTTTTCTACATCGTATTTCTCACAAAAGGCTCCGGATTCAAGTTACGTTTAATTTTCCATCATTTACAGATTAAAGTCAAGGAAAATTGTTACAATATAGTCTGACCCATTTACACAAGGTAGTCGTGATCCATGGCTACTAAACCACAAATTAAATGAACTACGAGTTAGAGTATCAATATAAATAGTAAGAAAAAAAAATTGTCAAAATTTGTGTTTACTGGTGTCCCATCCTTTTTTGGCTAATAATCCTGTATCATTATCAAAAACCTGATGGAGATCATCTTCCCTTTTTAACCATCCACGTAGTATAAGCTCTGGCAACTTAAGAGTTTTATTCTCCAGTGACATAGAAAATACAAATATAAAAACTAGAGCAAATAAAAGAAGTTATCGAGATCATTGCCTAAAAAGTTCTCTAGCATCCCAGTAAAGCGTCGTTTCTGAGTCACCATGAAGCACAGCGGCAGAGCTAATCTCTATTCATTGGATTTGCCTAATTATAAAGAGAGCAGCCAGGGTTGATGAATTGAATGATTGAGAGCATGACGATTGAATTCTTTTTCGTTGTGATAAACCACAAGGCCACCCTCCAAAACTTGGCGAGAATGACAGAACTGCAGAGGACTGAAGACCACTTTGCCGATACATATCGGACATAACATTGCGGCGGATGACGTCGTTACCCTTCCTACCCAAGTTTCTCCAAACAAACCAAAGCTTAAAGTTGATTTACGTTCCGCTCGTATGTAACGATCTTCAGGAAACCACACAGTTTACCTAGACAACATTTTAGTGACGTTCTTCTCCGCAATATTGCAGCCGCCAGACAACGGCTCCGATTTTTCTGGCCTGCTGAGTCTAAAAATGTTTTGATATCCTTTCCAAAAAAAAGTTTGCTGACCCCTGTCTTCGACAAAGGAAAACGATCAATGGGTCATAACACAGTAAATTATAGATTTTTCATTCCTAACACGGTTATTATTATTTTTTTTTGAACTGATTTCGTATGCACGTTAAAACGATTTCAAGTATCCCCTCCCCTCATTAACTTATCAGAAATAATAGCCATGAGTTCTTAGTCTTCGGTTGAAATTGTTAAACTAAACATACCCGCTTTAATAACGGCTGGATTGAAGGATGGGGGGGGGGGGGTTGATTTCCGACCAACGCGTAATCCGTAATCTTTCGTGATCCCGTTATGTTTCGGTTCACTTCTCCGCGGGACAGTTATGTCTCCTGCCCGCCTTCCTTTCCGTTCCATGACTCATAAAGCTGCATTTTAAGTCGTGAGCTGATTAAAGCGTATCTGCTCTTTCGGCTGGAAAAAAAATGAATGACAGATTAGTACTTTTATTTCTTCTAGTCATTCGAAGCTAATTTGCGAGTAACACTTTCAAGTCCGAGCCCTAGCGTCATTCGGGGTGCCGTTTTCGGTGAAGCGAACTAAGCACGAGTTTCTCGGGGCCAACTTTTATCCCTCCGAGCTACAAAATTACGACTATATACGTTCGTGGTCTTTTCAGATATTATTTACGAACCTTTTATTCTCAAAAAAAAAAAAAAAATTATGGATGGCAGCACCAAACAAAAGTAAGTTTATGAAAAGATCTAGAATCAGAACTCAAATCTGAGCTTTCGGTAGCCATATTTGTTGCTTTTAGCGATGTATCTTGAAAGATTTTTATATTTATCAAATGCAAATCATTTGGTGGAAGTGATTCTGTGTTAGAGTAATCCGAATTCGAATTAGATGAAGACGATCCAGAGTACCAGCCGTGAAAACGATATTTTCATAAGCGGAACTTTTTTAAAAAATTAAAAGATGCTTTATTCAATAATTTCTCATTAAATATTGATTATTAGTACATTTAAATAGTTCCTTTATGCTGAAAGAGAATATAGTTAATATTAATTAAATGCAATCAAAAATATTAATAAAATACCGTCTTCCTAGTATTTTTAAAAATTCATGAAAAGTACCAAAATCCTTGAGTCCAGACGGATATAAGCGGTCAAAAGAGCTAACACCTGAAAGTGTTAATACATTGTGTTGCTCCTATTCGTTCTAAAATTATAACTAAAACTTTAATGTTTGAGGGGGTTTCGTAATCTTAATTATTTTCTAAAAAAATACTAAGATATTTGGATAAAATTAATGAAATTTGGATAAATTAATAAATTGCAGTTATTCTGCTCTTATCGAGTAAGAATTAGTGAATAACTCCTTTAGATTAGATATTTCAACTTCGATATACACGCCGGGTCTTATAAGGATGGAAATAATTCGTTATTGCCCAATCGATTGCTTTTTGAAGGAAAATTCAAATAATTTAATGTTATTCAAAAATTTGTTTTTATATTGAAGTGATCTCGATTCTCCGATTTTAATGACGAAAACAACAAATGATAATGTACTGAATTTTATGGAAAAGTTATTTTATTTTAATGTGTTCAATAGTCATGTATTCTATTGAAAAAATATGAACCGCGTTATAATATTTATGAATAAAATTTAATTCCAGATGACCGAAGAAGTTAAGGAAATAGATTTGTGACGATATTTTATCTCGTCCCTCCTATGAAATCCAGCGCCCTACCTCGTGCATGGTCCTGACTTGCATTTTATGTTAAAAATTGTTCATCTATTTTACACACTTGCATTCAGTATGTACGTTATAGAAACCAGATGATAAATAACAAAAATGAAAATTGCTGATTAAAAAAACATCAGTATTTCCAAAAAGGTAGGAATCGGATATGTTTTACCGTGACACATAGACACACACACACACACACACACACA
>BMAW01109585.1:415174-465511 GCA_019974015.1 Nephila pilipes | reverse complement strand
ATATATATATATATATATGTGTGTGTGTGTGTGTCGAAAACGTTTCAATTACCATAAAAGGGATCTTAAATATTACTTAGGGCTTGAAATAAAACTCGCATATTGAACAGATCTATATGTTTACCGATTAATCTACGAACCGATTGACAGAATCCTTTATTTAATCGACGGTAAAAGAAAATACTGAAAACTACACCAATCTAAAGTGAGTGATGGAGTTCAACGCCATAAGGATCAAATGTGGCCATGCTACACCAAACAAGGCGAAACTGTAATATGGATGTTTGAAAAAAATAGGGGGTAAAGATAAAAAATCGGTGGACAAAGAAGGTCGAAAACAGAGAAGAATCGTTAGAGTTTCCCTAGAGCGCATCACTCGTGTTGGGGAAGGAATAGATAACTACCGTACATCAGGACCGTTATTCCCGTTCCTAAAGGATGTAAGTCCCTGAAGAGTGGATCAAACTAAACATGTTTGGGTTGGATCCTATTTCAGCCTACTGTTTGGCAGACGAAAGGTTTTGTTGGCGATAAATCGCCAAATTAGTAACTTTCCTTCTATAATCGTACTATAAACTCGATTACTGGATCTAAACAATCGACTAGACGTTTGATTGACGTTTTTTTTTGACGTGGTCAGTAGTCAAACATTCATTGCAAAATTCTATAGCCTATGCGGAATATTAAATTTATCGTTTCCTAGCCACGCCGAAGGTTCGAATGGTGTTACAGAAAAGTGGAAAAATCGAAAAGAGAAAATTATTCTAGGTTTGAAAATAATGAGCAACGCGAAGGATTTTGTTAAATGTGGTCAGCAGTCAAACGTCCACTACAAAATTAGACTGACCAAACGTGATATCAGTTTCATCGTTACCTAACCAAAAGAGCCTCATGGTCATCACCGCTAAAGGTCAGTGATTTTATTTTTTGATCTTTTTTTCGTGATTTTCAATGTTTTTTGTGCAATTCCTTTTTACATGTCTTTTTTTACAATTGCAATGCTTAGGAAATTGTCTTTCCAACACCATCCTGTTTCTGGGTGAAACGACTTAGATTTTGAAAATTGTGCGTTTCTTTAGTGTTTTTTATGCTACTTTCAGGTTACCTGAAAAAACACAACTTTTCCACCTTTTTTTTTTCTGGTCAAAACGCCATCTTGTTTCCTTGTGCAATAGTTTCGAATTCAAAATTCTCTCATTTGGCACCAATTTTAAAACAACACTAAGCAGGGTGCTTAAACAAAACTTTGCCCAGCAGTGGAAGCATAAGCTCCCCAGCGCCAAAGAAGTCCAAGATAATATTGAAAGTCATGCTGAAGTGTGTTTTCAATTAGGATAGACCGCATCTTCTTGAGTTCTTAGATCGAGGTCAAACGATCGGCATTGCTCAAAATTGTAATATTTTGCACCGTTTACTTGCAGCAATCAAGACTGAAAATGGCACTTTGAAATGACATTGAAGAGTTGCTTCCTTTACTCTGACAGTGAAATCATGGACAATGTTTAAAACTGGTTCCACTTTCCACAAAAAGCCTTCTCCGAGCAGAATAGTAATCTCTTGGTGAAACAGTAGGAGATGTGTGTTCTTGTAGCTTTGAAGATAACGTTTGAAATGAACCAAGTCATTTCATACAGTGTGTGTTTTATTTCGTTTTAATTTGAAGGCCACAGTAGCTTGTTTGTCATGGTCTCGGACTCGCGACTAGGCATTGTTTTTGTCGAGTCGTTGGTTCGAGTCATGATGACGCCGTATAGGGGGATTGATGCCTATTAAATCTGGTCGAAGTCCCATGTACTTCTGTTGGTGGGTGTAGAGGCTCGACGAGGGAGGAACCTGCTCAGATGTCGTCCTCATCACATGACTGATATTCAAAATGACAAGGTCTGTCTCCAAAAGCCCTCGTATTGCTTCTCAGTACGGTGTTAATAAACAATCACAGTCCGTTTTCTTTTGCTCCACCCCTTATATATATTCGACTGAAAAATAGATTCTAATTTCGATACTCCTGCGGCAACTCTCTTCTACAACAACGTTAGAAGTTAAAAGACCTTACTTAACCAGCCAGAAAAGATGTCTTTTCAGCCTGATTTATAGGACCGTCAACTTCGGACCCACTAGTCCAGGGCTCGAAACGCCGCATCAAGGTCATAAGCTCTCTCTCCCTCCTCGGGGGTCAGAAGAAAAAAAAACACCAGCCGCCGAAGTGGTGACTCAGGACTTGGAACTCTAGAGAGCAGCACAGCCTATACCTACTGATTGCATATGCCCTCGACGCAAAACACTTGCCTCTATAAGTCTAACTAAGACAAAACGCACTCCAAATCACTACTAGTGATATTCCGGCTCTGGCGCACGTGTCGACGAGACCCGCCACTCAACACGAGACAGCCGATGACTCAAATGGAAAACTGTCCCAAGCAAAAACTCAATTCAACAGGGAGAGGATGAATATCAATTGCAGCAATGGCTTAAAAAATTAAAAAGTATCTTTCAGTACAAAGCAATGTGTCTCTTTGAATCATCACGATGATACTGGAGGGGGAGTATGCAGCGACTCTCTTCTACAACAACATTAGAAGTTAAAAGAACCCACCTTACTTAACCAGCCAGATAAGATGTCTTTTCAGCTTGATTGGTAGGACCGTCAACTTCGAACCCACTAGTCCAGGGTTCGAAACAATGCTGCCGCATCAAGGTCATAAACTCTCCCCGCCTTTTTCGGGGTATAAAAACCACCGACCGCCGAATTCCTTACAAATTGAGATGTAAAACGAATAGAACATATGTAAAAGAGCCTGCGAAATCGATCATTTGAAAAATTAATTTAATTTTCGTAATACCCATACATAGTGCATCATATGTAAAAGAAGACCTAATGTATTCACCTTAGGAACAGTTGGGTATTGAAAGGGAGGGTAGAGGATAGACCACTTCGGGCCTTTGATTGACGGGGGATGGGAGGTGGTTCCTCTCTCTCTCTCTCTCTAAGAATCTTACATTGATTTCAAGCCTCACGGAAACTTTTGATGAGACAGAAGAAAACTGAAATCTTATCAGAAATCAAATCTTTAAAACGTCCCCTTCAAGCACAAAAGTTGAAAAGGATGAAGCTAAAATGCAATTTCCATAGAAAAAAAGATTATAATATGGTAGAAATGAGCTTCAAAAATCAATCCTTAACTTATATTTGCAACTAAAGACTTGTGTGTTTTAGTTCCTTCATGTGTGAGTCTCATTTCCATCCTGGATAAAAAAAAAATAATTTTAATTTTTTAAAATCTCCATTAAAAATGAATTCACTATAAAAATTTCAGAAGTCAAAACTAAAAAAAAAAATAGTAAAAGTTTTTTTTTTTAAACTGAAAAGTTAAAAACATTTTTTTAAGCAACATAAATCGCTGATAAAAATGTTTTTAAAACATATGTATGTCTGCAAAATGAGAGTTGATTTTTCTTAAGATTTTTTTTCCTGAATCATTTCAACTATTTATAATTTTCATTAAATAAAAGCTTATCATATATGAGAGGTTATAGTAAAATTTTAATTATTCTTAAGAAATAACAGAGATATATGGATAAAATTTATACTGCATCTTAATGGATTCTTATGTACATAATTTGGCAAATGATAGCTATTCATGTTGATTTGTTTGGTTTCAGGAAGCTGTACATTGAAGATACTCGCAATATCGTTTAGACTTAAACATTAACCTGATGTTTTAAAAGTTCTAATTACTTCTAAAACGGTTCCAGTTAGAAACGTAATTTTAATTTGTCATTCTCAATACTTCTCTACATAGTTCCCCTTCAGAGTTATACGTTTCCCCCAGACTTTCTTGTCCTTTCGAAAGCCCTCACTGTAGAACTCAGCAAATTGAGTTTTATCTTCTCCATACTGCGGGGGACTTCAGTCTATCTGAAACCAAACAAACCAACATAAATAGTTATCATCTACAGCTTTATGTACATAAGGATTAATTTATATACACAAAATGTACACGTATATATATATATATATATATATATATATATATATATATATATATGTATCTTTGTTATATCAATAAGGGAGGGGGGTCTTGATAGTTGTATGTCCGCAGTTGACAAGGGGATTGATTTTCGATAAAATTAATAATTCGCATATTCAGGAATTTTATATTTCAATTTTTATACACGTTACACATCCAAAAAGTTACTTTTCACATTGAAGGCCTTGACTTAAAAAGCAAACCTAAAGTCAGATCGCTTATGCATCTTTTGCAATTATATAAGAGTAATTCGGAGAATTTACGAGACAGCGTGAAAGATAAGAGGCAGAAAATTTAACTGTGTCTTTTCTACAAATTATTATATTTTTATAGAGATGATACATTTAAATTTTTAATTGGCGCATATAAAAGTATTATATAACCGAAGAACTGTGAAATGGGGTGTAGTGAATATGAAACTGGATAAAATTGTGTGTGTTATGAAAAAAAATTATATTTAAAAATTGTACTGAATTTATTAAATGAATAACTTGTGTGAAAAGGCAATGGAATTTATTTTGAAATTATATGTCAAGAAAATCATGCAAATTTACTCAAATCTATTTTTTTGAGTGAGGGATAGGGATCACGTGAAAAAAAAAACGTCTAAAAATATTATGAAACTTAATAAGTAGCTATAAAACAAATTGTTTGGAACATTTTTTCCCCCGCCAAACAGAAACCGCATATAAAAAAAAGTTCCGTATTGAAAATAATTCTAAACCTAGCGATATAGTCAGATATTGGGTTTCTAAACAAAGCAAAAAGGAATTTGCACACGGAAACGTTTTTAAATGTCTTATTTGCTTATACATTATATAGAACATGCACAAAATCTTCGAAAAATGTGCATATTAAAATTATTTTACGTAGTCAAGAACGCAGATTGTCTTGTGAACAACTGTTTGAAGTCACTTAAAGATGCTACTTCACACTCGGTAAAAATTGACATTTTGATGATATTGTAACCTTCATTATTTAATTCTATAGCCATCTTTAAGTCTAATTAAATAGTTAATAAGTACAAAAACTCCAGCTGAAGATACGTAATGGCAGGACAAAACGCTTTCTTAACTACCAACGAATATATAACGACGCTTTCTCTCGAATCCCTCTCTAATACGTATACATGTTATATATATATATATATATACACAAGAAAGAGTACCGAGAAAGAGTTAGAACAAGAGTTAGACAAAGATATAATACCAAGAAAGAGTTGTCAGAATAAAACGAAATTTTACATACGTTAGTAAAACGTTGATGTAAGTGATAACAAAATCAAAGCAAACTGATCATTCATTGTAGGAAAAATTACAAATGAATGGAGGTTTTAGTGCCCTGTTGGTCCACCTCTAGCAAGAATGATGATGTGATACAGTCGGTCATTGAGGCATACAAGCTCCGTATGATGTCCTGCGACATCTCGTTCCTCAGTTTCTGTAAACGCGACTTTAATTCGACCAAACTCGTAGACTGTCCATCTTGCCGTCTTAATTATCCCATACATACTCGATCAGTGACAAATCTGGAGATCGAGCAGGCCAGGGACGGGTGGAAATGTAGCGGAGGCAGTCCTGTGAAACCCTTGCTGTGTGTGGGCGAGCATTATCCTGATCAAAAATGGCTCTTGGGAGCCCTGCCATGAGTAGCAACACATGTGGCTGAAGAATGTCACGAACTTACCTGTGGGCTGTCATGGTGCCGTGGATAATTATTAGGGGTGACCGTGTGTCGTATGCGATGGCACCCCATACCATCACACCAGCTGTGGGAACGGTATCCCACTGCACAGCGAAGGCAGGATTCAGACGTTCCGCACGGAGCCTCCACATATGTACAAGATAGTCATCACTGCTCAAATTGCATCTAGATTTGTAGCTAAAGATGACCTGATTCCATTCGATTGCAGTCCAATCTCTTTGAGCGCGACAAAACTCCAAACGGAGGTGGCGTTGAGTGGGTGTCAATGGCAGTAGAAGTAATGGGCGCCGCACTAGCAACTGTCCTTCAGACAGACGCCTTGCGATGATACGGACCGGCACAGAGACCCGAAGTGAAGGAGCTGCCTGTGTATGGATGGCGGATAATGAGACAGTTGGCTCTAAACATGCATGTCGTATGATGTGACGGGCTTCTCGACTATTGGTCTGTCGAGGGCGTCTTGAGCCTGGACGCGGTATAACAGACCTTTCTCTTGTCCACTGGTCCCAATACTCCTCACAGTAAAGTCAGAACGGCATAGGTGGCGAGCTACTCGCCGAGCTGACCACCAGGTTTCCAACATCCATATGATTCTTCCCCTCTCGAACTCTGACAGCTGCTCGTATTGTCTCCGATAGCGGCGTAATGGCATTTCGAGAAAAAACGCGTCCCTCTGCAGAAGATTAAATACACGGAAACAAGTTCTGCTTACCTGTTTTATAAACCAAGGAGAACGAAGTTCATCCCCTCTGGTGGCATAACACAATGCGCAACCACGCTGCATTTCTAATCATTTACATATCTGCCTGACGCGTTCCAAATTTCGTAGCAATCCCACTCTTATTTTTTTGGTGCACAAATAAGAGTGGGACACGTATGTATATATGCATAGAGTGGGATACGTATGTATTTTGCATATATATATATATATATATATATATATATATATATATATATGCATATGCAAAATACATACGTATCCCATAATACATACGCTTTTTTCATATATATATAGAGAGAGATAGATAGATAGATAGATAGATAGACAGACAGACAGACAGACAGACACTCAAATTTAACTATAGCAAAACACTGTCGGGTCCACTAGTTTACAATAAAAATAGGCATCTAACAAACAGTGGAATATTACACCTTTTACCTCCAGACAACCCCTCTTCTCGTTCATCTTCCCCACAAATTGATTTTAAATAAAACATTCCACTCTCACTATCAACTGCTGCCAAGACAGCTGACGAATCCAGGTAAAAGCAGAAATATACTATTCACGTTTCCAAATTAGATTCGGATATCGGTGGGAAAAGGGGGTTGCTCTGAAACTTCTCATCGTCTGACGTCACATTGCGAGCGATTAATTTTTCAGCGCGGGAATGAACTCAGTGAACGAGCGAAGTATGCATTTATAAGCAATCTCCCTCGCGCTTATTTGCATGTCAGGGGGGTGCACCCCCGAAACTGTCTTCCACCCTACGGTGGCATTGGGTATTAGCGAGAAGTCGCAAATGGACTGAACGCTGGAGAGAGGGGTGGACGTCTGTTCCCTAATCTGATAATCATTAAAACGTCAAGTTGACTCTAAGAGATAATCGTTCGTAATTGCACGCTCCGTGAAGTCACAAGCTGTTACGGCACATCATCCCTTTCCCGTTTCCCCCGCGGTCCATCCCGGTGTAGGGAGGGGGGCCTGCGCATATGTCTGGAAAGTTTTCCACCCCCTTCTCTTTTACGCATAGGGAGATATTCAGTTGTCTTTCGCAAACATACAGTTTCTATTAATATTAATTATAATACTTGGCTGCCTTTCGAGAGAGACCTGGATACCTGAGCGTTTGTATATTTGAAATTATAATTCCGCATGAACGTATCGTTGTTCGAGCTCTCACTTTGCTGACTGGAAATCAGAAATGTCAGAATATAATATGAGACATGTGTAATGCGTGATGGGTGAAAAGTAGGAGGCATGCACAGCAATTATTAATATTATTTCTCCCCATACATTAAGTACCTGAATACGGCCATTCTTATTATCAAACTGATATGATGGCTGTAATGAAATTGAAATAAATATAAGTAAAATGTATTTTTTTTTAAAAAAAAAAAAATCAAGCTTTTACTTAAAGATGGATTAAAAGGTACATTTTTTTAAAATGTAAAATAATATATAATTTGTAAAAGCTTGATTAATTTATGTAAGATACCTAGTTAAAATTACCAATTAATTAAGAATCATTTACATATGAGCTTACTTACATACATGTGATACTTACTTACATATGAACTTAAAAGAAGTATTAACGTATCTTTTAAAAATTACATTTAAAAGGACTATTTATTATACCTTTTAGTTCATTCATCTTTAAATAAAAGCTTGATTTGATTACTTTTTCAATCATATTTTTTTAAAATTACTTTTAGTGTGGAAATTTAAGGTTCCCGTGAAATTTCTACTACTATCCATTGGAAAATCTATCCTATAGAATTTCTACTACTATCCATTTACTATTTTATCGGGCCGCGGTAGCTTAGTGGTCAAGGTCGTGGACTAGCGGCTTGCGGTTTTCGTTCAGTCGCGGGTTCGATCCTTGGCCGCCAAAGGCCCGCCGTGTAGCCGGGGCTGATGCACGTTAAATCTGTTCGGGGCCCAAAGTCCTCCCGTTGGCGTGGTGTGGATGTTAGGAGAGGGGGTGGCATCTCAGGTGTCGTCCTCGTCACTTGACCGTGGTTCAAAATTACGAGGTCCGTCGCCAATAGCCCTCGTGTTGCTTCTAGTGCGACGTTAATATAAACTAAACTTACTATTTTATCCATTTGAATACAAAAGAGTGCAGCCGAAAGATAAAAAAAAAATGATGATGGTCACTGAGGAATTATATTTTCCTTCCGATGGATTAAAAAAATATTTCTATCCCATTTTAATTATTCGTTTGTGGATTTTCGATGTTTAAGAAATATTTTTAAACATTTTCAAAAATCGGGGGGTGGGGGTGTAATTTCGCTGAAATTTTCATAATTTTTTGCTTTCTCAGAAATGCACTTTTTTGCATTCAAATGGATAAAATAGTAAGGGTTTGAGGAAGGTAGTATAGAAATTCCATAAGATTAAAGTTACGATCACGAAATCAAATGACCGTAATAAGGGAACCTTAAGTGTCTGAATACGGTCATTCTAATTTTTAAACTGATAGTAGTATGGCTGAAATGAAATTAAAATAAATATAATCAAATCACTTTTTTTTCTTCAATAAAACTTTTACTTAAAGATGCACTAAAAAGTATAAAAATAATTTTTTTTATATGAATATAAAATAATGTATAATATAAGAAAGTTCGTTTAGAGTGTATGTAAGATACTGTACTGTATTGAAGACTATTAATAAAGATGACTTGTTTTCAGGACATCACGTTTATTTGCACGCATCTTTTTAAACATAAATCAAATACACAATTTTACACAAGCACCATTTACCATTCTTACGTCTCTCGGAGCTAAAAACTATTCTATTTTTCATTTCATTTCATATTTTAATAAAGAATATTGAAAAAAAGGTATCACTTTAAGTTTAAATCATTTGCTTTTAAAAGTTGAACAGATAATATCTTAAAAAAGTATCACATTAAGATTAAATCGTTTGTTTTTAAAAATTGAATATGTCACAATACACAGGTAAAAAATGACCTATAAATTAAGTGTCATGACAACTTACTTATATATGATATCAAAAGAAGTATAAACGCATCTTTTTTTAAAAAATTACTTTAAAAAAGATTTTTTTTTTTACTTTGAATCCATCTTTAATTAAAAGCTTGATTTCAAAATGCTTTTCTTTACTTATGTATTATATTTAGTCTCGAAATTCAGCACATTCACGAAAAATACAGGTATTGCAGTCAAATATTTATCCGTAGGTTATGATGGTAACAGGTCAATTGAAAAGTCCCCAGCCTACCATAGTAAAACACATTTTTTTGGCAAAATTAGTTTTTTTTACTTCAAGGGTGATACAATAATTATAGCGCCCCTCCAACTTTTCGATGCCATTTTTGTAGTACGATTTGTCCTTTGCTTCAAAATAGGCCTCAGTTTTGGCGATCACCTCTTCATTCGACGAAAATTTCTTCTCCGCGAGCATTCTTTTGAAATCTGAGAACAGGAAATAGTCGCTGGGGGCCAGATCTTGAGAATACGGTGGATGAGGAAGCAATTCGAAGCCCAATTCATGGATTTTTGTCATCGTTTTCACTGACTTGTGCATTGTCTTGGTGAAGCAGCACTTTCTTTTTCTTCAAATGCGGCCGGTTTTCGGCGATTTCGTCCTTCAAACGGTCCAATAACGCTATGTAATAGTCGCTGTTGATGGTCCTTCCTTTTTCAAGGTAGACAATGAAAATTATTCCATGCGCTTCCCAAAATACAGACGCCATAACCTTGCCAGCCGACTGTTGCGTTTTCCCACACTTTGGCTCCCGTTAGCGTGGTGGGGATGTTAGGAGAGAGGGGTGCCAGCTCAGGTGTCGTCCTAATCACTTGACCGTGGTTCAAAATTACGAGGTCCGTCGCCAATAGCCCTCGTGTTGCTTCTAGTGCGACGTTAATAAAAACTAAACTAAAACTAAACCCACATTTTGGAGCGGGTTCATTGTGTGCAGTCCACTCGGATGACTGTCGATTGGACTTCGGAGTAAAATGATGGAGCCATGTTCCATTCATTGTCACATATCGACCCAAAAACTCGGGTTTATTACGCTTGATCATCTTCAAACACTGCTCCGAATCATCAACACGTCGTTGTTTTTGGTCATAAGTGAGCTCGCCCGGCACCCACTTTGCACAGATCTTTCTCATACCCAAATATTCGTGAATGATATTATGTACACTTTCAGTTGATATCTTTAGAGTGTCTGCTATTTCATTCCATTTCAATTTACGGTCATTCAAAATCATTTTGTGGATTTTTTTAATGTTTTCGTCGGTAACAACCTCTTTTGGGCGTCCACTGCGTTCACCGTCTTCGGTGCTCATTTCACCACGTCTAAACTTAGCATACCAATCCTTGATGGTTGATATTCCAGGGGTAGTGTCCGGAAACTCAGCATCAAGCCAAGTTTTTGCTTCAACTGTATTTTTTCCCTTCAAAAAGCAATATTTTATCAACACGCGAAATTCCTTTTTATCCATTTTTTTCACAATAACAAAAGTTGCTTCACTCAAAATACTACAATTCACATACTAATGATCCGACAGCTGTCAAATTTATACACGCATCTTTTGAGAGTTAGGGCTAACTAAAAAAAAACATATGGATTTAATTCTAGTAGCACCATCTATGTGTCAGGCCGGGTACTTTTCAATTGACCTGTTAGGAACTGTCATGACTATTTCGCTTGATAAATAAATGACGATTTGAGTAATCACAACAGTATGTTTAACTATATATAAAAAAAATAAACTGTCCTACCAGGATACTTGTCAGTGATAAAAAGTTATTCAAAGATGGAATATTTTGACTATGTCTCACTTACTACTCTTCACCAAAAAAAATTATACAGTGGCTTAAAAAAGTAATTTTTCATTTGTTGTACCTATGAGTTTGGAATTCTTTCTTCTTGTTTAAGAAACTGCACTGGATAAAGGAAGAAGAGAAGAAAAAAGTAAGAAAGAAAATATAGAAACATTTTTAAGCTTTAGACATAGCCTTATAGAACGTTTGATTTCAAATTCCAGATAAAATAAAAATCGGTAAAGATTTAGTAATAAAAGGTAGAGGAGGCAGTCCAAGAATTAAGAGCCCTTCAGTTATTAGTGAACCAGGCCTCGAGCCATAATCCCCGATCAGTCGAATCTTTCTGAATTTCAACACTTCTCTGGAAAAATTGCAACTCCAGCTGATTATAAAAGAAAGACATTTTTTTTTTTTGTTATATTCTGAAGAATGTTGTAATAAAAATATAAGGAAAGGAACATCGTTTAGATGTAAGAAATGAAGACTTAAACACACTTTATATCCAAACTATTTTGAAAATTTCCTCCAGAAAATGGTTGCAGACAACTTTTAATTAGTTTATTTTTAAAATCCTTTTGTCTTAGCTTGTATTTGGGTATTACATTTGTTTTGCAGTTTAAGTTAGGATTTTTTTGTGATGCAAAATTTCATATGAATTTTACATTGTTAAGTGCAAGGTGTGTTATTGCTTGAGCATACCATAGTGTTATGCTGTCATCAGAGTGTTACATGTATGCAAAATGTCAACACTATCAGATAATAAGAAGTGGTTTAAAATGTGAGTACAAATATTGAACGAGGACATATTTCTTGCATAAATACATATGAACGCATGGGAAGTTAAATAAAAGCTTGTGAAAAAAGAAAAACACATGGCTATTAGTGTTGTATTTCCGCTTAAAGTGTTGTAAAGGAATTTTGGTTTTAATTTTTGATATTCAGTTTCAGATTTTGTAAAACATCTCTTATTGCAAGCATTTGGACTGTGCAGGTAATTAGGTCACTTTCTTATTTTTCTATATAAATCCATTACAATAATGTTTAACTTTTATTAAAAAAAGGAGCAATGAAAGAAAGACACAATTTTCACCTCTAAATAAGTAAACTCACCAGATCAAAACAACAACTGCAGTCCTGGAAACTCATTCAAATAATAATAATCTCGTCCCCTTGAAAGGTTATTCTTAATATGGTTATTCAACAAACGCCATTAAGTTCACTACAATAGATTCTTCATAACTTTTTTTAAAGTGTAGTGTGATATGTCGGTACCTCATTTTCATTGGTTATTTTTGCTCTGTTTTGTAAAATATTACTATTAATGTCTTCTAGGAAAATCCACTCAATATAAGCATTGGATTCCTTTACGAAACTTACGAGATGGTCATTTTATTTCTGATTTTCGAAGTTAAAAGCAACGCTAAATTTTTTAAACATTTTTTTATTCTTCTTTTTCATGCGGAAGTTCACCTGAAAGAAGCTGTTGACTTTCAAAAGAGAACGCATAATGTATTGAACGAAGACAATTACACCCTAGAAGTTACTGTTTTAGTCAAAGACAAAATGGTAGCCTGAGAACTTTAAAAAAAGGCGCTTTCTAAATACCTTTTATTCCCAAAAATATTGAATGAATGAGTGAGGGAATAAACGAGTGAGACATTGAGAGTTGTCATTTAATCCTTCACTCATCCATTCATTCTTTTTGGAAATAAAAGGTATTTAGTGAACGATAGAATGGGAAATGAGCGAATAAAATAATAGATGAATGAATGAGTGAGTGAGAGAACGAGTGATTGAATCAGTTAGTAAGTGAGCAAAATATCGACTTTAAGGAATGAGTAAGTGATTGAGTGAGTGATATAGCAAGTGAGAGGGTTAGTGTAAGAAAGAGTGAGTGAAGGAATGGAAGTGAGGGAGTGGGTGAGAGTGTGAAAATGAAAGAATAAGTGAGCAAATAAAGGGATCAGCGGGTGATTGAATGAATGAATGAGTCAGTCAGTGAGAGCAGAGTGAATGAATGTGTGAGTGAGTGAGTGAATGGGTGAGTGAGCGAAAGAATGAGGGAATGAAAACAGAAATCAAAGAAATTAGGTTTCTCAAATCATTATTGGAAAATTTGGAGCAAGACAACTGTTCTAGTGTGTTCATGTAAGTTGAGTTTAGGTTATCAGAACTATGAAGGAAATTAACTGTTGTACAAATGTAATACTGGTCGAAAACTTGTCGGGATTAAGGTTATACTCAGCTAACATTAAAAAAAAAACAGAACTTATAGAAATGTATAGTAGAAAAAGATGTAAATATTGGTGGAAATTTATAAGATTATGATGCCCAAAATTGCAAGTTATTTTAAAGTAATAACAATAGTAATAGTTATAATAAAGTCTTCAAACTTAAAAATATTCATTAAATATACTGTTTCATTTAAATGTAAAATAAATTTTGTATGTTTTTGGTTAAATTAAAATGTTAAGTGAAAAAGTATTAGAAGCGGATGTTGTATGAATATTAAAAAGTTGGACTTATCAAATATAATTGTGCTACTCCCAATATTTGAATGAAAAAATGTTTCCAATTTACATGTAGGGATATCATAAGGTTTCAAATATTACTAAGAAACAAACAAGAAATTTGGATAAAATTTATTCTGCACATTAATGGATCCTTATGTACATAATTACAGCTATTTATGTTGATTTGTTTGGCTTCAAGAAATCATAGATTGAAGTAACCCGCAAAATGGAGAAGATAAAACTCAATTTGCTGATTTCTATCATGACGGCCTTCGAAAGATCAAGAAACGCTGGCAGAAATGTGCAACTACATATGGTGTTATAATGCAGATAATAACAATGAAGAATTTTTTTTTTATCTCAATTAGAAATAATTGAAACTTTACGATGCTGCAGGTTGTTTCAGTCTAATGCTTCCAGAAACCAAACAAATAATCAGGAATAGTTGTCATTTACAACATTATGTGCATTAGATCCATTAATATGGGAATAAATTTTATCCAAACACATCTACTGTTTCTTAGTAACATTTAAAACCTTACAATATTGTCACTTACATCAATTTATGGTTTCTTGAAACCAAAGAGATCAACACGAATAGCTATCATTTATAACATTATGCATATAAGGATCAATTATCCAGACAGCTTGGCTGTTACTTAGTAATAATCAAAAAAACTTCATGATATCCCCTAGTATCTTTGGTATTATCGTTGGAATTGTATTGACTCTCTAAAACCCGACCGTGGACAGGAACGTGAGGGATTGTTCAGTGTTAATCAACAATCTATTATCTTCCGGCTTTCTTATTCGGAAACAATTTTACGGTATCTAATTTTCTCTATTTTGGTATTCCAAGCATATGCAAAACACTTTAAACATTTAAAATGAATGCGATAAAGCAATAACGTAGATTCGCCATGAAAAAATTGACACCACAAGTTTGGATTATCAGAGCTATTTCTGCATGCTATATTCATCTAAACACCGTCTACCATGACTCCTTAACTATATATTTGGATAATTCTACCGAGAAATTTTGATTGCGTAAACCTGTAATCGAGCTTTTGGTTTTCTTTACTTCCTTTTTGAAAAGTGTTTTTGTAAAATGGTTCTTTGCGTGTCACGTAGAGTCGAAAGGCGCCCTTGTATTGTATAATATCTGGTCTTTCCAGACTTTTCGATACGGGATAAAGATCAGTGAGGAATTTAATAAAACCGCCAAGACATGTTTTGAATATTGGACGAGTTCTTTCGAAGGGAGGCGATCGAGTCTTGATAATATCTTGATAAAAGTGAGCCTGATAAAATAGTGTTGATGGCTTATTACGTATGTCATTCTTGGCGGTTGCTGAAGGAAGGAAGTTTTTTGATTTTTAACAGGAGAAATATTATCTATGTAACAAATACATTGTATGCATAGTTGTTTTTGACAATGCGAGAAAGTTCCAGAAAGAATGTCGTTGCATCATACGTCCGTGAATGGGACGACACTTGAATTTGTTCCGAGGAAATGTCCACGGAATGGATTCGTTTTTTTTTTTATGTAGAAGTATTCCCGTGGGCTTTTTACAAATGAAATGCATTAGATGAGTTTCTATATCCATTTAAGTAACACGTTCCCAGAGTTCTGTATGAATATGGACTCTCAGGGGTCACTCCGATCTGCTAGGGGTCTACACCAAAGAAAGAGAAAATCGAGGCTACATGTGGTTTAATTAGAGGCTCACGAGATTAGATCCCATTTAAAGGGACATAGAATACTAAAATTCTTCAAAAAATTTCATTACTGTACTTTGATTGTAAGGTTTTTCTTTATATAAGGAACAAATTTCATATCTCTAGTTTCATTATTTAGTGAGTTATTAATATGTGAGAACATGTTGTTTTGAGGAAATGGCGTCAATAAAGATGGGGGGCATAAAATAAAGGATATAGGGTCAAAAGATTGACATTATAATACATAATAATTACATTAATTACATTTAGTTTGCTTAAGGCAAGTTTACATTTCCAAGAAAAATTTAATTTAATATTTTATCGTCTGCGTTTATCTTACAATCTGAACAGAACATTATTGTCTACTATCATAATTTATTGTACTTGCTCTTATTTTAATATTTGATTAAATAATTGATTTAATGGTAGAATCGTATGTTTTTATACTTTTTGCGTTAACATTAGCAACGAAATTATACTTTTGTTTTTCTTGGGAAAATAAAATTGTATTAGGAATTTGAAGAAGGTATTTTTTTCATTATTTATTTATTCTGCAGAACCTGAGCTTGAACGAACGTTTACTTTACACTAATTAATTTTCATTTTGGTGAACAAGTGATATAGATTAAGAAGATGGCAACTACCCAATATAAAGACTCGAAACTTCATCGGTGAATGAGCTCACTATCATAGGTGAAGGCCTTTTATAATAGGAATAAATCTTCAAAGAAATCGTAAGAAAATTGTTTTAAAATGTAATTAGTAAAGTCAATTATATTTTTTAAAAATTGTTTTGTTTGTTTGTTAGTCCCTATTCTTGTTCTTTTTTGTTTTGATAAAAAATGCTTTATGAATTTAGTGTGCAAATATGTGTCATTGAACTTAGTAAAGATTTAATTTTGTTTCATTTATTGTTTGTACCTGTGTGTATAATGCTGTTCCATATTCTTATCATCATTATTTTTTTTTTTTTTTTTTTTTTTTTTTTTTTTGTATCCCTTTTGATTAAATAAAGTACTTTTTTTTGTTTGACTACTTGAGATTATGGGTTCAATTTTTGCTGGTTAGGTCTCTAGCTTGTATTCAGCCAAATTTATCTGACAACTCAAGAATATATAATATATGTAGTGTGTGTGTATGTGTGTGTTGAAACTATTTTTACCTAATCATCATTTTTACAAAAGATTTTAATCATGTTGATATTTTTTTAATGAAGACCTCCAGCATTCATGCAATTATTTAAACCATATAATTATTATTGTACAATATATCTATGTATTTTCCCTGGAAATCTTGTTAAAATGTCCTCTCTCTCCAAACATTTTGTATGATTCTTATTCCTGTATTCTCTTTTTTGTATGCTGTGTTAGGAATGGACTTTCATTGTATATGATTGTTCTGAAATATTTTGTATTGCTGCACATGTACAGTGTTTTTCAAATAAATGCTTTTGGGTTCCAAATCCTTGTGTGAGAGTGAATGGTGATGAAGCTTAATGTCGCAAGAGCCAAATGTGGCCATGCTGCTTCAAAAAAGGTGAAACTGCGATCTAGACGTTTGAAATATGAAAATATATGAAAAAAGAGGAAAGTTATAAATGATAGAATAGAAGGAAGGTTGGAAATTGGATAGGATCGCTAGGGTATCTCAGGAATAAGTAATTCATGTTTATCAAAGACAGTAAAATCCAAGGAAAAGAAGAGATTATTAGGGTGCTTTTGGAGTCATGATGAACGTACCTACCTAATGGA
This sequence comes from Nephila pilipes, assembly GCA_019974015.1. Classification (NCBI taxonomy): domain Eukaryota; kingdom Metazoa; phylum Arthropoda; class Arachnida; order Araneae; family Nephilidae; genus Nephila; species Nephila pilipes. Next base: position 448,277 of record BMAW01109585.1, on the reverse strand, counting down.
GGCAAGCCTCTGAAGGCCTCTTGTTAGTTAGCTCAGTCCCTCAGAGTGATTTGCCAATAAATCTCGAATTGCTTCTTAGTACGACGTTAATCAATCCACATTGTGTCTATTTAACATGTGTGAGTCCCAGTTAGGGTTTTATGGGGCAAGAGTCAGGTCTCGCAAAGCTACGCCAAATATTTCTTTGAAAAAAATGAAAAAGAAAAAAGTTAGGCACATTAAATTTTTAATAAAATACAACTATATATGAGCCGTTTTCTTTGAAAGTGGAGTAAGTCCATTTTGACAAAAAATTAGTTAATGATAAAAATGAATGCAATTTACTATGAACTTTTTATTTATAAACTTTTTCCAAAAAAATCTGTTAAAATTTTCATTGTTTTTATCATTACAAATTTTCGTAGTTAATGAAGTTACAAATATAATTACTTTGAAAATGATGTAAGTCCACTTTACTCAAAGACACACTACTATTTAATTAAAAATTGTACAACATAATTTCTTTAGTGCATTTGTATATGTGTGGTAACATAGTAAATGACATAAACGTTTTTTATTTTTTTCCGAAATTTCGGTTTTTCCTCGTTTATTATAGAATATAAAGTCACTGTATGAAAATGTTGACATAAACCCTTTTTGTTTTGTTATTTATTATTTTTTTTATTGTTGAAGTATTTCATAAAAATTTCATAAAAAAAAACTGGTTTATTTCAATTGAGATCCCGTAGTTAATATTTTGTAAATGTAAGATTTTTACTTTTTGCTGACTTTGAAAGTCCTTTTGAAGTCATTAAAAGTATAAATTTTTGTTAATCACTTTTAAAAATGATTACATCACAAATTTAAATCAATTTAATATTTAAAAAATATAAAACTAGTGTAATAACATATATCCATATTTTTCAAATTATTCAAGTACAAAACCTTAAATATCTCCATTTTAAAATAAAATACACTTACACCACATTCAAAGAAAACGGCTCATATAAAAAGCAATGTAATATTTTACGTGAAAAAGCAACCAAATTGTGGTGGGTGTTTTCCTCCATTATGTCAGACAAGTTTATATCAAATTATTCAAAAAAGGCTAAAGGATGAGGCATCTTTTAGAATACAATCAATCAGAATTAGATGTTCTGCGTATGGACGTGATAGGACATAGGAAGGATACTCGAGAGCACTCTCGCGAAAAAAAAGATTTTTGTGTGTAAAGTGAATGTGTATAATATGAAGGCGACATCCGCTCTTCGCCAGTTTTATGTCCCACCCTTCTTTAGGTAAGCACGAGTATCATGACCTCGAGGTAACCTAGAAATATTTTTCTTTTCCATCGGGTTTACTGCATTTGGTAAATACGAATGACACATCCCCGGGATATACTGGCGATTATTCTCAACTTCCGAATAATTTAAAGAAATGTTAGGATAATCTTAAAAAGATTTTGCTCTTGTCCCATAACCTTAACTGCCACCCGCTCACGCTCAACCACTCACGAGTTTAATGTGAAGTCAAATCGGGATGTCATATTCTCTTCCGTTTCATTTTGACCTGGTAATGATCAAGTGAGAATCACCGATCCATTCTACGTTTCGAATGTCTATTTCAGCCCACGGTTTCGTTCCTCGGGATTCGACGAGTAGTAACAACATATCTTCGCCTTCCACAGGATTTCTCTACGTTTCCAAGCACTGTGAGCCGTGTTCCCCCTTCCCCGCTCCAACGTGAGGGTGGTCGTTGTATGTTTAATCAGAGTCTAATGAGCGGCTAAGCGGCGGGCATACACTGACAACGAGTCTCTTCCATGTTTAATAAATTGATTTCCATTGCCACACACGCCATCGCACAAGAAGCTGAGTTACAGGCCAAATTCCTCAAACACGACGCCATCTTTGCACACATACTTTTTACTTTTTCTCCAAGGGAAGTACACAGACCAACTGTTCCCAGTTCGGGTTACGAGTATCTCAAAGGAGTAGTCGAGAGGCTGTTAAGGTGTGCACGGAAAGAAAATGTTAATATCGGTTACGCAGTTAAAAAAAAAGGACAAAATTGAAAAAGATTTAAAATAATTTTAAAAAGTAGTTTTTTTTTATTTGAATGCTCATTAATGTCGCTCTTAGAATTAACGTACACATACTCCAAGAAGTATTCGAGAGGTCACTCGGGTGTATACAAAAAGAAAATAGTAATGGTTGGTCACTCAAATAAAAATAAAAAGAACAATTAATTGAAAAAAATTGAAGAGAATTTTGAAAAGTAGTTTTTCATTGACTCCTAATCAATGTCGCTCTTAGAAACAACACGAGGGTTATAGGCGACGGTAATCGCAGTTTTGATCCTCCGTTAAGTGACGAAGACGACACCTGAGTTTTGGCACCTTTCTTCAAACCTCCACACCACCCTGACGCTAGACATTGAGACATAGATCACATTTAACGTTTATCAACCCCGCTACACGGCGAATCTTCAGTGGCATTAGGGCTCGAATTCAAATCTCGACGAAAACTCCGAGAATTGTGACTATTTAAAAAGTGAGAAGAGATTTTTATTAATATTATCAGTTATAATATTGACTGATCCATAAGATCTTCGTTAAAAGAGAAGTTGCATCCGCTGAAAGGATCAGCCATTCGCGTTGCACGAGATAGGGAACGGGTTGTATCAACATGCATTAAATGCTTTAAAAACAAATCTTGAAACAAATTAAGCGCAATTCCGGATTTGAGATTGTATTTAACATCTTTTGAACCTAGTTTGCCAAAACTTTGCATTTCAATACTACCCTAAATATCTTATTAATGGTTTTTTTTCCAAATGGTCATGGTAGTAAAGTGGTGTCAGGGTCTCAGAAGGATGGCGTTGCTTCTGTCGAATCGTGGTTTCGAGCCAAGATGCGACTGAAGACCTGGCGTGTAACTGCACTGATGCACGTGAAATCTGGTCGAGGCTCTAAGTCCTCCCGTTGGCGAGGTGGGGAAGTTTCGAGAGGAAGGTATCGTCCTCTTCACTTGAGCGATGCTCAAAATAACGAGGTCCAGCTCTATTAGCCATCGTGTTGCTTCTGGTGCGACGTTAATAATAAACAATCACAATAGCTAGTTTTGACTCTCGCGTCGTAAACAAACAATCAATCAATCACGCTCTGTTCTGTGGTATTCAGGTCCGAAATTTTTATCGTTTTTTCGAAAATGTATAAGGTGCAAAAACTCTTTCCATTGCTGGTAGAATATCGCATCGTTTCACGATGTTTTCTGGTTTGGCGAAAATTGTCGACGAGATTTTACACAAATACCGTTTTTTTTTTTAATTTTTTTTTATTTATTTACTTGTTAACAAAGAGGTTACTATACAAAAGACTCACTAAGATCTTTGATATTGAAGTTTCTGAGCATTTTTCACTTATCAAGCTTTCAAATTCGCCTTGCAGATAATTAATAAAATTAGAAAAAGCATACAAACTTCATGACTATAGGCAGTATACTATTAGGCGCCCGTGAATTTGTCTTCGCAGCAAAATAAGCTTTTATCGGGAAAGGTTGCCGAGTGGTGGTCTGCGCAAGGGTGCTTACGAATCCATTATGAGCTTAAAGGATTAAAGGAGAATGAAAATCCATTTCGGAACCTGAAAATTGGATTATGCTGGGAATTAAAATGTGGTGTGTGAAGCTGATAAATCGTCTGCAAAGCTTAACAAATACCACAGAGAATGTGAAAACGAAGTTAAACCAGCTTTTTCTTTTTTTAGCATAATGTAAGGTTTTAAAAACTCGTATTTAAGCTCTAATAAATCAAGATCCGTTTAATAAAATGTTTCGCTGTTTTTGTTAATTCGTTTGAATGCAACTCCAAAATAAAAATAAAAAAGGGGGAAAGAAAAAGAGAGATTGTTATCGTAAAATAATTTCCAACCTTCTAAACATTCTTATTTTACAGCTTGTTAATCACAACGGTTTAAGACATTATTTCACTCGTGTAAAATTATTTCTTTTCCGTGTGGTGATAGGGTTGAAAGAATAGTCCAAATGGGGCTCGCGCATATTGTAAGAGGTGACTGAAATGTGTATCCAGTGTTTGATGGTATAGCCGGGCACCCTGCCCTTGGGAATTACATCATGGGACTGATATTACATGTTTTGTGCGTGGAAGTAACCTACCCTAAAACGGGAAAAAATATTGTCACGAAATCTGAAGAAAGAAATAACCAGACGTATTATGGAATAGGACGGTATGGAATGTAATTATGGGAAAGGCCAATACCTATCCAGACCTGTCACGCCAGTGAAGAAAAAGAATTATTTTCTGAAATAAAAAGGTATGCACTTTATATAGACAGTTTTAATATACTTACATAACATTATTGTCTTGATTGATTGATTCGTAGCATTCATTAACGTCACACTAAAAAGCAATGCGAGAGTTATTGGCGATGGACCTCGTGATATCAAATTTCGGTCAAGTGATGAGGAAGCTTGCACCTTCCTCTCCAAACTGCCACTCTACGGGAGGACTTGGGATTTCGATCAGATTTAATGTGCATCAGCTTCGCTGCAAGGCAGGTCTTTATTAGCTTCAGGGTTTGAACCTCTGCAACAGGATTCGACACGATGAAAACCGCCGGCCGCGAGTCCATGACCATAAGACTACCACGGCCACTCACTCCTGTTCGAATAGGCTTCAGGGAAAACTATATTTTCATAATCTTAAGAGTAGAAGAATATGTACGCACTTGGCTCACAAAGACAATTGCATTCGTACACCATCCACCCCCGATAATCGGGGACCATTAACGGAGCATTCAGAAGCAACACGAAGGCAATTGGCGATGAGACTTGTGCTTTCAAACCTCGGTCAAATGATGAGACGACACCTAAACTGGTTCTCCAAACTTCTACAGCATCTCATTGGGAAGACAATGAGTTTCAACAGAGTTAACGTGTGTATATTATATATATATATATATATATATATATATATATTAACTAACATATCTAGGTAATGACCTACGAGTGCGCACATAAAGTACCACTGCAACTTAGAGGTAAAAGAAAGTATCAAGCTTTTAGAAATTGCATCATATTTTACATTAAAAAAATTAGTTTTTATACCTTTTAATTCATCTTTATAGGGAAAAAATTATTCAGGTTCTTGATATTTTATATCACATTGTTGCATTGAAAATAATACGACTTTGAATTTTTGGAGAAGACTACCATCCAGTCCTTTTCGTTGATTCATTAGGTATTCCTCCCTGAATTGAAGTACAGGAATATTGTCCTTGCCCACACTGATAAGTTTATTATTTGAGAATGACTTTTGACAATAAACTGAAATAGAAATCACATGTTGAATCAGTTTCAAGTATCTTTCTAAGAAGAACGACTGTTCTAAAGCATCTAGCTGGATCCCTGCGGCAGGCAGTTTCGTTGAGTCGTGAGTTCGAGCCACCAAAGACTAGCAGTGTAGCCGGGTCTGATGCACGTTAAATCTGTCGGGTCCCAAAGTCCTCCCATTGAAGGGTTGTGGAAGTTAGGAGAGAGGGTGCCAGCTCAGGTGTCGTCCTCATCGCTTGACCGTTGGTTCAAAATTACGAGGACGTCATAGTCCTGGTGTTGTTTGTCAATAGTCCTGGTGTTGCTTCTAGTGCGACGTTAATAAAATCAAAACTAAAACTAACTGGTTATGTAATCAATCAACTTTAAATACTACTTTTAAGAGCGTTATCCTTTCTTTACTTACTGCTGTGAGCCACTCATTACGGCAGGTTATCAAATTTTGAGAAAACTTGCACTTTTACAAAATCACTCACTGAGGCTCATTACTGGGGCCGTTATATCAATACTGATTGATACCTTGCGTTTCTTGACAAACAGTAAGCCCATTAAAGTTATCATTAAAGAAAAGGTTCTTCCTAATGAGAAACTGTTGCAAAGCCATTTAATCCACTTGTGCTATGCTCTAGAAATGTTTGACAGAATGTATCCATTGTCTGAGTGGTTGCACGTACACACGGATGGCTCCTTTTAAGATAATCTTACTGCTGCAAGTTCAGGAGGATTCTCCTTCTATATTCTACAGGGAAATATCAAATACCTTCTGATGAAGAAGTGGAAGCTATCCGAATCGCTCTGAAATGTGTATTGTTTTTTGAGCATAAATATGATAGATTGGTCTCAGTTTTTATTTTCAGATTCCAAGCCGTAATTCAGACCATTAGTTCAACTAGCCCGCCCTCATCAGAGGAAATCTTTCAGTGTTGGCAACATTTGAGGGTGCTGTTTTTAAGGAAGAATTATGAGGTACTTCAATTGATACCTGGACACTGTGGTATTTTTTGGAACGAGCAAACAGACGGCAAAAAAGGGCTCGAGGCTTCTTTATTCGGGACTTTCGGCAATTTCATTCCATTCTATAAGGCTAAATAACAAGCAATTAATTGATAAAAGTTATAAAACTCTAATTCAAGACAGGTTACGGTTTAAGAGTTGGAAAGCTCCTGACAATTTCTGGCAATCAACGGCGATCTCTTGACAATTCCCAGCAGTCCACGGCGGGAAGCTATCGCTCAATTCCGTCTTCTGACGGGTCATGATATCCTGGCAGAGTATCTCCATCATATTGGAATCTTTGCAACCCCTGGCTGCCCTCTCTGTTATTTGGCTAATCCAATGAATAGAGACTACCTCTGTTCCGTTCTGTTACAAGTCAAGCCACCGAGTTGAAGAAACGAGACGGTTGCTGAAGTGAAGAGGAGATCGGAGCGAAAAACAAAAATATTACGAACTGAACTTTCGAACTAATCGGTCGCGTATATTTTCTATGCGCGATATAACTGTATTCGAATTTATGTACCAAATAAAATATCTGTAAATAATTTTAACTCAATATATCATTCTGCAAAAAATTAATCTGGATGTCCTTCTTTCAAGTAGTTACTGTCTATACTTACAGGAATAATTCAAATTGCCCTTTAGAATTTGAGACGAAATGGCAGATTAATTCATCCCACCTTCTGGATTCGAAAGCGAGGTAAGCGTTTTACCTTGTTTATTTTCATTACCTTGTTTATTATACATATATTGTAGATTATATTTTATAACCTCCAACACTTCAAGGCGACTCAGAAACGACGCATTACTGGCGTGCTGAGAACTTTTGAGGCAAAGACTTTGGTCACTCATTTTTTGTTGTTGTTCTAGTTTTTATATTTGTATTAGCCTTGATATTGGAAATGAGGAAATAAATAAAAGCTTGGTTTAAAAATATTTTTTACTTATATTTATTTAACTCTTTTTAGTTTGTAAATTTAAAACTAAAAAGCAATTACGCGAATTATGTATGTCATTTGTTAAGTGCAAGTCCCCTCCCCAAGTCCGTTATAGCTTGAGCTTACCACAGTATAGTATTGTCAATGGAGTGATACATATATGCAAAATTTCTGCTGAATCGGGTAATAGGAAGTGGGTTAAAATTCGAGTCCAAATTTTAGACAGAAAATACTTTTTTTTTTCTCTCATATGAACATAGAAAGTTATATTAAAGCTTGTAAATGAAGAAATATTTGTGTTTGAATCCAAGAAAGATGAAATTAAGTAAAGGATCATTTTTTGGCAACTGGAAAATGAGTATACACTTTAAAAGTTTAAAGTGTTACATGAATAACAGACAAAAATAACTCAAAAATAACAGAGTTTTCCTTTGTCTGTACTCTTGCTCATTCCTACTACTAAAAGAAATAAAAATTTAGTTCAATTAATTAATTAATTAATTCTTATGTTTTTTTTTTTTTTTTTTTTGTTTTTTTTGTTTTAAGAAAAGGGAATAATTATGAATTTGTTGATAAACGATACCACAAAATTGAGTGTACACTTAACAAATTTGTCCGTTAATTACAATGTTTTTTTTCTTTTTTTCTGTCAAAATTTTGCTTTAACACATTTTTTATACTTGCTCTTGAATAATAATCTTTAATAAAATAATCTTTTTCTGAATAATATAATTATTTTTTCATGCTGAAAAGTTATTGAAATGAGCTCTAGTAGTAAAGCGTGAAAAAATGATCGATGTGTAGTCATAAAATGATCAAAAGATGGTAAATATACTCGGTGACAGTTTTGCTTCGTGGATTAAAAAAAGCTATGGATGTGTCCAAAAAATATTGCGAAAATGTAGGAAAGAGAGATGAGTGATTTTCATCTCTTTTTTGAATTGAAGAATTGGCTGAAAGGCCTAAGCTTCCAGAACTTCAAAACAAAGTGCAGGTCCATCTCACATCACTGTTAATAACAGTCTTCGAAGATGGGAACGGACAGCTCATCCACCAATATGACAAATGCCTGAATCTTCACGGTGTTTATGTTCAAAGTAATCTTGCTTGTACATAACTTTTAACAAAGTCATCTTGTTCTGTATTCTTGACTCTTTTTTACGGTCCATCGGAGGTTCAAAAAAAAAAGGACTCGTTTTAGAATAATTTAAAATACTGAAATATTACGACAAAAATTAAAATTTTATTAATTATTTCCTTGAAACTGGAGTTTATTTCCTTTCCTGATATATTTTTTTCGTGAAGTTTATTTTCTTTTAATGCACCTTTAATGTGTGTTCAAATGGGGAGAACAAAAACCTTTTCTTGTAAATATCTAACAAAAAAAAAGTTGCTCTCAAAGTGAAGGGATAAGAAAAGCGATGGAGTAAGACTTTTCCATCAAGACAGTCACCCGTGTGGTGACCGAAAATGACAGAATAGTCCCACTGTAGCTCATGCATGTCGTAAGAGGCGACTAAAATGGGTACCCAGCGTCTGGGGGTATAGCCGGGCACCTTGCCCCTGGGGATTATATCAAGGGACCTCAGGGACTTGCCTTTTTTAGGTGAGTACGGGCATCATTTCTCCGAGTCACCCTAGGGATCTTTTTCTTTCCTAAGGGGTTTACTGTCTTTAGTAAACACGGGTTACTCTAGCGATCCTTCTCTATTTTCGACCTTCCTCCTTGTCAACCAATTTTTAACTTTTTTCAATATCTTCTCTTCTAGATCACGGTTAAATCTTGTTTGGCACAGCATATCCATATCTGGTTCTTGCGCCAATAAACTTTACACTCACTCACTTCATCAAGACAGTGATTCGAAGCACACGATAATGAATTATATTTATTGTACTTCTGCAAGAAACAACTCTACTCCAATTTCCAGATCTTAATGTAGACCTACCATGCGTCTGGGATTCTCCAGGATAGTCCTGGTGTTGTATTGCTGACCGAGGTAATGTCCGGGGTTTGAAAATTTTATAATTAGCGAGGATTTTTTTAAAATTTTAGATAATGATGTTCAAACAAAGATTCTTCTAAAGCATAGACAATGTTTATAATTCTGGTATTCAATACTTAGAGTTGTAGAGAACCAGTTTTGATAAAGTTAGTAAGTTTCAAGGGATTAAATTTATGAACTGATTTTGTTTGGTCTGATTTAGAAGAGAATACACAAGTTGTTACTGAAATTATAAAAGATTCCATTAATTTTGATGTCCCATTTGAGGAATGTTCATTATCTCAGGTAATCTAAAACTAAAGAGTTTGTTGTAGTTCAAATTCTGAAAAAGTACCAGATGCTATTGAGTTGAGTTCCTTATTAACATCGCACTAGAAGCAATACGAGGGCTATTGGCGACGGACCTCGTAATTTTGAGCCATGGTCAAGTGAAGAAGACGACACCTGAGCTGCCACCCCCTCTCCTAACTTCCGTACCACGCCAACGGGAGGTCTTTGGACCCCGACAGATTTAAACGTGTATCAGCCCCGGCTACACGGCGAGTTCTTAACGGCCCAGGCTCGAACTCACGACTGAACGAAAACCGCCAGTCACGAATCCGAAACCATGACCACTAGGCAATCGCGGCGACCACCCAGGTACTATTGAAGGGTAATGGAAAGCAATTTTTACGGTGTTTCAAAAGATTTGTGTTGAGATGTCTTTACCTGGGAAATCTTCTCCAGTTGAGAGGTTTTTTTATTTGTATGGGGAACATTTGGTTTGCGGAAAGGCGTAGACATTGAGAGTTGACTACTGTTGAGATTAATTTCAAAAATGTGTCCTCGGCTGGACCCAAAAAATATGGTAAGTTTGCCTTAATGTCACGGAAAATGTATGAGCTCTGCGAGAAAAATCCATCAACTCGCATACCAAAACAAGAAAAAAAAAATTTGAAGAAGAGTAATTGATAGTTAGGGTGCAAGAGCCAAATCCCGCCTATCTGCAACAAATTCTTTATTTAAAGTGGATTCTAAACAGAAGAAACGGAGGAAAAAATTAAAAATTGTTTGACATGAAGAAGGGTCAAAAGTCAAAAAGGATTATTAGGACATCCCAGGATACCTTAGCTATTCTTCTCTGTTTTCTAAAATCAATCTTATGGCGGTGCAGTCTTGCGGTGTTTTGTGTGGGTGTGGTGATAAAGGATAGTGGTACATATTCAAATGTCACCCGGCTTTGTCCCATCACAGGGCACCCAGTTTTGCCCCACAGGACTAGTCACGCTAAATATGACATAAAATAAAATGAAATCAACTTATAGACGTCGTAGAAAATGCAAAATCTAGAAAAAACAACCTCGTTAAACATTGTATCACTTACCTTGAATATAAAGCAAAGCAGGAGGTACGTAGGTGGTGTAATGGGTGGCTTTACGAACAAAATGTTTTCGCTTTTATGAAAAATACGTGGGGAAAGGGAAGTTCTCGAATGAGAAACTACAACACACTGTTGGGCATGGATAATGTTCCTATTTCATAAGGCAAGTAGCAGCAACTGCCGGAAAAAAAGGGGTACCATTTTTCCCAACTAACTAGTTTAACCCACTTTTCGTAAATTTTTTTGCAATAATTTTTACAAAAATTCTCACAATGAAATGATAACAAGATTTTCTTAAAATCTTTCAAATATTTTTAATGTTGATCATTTTCGAGAGATGCTCAAAAAGTACCTGTTTTTGACGATCGACAGTGTTGCTAGGAAAGATTGTTGTTACCGTCGTGTGCTGCCATCTATTAAACGGGCCGCGGTAGCCTGGTGGTCAAAGTCGTGGACTAGCGGCCGGCGGTTTTCGTTCAGTCGCGGGTTCGATCCTTGGCAGCCAAAGACCCGCCGTGTAGCCGGGGCTGATGCACGTTAAATCTGTTCGGGGCCCAAAGTCTTCCCGTTGGCGTGGTGGGGATGTTAGGAGAGGGGGTGCCAGCTCAGGTGTCGTCCTCGTCATTTGACCACGGTTCAAAATTACGAGGTCCGTCGCCAATAGCCCTCGTGTTGCTTCTAGTGCGACGTTAATAAGAACTAAACTAAACTAAGCCATTTATTAAACTGCTCCGATATAAATGTGACACTGAATCATAAGTTAAATTTTCAATAGGCAGTCATTTTCTGCCGAATGAAAACTTGATTTCCCCCGCGTTGAGAAATCGCAATCTATACTGCTTGTTTTCATTCTGATACACCAGAAACCGAGCAGCAATCAAAACAATGGATTGCTGTTGGTTAATCATATCAAAAAGAGGCGAAGATGACCTCATCGTCACGAAAAGTTATGGCAGCGTCATTTTGAGAGGCGAAAGGCTCATACTGAAGAACTTTTCGAAAAAAGAAAACCAATCAACACAATACAAAACGAAGAAACCCCCATCTTGACACGAGTTCTTTTCGAAATTCCTCGTAAATGGGGGTTTCAAAAAGCTGTTGGCAACGGACCAAGTGACGAAAATGACATTTGAGCTGGCACCTCATTTTCCAAATTTGTACACCAGCCTCGACAGATTTGAAGTGTATCAGCACAATAACATGACGGTTCTTCGAACTCACGACTTGACTTAACGTCGTTCGCGAGTTCGTGACAGTGACCAATTGGCTACAGGGCTACTATCAATGTGAAGTTGGCGTGGTGTGGATGTTAGGAGAGGGGGGTGCCAGCTCAGGTGTCGTCCTCGTCACTTGACCGTGGTTCAAAATTACGAGGTCCGTCGCCAATAGCCCTCGTGTTGCTTCTAGTGCGACGTTAATAAAAAAAACTAAACTAAACTAAACTATCAATGTGAAAGATTTGTATTATACTTGCAACCAAATAAAAAAAAAATTTGTAGCGATCATTGAAGGGAACTTTTAAGGATTATATAGTGGATCGGACCTTCATATCTAAATTTGTTGAGAACCCGATTGGCTTAGATCAGATAAGTAATAAGTTTTTATTTAAAATGCTAGATTTAATTCACTTGGGAGATTCGATAATGATTACTCATAAAATAATTTTGTTTCTTTGGATTATTAATTAGTAGCTGTTTAAATAATTAGAGAGGGAATTCATACATTCACGGACAGTTCTGTCATAGCAGTGAAATATTTATCCCGTTCTATCGATATGATTATTTCCCTTAATAAATAAATGACGATTTAAGCTGTCATAATAATATGTTTAAAAACATGAAAATACAGATAAGCTGTCCTATCAGGATACTTGTCAGTGCTAAAAAGTGATTCAAAGAAGCAACATGCTGCCTACGTCACTTTCTACTCTTCACCACTTTAAACTATGCGATGGTATAAAAAGATAATTTTTCATTTGTTGGATTTTTATGTGTTTTGGAGTCTTTCTTCATATGCAAGAAGCTATCTAGAAAAAGGAAGAAGGGAAAGGGACAAAAAAGAAACAATTTGACAAATTTAAGTTTCAGCCATAGCCTTATAAAATGTTTGATTCATGTTACAACCGAAATAAAAAAAATCGGAAAGGATTTATTACGAAAAAATAGAGCAGCAGATCATCCAAGAATTATGACTCCTTCAATAATTAATGAAACAGATGCGTCAAACTAATACACCAATCCGTCGAATCTTTGAATTTCAACACTTCTCTGAAAAAATGCCAGTTTCTGCAGATTATAAAAAAAAAAAAACATATTGGAGAAAAATATATAAGGAAAAAAAGATGTCAGTTATATGCAAGGGATGAAGAGATAAATCCGTTTTATGTCTATATTGTCCCCCCCCCCGCCCATAATTTAGTTACTATCAACATTTAATTAGTTCATTTTTATAACTACTTTTGTCTTAGTTTGAATTTGTGTGTGTGTGGGGGGGAGGCATTGCATTTCCTTTGTTGTTCAGGTTTGGATATTTTTGTAATAAATTCTTAGTTGTCATTACGATTATAATTGTCATTTACATGTTTGGTATTTATCTAAAAAAGTTACAAAAATGTAGTTTTCGGGGAAAAAAATCACTTTAACGCAGAAGATAAGAATATGACATTGCTAGTTTCACCCACATTTTAAAACTGCCCGGAAATGTATTCATAAAGGGACGTTACAAACTGTTACCCATGTCCAAACATGGCGGAAAAGGTAAGTTTGACATTTTACATCCTTCGGTGTCACTCTTGCTTTAACATCCAATTTGGAGACTTAATAGTGGAGAGGTGCATTTCCCTATTTTAACATCCCCTTGGCCACCTGACTCGAGGGGGGTTATGAAGTGTCACATTAGTCCGGCGCTCCGGTGTCAATTCCGACTCCCAATTGACAGAGGGACGAGGCGGGGGAGAGATACACCGAGAGGTAAGTGTCCGGGAGCGAAGATTACTGTCTCGCAGATGTCACTTTATTTCAGGCTCCATCCTCAAATTAGTTTTCGGGAAAACTTGTTTGTATCTCTTTTTTGTTTAATTAGCTTTATGAGGACGCGACCAATGAGCGCTCTCATCCGACAGAATGTTTATCTTATCAGAGAAATAGTTCTATCGATAATGAGAGAGCCCTGGTCAACTGAGGAACAAGCAACATTAGGGACCTATCGAGGCTAGGGGTAGAAATTTTCTTGGGGCTACCCTAATCGCTATTCAAAATGTCAACAAATATATATATACACACACGCAGGCACACAAAATAACTAAATACAGTTCCCTACAGTTCTTTCAGCAAACAAAGTAATTAAAAAAAGAAAACTAACAAAATGATAAACCATACAATATGTAAAAGTATAAATTTAGGCATGAAAAAAATGTTAACAAATGGGAGAAATAATTCATAAAAGAAAATGAACAACATTTATAAATTTTGAATTTTGGTTACGACACAGTAGCAGATTTTAACTAATTTCATAAGTTCAGTTTTTTAGTTTTAGTTTAGTTTAGTTTTTATTAACGTCGCACTAGAAGCAACACAAGGGCTATTGGCGACGGACCTCGTAATTTTGAATCTCGGTCAAGTGACGAGGATTATACCTGAGCTGACATCCCCTCTTCTAACTCCCACACCACGCCAACGGGAGGACTTTGGGCCCCGACAGATTTAACGTGCATCAGCCCCGGCTACACAGCGGGTCTTTAGCGGCCAAGGATCGAACCCGCGACTGAACGAAAACCGCCGGCAACGAATCCAAAGTCATGACCACTAGGCTACCGCGGCTTTCATAGGCTCAACATTCGCCTGCAGACAAAAATTTTTTAAAAAAAATATAGAATCACCATAAAATGACGAAGACGACACTTGAGTTTTGACATCCCCTCTCCAAAACTCCACACCTCGCCATTGGGAGAATATAGAGCCTCGACAGGATTAACGTACATCAATCCATCACTATCCACGATGGTCTTCATCATAAAGTGCATCAGTCAGAAAAGCAAATGATAAATTTAAAATTATATTTACCTCAAGAGAAATGTAACTATTTTTTGTTGCCAATAAATAAGAAATTTTTTTTAATATATTGATCTACCCTCAACAAGTAGGACTTTTATTTCAATTATAATTTCTGATTAATTGATTATTGACGTCGCACTTGAAGCAACACGAGAGCTATTGGCAATGAACTTCGTCATTTTGAAGTTGGATCGGATAACGAGGTCGACATTTGAATTGGCATCCTAGTCGTCGACATTCCACTTCATCCCAACTGAAGGACTTATAATCTCGACAAATTTAACATACCTGAACCCCACTAAATGACTGGTCTTTAAGTGGAATCAAGACTCGGACTTACGAATCAATTGAAACAAAGCTGGTCATGAAATCGAGTCCCTGGTCACTAGACTGACATAGACGTATTTAAGTATTTATTGACAAGAAGTAAAATACCGTATCAGGGTCGATCCTCAGCGGTAGGCAAAATGGGCGACTGATTGTAGAAGCAAAATTAGAAGCGGCAAAATCGGCTGAACTATTGCGCAATAATAATAATTAAACATAGTTTAATTGCTTTGGTATTTTTTTTTAAATTTAGGATTATAGACTTTGTATGGTATTGCACTAATTTATTTTATTGTTTTAAATAAATATTTAAATTATTTATGAAAATAATTGGTTCTTGTTTTAGTTTGTAAGTACTTTGTTGTTAGCTCGTAATAAAAATGTAAATTTTGTTTCAATAAAACAATTTCCTGTAAATTTGAATTAGTATTATTGTCTGAAATCAACAAAATGTATTTTTTGTAACACAGTTTTTCTTATGATACTGTATTTTCCTTTTCTTTAGTTCCTCTCTTTTTTTTTCGGAGAAATTTTAGTGTTTTTGAAAATTGAAAGGTGGCATTTTTTGGGTTTGCCTACGGCGACAAATACGCTGAGCCTGGCCCTGATCAAATTTACCTGTGACTTTACATAATTTGTAAGAAATTCTTTAAATTTGCATACATTTCGAAATATTCCTTTCTTCCAAAACACCTTTTCACCATACTTTTCTTTTTTTCTTTCTTTTTGGAAAATCAAAAACTTACGAACGATTTTTTTAAAATTTTATTTCGGAGGGGAAAAACTCCCAAATTATTTTCTTTTCGAGAAATTTTATATCAAAGTATTCGAACGAATATCGAACAAGGCGATTCTCAGAATAATACTTTTCTAATTATTACCCGCGATTTCAAAACCCAATATTATTAACCCTGATCTCGTGAAATCTTATCTTTCCATCAGCAACATCTCCAAAACCGCAGACGATATAAATCGGAAACCAAGACGCCGGGATTTTGCCAGAAAGGAAGATAAATATAGCATCTCCATTAGCGATTCGTCTGCTTGCGACCGTAACCTGATTGATCGAGGACAGCACCCTTTCCCTATAGAAGGAAAATCGGCTTATCGAAGACTGAGTGGGTGGGGGTTGAAAGGCCTTGTTGCGCAACCCCCCTCCTTTTCTCTTCCGCGGAAATATCGTTTGCGAATGTATTCTGGTACCTGGCATCAGTTCCGATACGTTTTCCGCGAAAAGGTGATATTTGAAACCCAGTATTTTATTTCCATTTATGCCGTGTGGGAAGACAAGAGTCCCCGTTTTATTCCTGAATAGTTAAAGCAGATAAGTATTCCAGTGGTATGAAGGGGTTTCAAGAAAATTGAGGCAACCTTTTACGAGAGTTTAATGTTTATTATTAACCTGTTCGAAGGAGGTGTCGTAAAAAATGTAATTATTATTAAGAGAAATCTGGTTGAAATTTATTCTGCATACGAGTGCTAATGGATCTTTATATATATATATATATATATATATATATATATATATATATATATATATATATATATATATATATATATATATATAAGTTGTATATGACAGCAATCCATATTGATTCGTTTGAGTGGCCGCTGTAGCCTAATGGTCATGGTTTCGGATTCGTGGCAGGCGGTTTTCGTTCAGTCGCGGGTTCGATCCTTGGCCGCCAAAGACCCGTCATTTAGCCGGGGCTGGTGCACGTTAAATCTACCGGGTATGTTAAAATCGCCAAAGTACCTTCGTTGACGTGGTGTAGAAGTTAGGAGAGGGGTGTGCCAGCTCAGCTGTCATCCTCGTCACTTGACCGAGGTTCAAAATTACGAGGTACGTCGCCAATAAATCCTCGTGTTGCTTCTAGTGCGACGTTAGTGAAAACGATTCGTTTGATTTCAGGAAGCCATAATACATCATCTACAGTATCGTAAAGTTTCAATTGTCCCGGGGCATCCAAAGAATTTTAATTATTACTAAAAACGAGATAGGAACGTACTTTTTTAAATTTATCATTCTTCTCTACATTTTGTCATCCTCCAGAGTTATACATTTCTCCCGGCGTTTTTTGACCTTCTTAAGGCCGTCATAGAACTCGCCTGACTTCATACTGCGAGTTACTTTCACACGGCAACTCCTCAAGATTTTTTTTTTTTTTTTTTGTAAAATACTTTATTCAAATGAGTAGAGTGATATTTGTTGCTTTAACATTATTATACTCTTGAGTGAAATTCACTGGTAGTTTATTAACATCGTTACTTAGAAACAGCATGAAGGCCACTGGCGATGGTACAGATCATTTTGAAACTCAAACATCTGAGCTAGGACCTTACTCTCCGTACCCCGCCGAAGAGAAGACTTAGAGCACTGATAGATTTAAAGAATATATATTTTACTTTCCTTAAATATGCTCATTCAACCCATCCTTGTTGTTATTGCCAATGCTTCATCTTTGGCTTCAACTTCGCCATCGCACCAATACGTTAATTTTGATAGATTGTAAAATTAACTTAAGAGGATTATTGGTGACAGACACCGTAATTTTGAAATGGTCGTGATAAAGACAACACTTGAGCTTGCAATTTCCTTTCCAATCTTCTACACCATACCATGGGAGGACTTGGAACCTCGAAATATTTACCGCGCATCAACTTTGCTACACTGTGGGTCTTTAGTAACATTAGGACTCAAACCAACTCGACAAAAACAACACCGACCGCGTGTTTGTCAGTTTGATCACTAGACTACCGAGGCCACGCTCTAAGAAACAATACGATGTCAATAGCCCACGAACCACATAATTTCGAAAGGACCACATATTTTTTAGCTTATGTTAAATGACGAGGATGGTATCTGAGCAAGCATCTATTCTCCAAGCTTCCAAATCCCATCAATGGAAGGACGTGGGTTTAACATGCATTAACCCCACAACACGAAGGATAGAGCTTGAACCCACTATTCGACGAATACATCGCCGGCCATGAGCCAGCGATCAATGATCAGTAGGCTGAAGTGCATTCTATAAATGAATTCGTACCTCAACGTTTATTTCAGAATGTGAGTAAGTGATGGTGAAGTTTTGTGGCGCAAGAGCCAGATATTGCTATGCTGAACCAAACAAGGTGTAACTGCGATCTAGACATTTGAAAAACGGTAACTAGGTAACTATTAGTCAACAAGAAGGGTCTAAAATAGAGAAGGATCTCTAGAGTATCCCGAGGATTCGTCACACGTGTTAATCAAAGACAGTTAACTCCATGGCAAAGAAAAAGATCACTAGGGTGTCTCGCGATTTCAGTACTTCAGTTCATGGACTTTTCAGATATAAATGGGCATCAAAGCAACAAAATTAAATCTTTGATATAAAAAAGAATTATTTAACAAATATTAGATATATCAACTTCTCGAGCAAAAACGAAGAAGTAAAATTTGAAAAAAAAAAAATAATAGAACTCTAATGATTTTTTTTTCTGAATTAATGAGAATATAAAGGTTTTAAATTTACAAAACTTTATCATTGAACATTTATCGTTCAACAAGACACTTTTAAATCATCCAAGATCAGTATTTTAAGATTCTATTCACCAACATTTTTATAACTGTCGTTACTTACGTAACAAATCTTACGATATTACGCTTGTGTAATGGTAAAGGTATATAAATTATTTTTCTGTTTCAGGGATATCTAAACATATGTTATTTTTTCCAAGTCTGCCATCACATGCATTTGAAATCATATGTTTACTTTTCCTCTTTCTATGATCGACTTTTAAACTTTTGTATTTTTGGATGATCAAGTACTGATTTCACTAAAGTGGGGTTGATGCACTTTAAATCTGTTGAGGTTCTAAATGTTCACACTCACGGCTCATTGTTTCCGTCTGGTCGTGGCTTCGAGCCGTGGTGTACGTTAAATATGTCGAGGCTGCGTAACTTCCCAATGACAGAATATGGAAGTTTGGAGATGGAGGTTTCCAGCTCAGATATTGTCTTCATCACTTGATCCAAGACGTTAATTTAGGGTTGGTTGGAAGTTTAGATCCAGCTGGTTCTATCATCATTTCACTTGACCGTTGCTCAAAATTAAAGAGGCTGTCACCATCAGCCCAAGTGTTGTTTCTTTGTGCGACGTTATTAAAACAATCAATCTATCCATATGATATTGGATTTCATTTTTGCGCAAACACTTAGTGCAATTTGAATACACGATCATTTGTTTCTTTATTGCTTATGTACAATTTATTGTTAAATTCTTTACTTTTTTTGCGCAATTTTATATACATTTAATTACTGGGATTTGTAAGGAGCATAATCTGAGATGAAATATTTATTTCTTACAAAGTGAATTGTATACATTATGCAAAATGGGCGAGTCAGTTGAGCGTTAGTCCAAATCTGTACAGATATAGAACACCTAGCTAGAACATCCTTTCTCGTGAGATTCTTCCTTTGAACTTACTTCCTTCGAACATTTAAGAGGTGTCATGTGTTATTCCAAAAGTTGACGCCCTTGTGCCACCTCACGTGATTTCTCGAATTCCACAGAAAATATATTGATGGTTATTTCTCCTTTTACGTTATAAAACAGATAATAGAACATAAGTATACGAGTTTGACAATAGTTATTAAAACATTATTTCATTATTAAATACGGATTCTTTGGTTGATTGGGTTTGACGGGTTTAGTTTGGTTTAACATTTCCCTGAGAAGCAACACTATGGACGTAATTTTGAGCCTGGATAAAGAAGTTAACACCTGAGCCGGTACCTCACCTTTCAAACCTCCACACTATGCCAATAGTAGGATTTGGAGTCTTGACAGATTTAAAGTACATCTGACCCAACGAGTCTTTAGTGGCGTCAGGCCATGATCTCGTGACCATGACCACTTGGTTATCGCGGCCGTCTTTTGTTTTCCATTAAGAATTAGAAACAAAAACAATAATTTCAATGCTTTCCGCTTTTACAGTCGACCATTGTGTTTAAGATTTTATTATTTTGTTTTATTTTTTTACCACAGTGTCCAAATGGGCTTGCATAGAGCTTATTGGCGGCCATGCTTTCGTCTTGCCGCATGTTCGAGCCTTGTTTCCGCACAAGTTAAAGCTATAAAACCAGTCGTGTATCGAGTTTAATGTACGTTAAATCGCTTTGACGTGACGCGGGTTAGATTGAGTGGCATATCAGCATCGTCATCTAAACATGGTTCTAATGTGCGAGATGAATTGCCGAGACTTTGAGTTGGACAGAATTAGGCAGGATTGATTGATTGAATTATAAGGGATGTGAAATAGGAAAGGTTATAATCCTGAATAGGTAGATAGAAAAACGTTCCATAAACAAAAAATACAAGACCGTGAAAATATAAGAAATAGAACATAAAATATTATTGTCAGATGCATATTTCTAAAATTACATAGTAAATTATAGTATATAAAATTAAAATATCTGATTGGCAAACGATATTCTTATAAATTAACGAACTTATTAGATTTTGAAAGAGGCAGACGATATTTGTAAGATATCTCACAGGAAAAATATATCAGGTACTACTGAATTCTTAATGAACTAAATGTAGAATCGGCCAAGGATTACGATGACGTATCGTTGTTGTGGAGAATCTGACCATGGTTCAATACTATGAGGCATAATAAAAGATCAATAAACAAAAGTCAACTTAGATTTCAGTGTTTTATACCAAAATTTAAAAATAATTCATTTATATACTCTTATGTTTCTAAAAGGAAACATTTTTGACCTACCTGAAAACAAAGATAGAGGTTACCAAAAATTCAAGGTTTAAACTGAAGTTTCGGGTGACCTTTGGTTGCTGGCAATTTTTAGGTGCGATAAAGATTTCAAATCTGTCCAAATGGTTTTTGGTAACCCTGATAGTTTTTTTCTTTGAAACTTTTACATAAGTCACATGGTTTCTGTTCTCTTGAGTTTCTCTTTGTTAAAAGCGGCAGACGATTTTTGAAAAGCAGCAGACGATAGATAAAAAAAAAAACGTTGCGTCGTTCTTTTTGCTTTTAACAATTTTTTTTAGAAAAAGAGATGCTTTTTTTTCTTTGTGATAGCTGAATACTTTAGAGTGTTTCTTTTTAAGGTTTTTTTTTAATGATGTGGAGAGAAAGTATGAAATGCATGTTTCACATTGGTGCATAAACAAAGATTTAATTTTTTTAAAAAAAAGGTTAAATGCTTGAATTGCAATGAATGAGTAAATTTATCCTCCTTCGTAGAGCTATTCTAAAATGTGTCTTTTTTATATAAATCTTATTGCATAGTATTATTATATGTTGTTAAATTTTTTCCATTAATATTTTAAATATAAATCATAATTATTTATTTTATTCCTTATATTATATTATAATAAATAACTGAAAATAATTACGTTGTATTATAATAATTATTTATAATTATAATTAATAATTAAAATCATCACCAATTTGACTCGACTGCCCAGGATGTCAAGGCCTTCTTTAAAAATTCCTCCAAGATAACCTACCTTTTGCCTTAGATCCTGCTAGTTTCTCTCCCCAATCACTCTTTAAAATTAGACAGAATCAGTTTTGTACCTCTTTTCCGACTAACAAGGGGCTTTGCTACAAAAATCTTTTTTACTGGGTTTTTTTCATCCATTCTAACAATGAGAAGCTTAGTTTCTTCATTTCACATCAATACATTTAATGATGTCAGGTTCATTAAAAATTCAATAAATTTCAGAATTAAAACAACTTCGCCCGAGGCCATTTTCTCTGATGCCACCAAGAATATTTCTGAGAACCTTTCTCTCAAAAACTGCAATATTTTATTCTCCTTTTCCAGTTAGAGACTAAGTTTCCGAGCCATACATTATGACTGGCCTAATGAATGTTTTATAAATAAGCTTTTTTTTCTTTCTGGGGAGAATACGCGACCTCAGTAAAGAGCGGAGTCCAAAAAGAGTTTTGTTGGCCAGTGAAATACGATTTTGGATCTCAGAAATCATGTCAATTTTTGCGTTAACCAGAGATCCAAAGTAATATAAACATGGTACAGATTCATACTCATTAGGGAATTTTTGAATGCTTGAGAGTATCGTTTGATGACGTTTTCATTACAGGCACGTAATTGGTTTTAGACTCATTTATTGTCAATCCCATATGATATGCAGCAACCTCAGAAGAAGCAGATGACCCTCTCACGTATGGGAAACTCTTAGCAATGATATAAATGTCATTTCCGTAAGCCAGATTGGTTTGGTTTTATTAACGTCTAACTAGAAACAACACGAGGGCTATTAGCGACTCCGTAAGTCAGAGGAGGAACTCATTTATAGAAGATGTTTACGCGAGTGTCGATATTTGAATCACAAATAACCTTCTCCAGCACAATAATGAAGAGAAAACATGAAATAGAGTCAATTTCTCGAAGACCATTATTAACACTTAGATTACACACTCCTGAATTTAATTTTACAACTGGTGCCGTTCTATGTTTATATTATAAGCCTTTCTCTCTCTCTCTAATCATGTTACTTAGAATTTTAAATTCATATATTGTTTCCATTAGATGTTTCCTATTTACACTATGAACAGCTATAAGTAAATAATAAAAAAAAAAACTAATTAATTTAATTATAATTATTTACAATTATATAGCACTCTCTCGGTAATGATAATCTCGAAGATATCAGACCATAGTACAGGCAGATTAAGAAAAATTCTAGATTACTGGAAAATCTTTAATAAAAATCATTTTAACGGCAAAAGATGTTATTATTGCACAAAATATAACACAGTACAAGCAAATAGAGTGTTAAAAAATTGAAATTACTAAAACAACAAAAAATTTACACTTTTGTATTGATATCTTATATTATTCCACCGAAGTGTATATAGAAGGCGTAAAATAATATTCTGTGTAAACATATTTTTCTCTATTAGAAAGCCGGATTAATGACAAGAAAGGATAAGTGAAGTGCTGGATTATGTAGGAAGTACTACATATTATACGCTATGATTATTTATAATTATATTTCTTCAAATTATAATTACTTATATATCATGATATATAATTTTACATAAGTATAAGTAATTATATATTGTAATATATAATTTTAAATAATTGCAGTTATAAATAATTATTTATATAATTATAAATAATTATATTTTTATAATTATACATAATTATATTTTTATAATTATACATAACTATAATATATGTAATGTATCATGTTAAATGATTATGATTCACTAATTTAAGTAAAAAATAGTAATAACTATACAAAATATTATTATAAATAATTATAATTATTGTAATTATTTATTAAAAAATAATGTTATTTGTTCCTTAAAATTACTTTAATTTCGATATTTTTGTTTAATTAAGTTTAAATTTGCTATTTTCTTCGTCAGAATCGGTTTCTTTTAGCATTATTGTGTGGCACCAGTAGCCTAGTAGTCATGGTTGCGAATTCACGGTCAGCGGCTTACGCCGAGTCTTGATGGCACTAAAGACCCACCGTGCATCAATGCACTTTAAATTTATCGTGGCTAGATGTCTTCCCAATGGTGTAGTGTGGAAGTTAGGAGAGAGAAGTGTCAGCTTTGGTGTCGTCCTCGTCACTAGACCGAAGTTCAAATTTACGAGGTCCTTCGCCAATTGCCCTCGTAATGCGACATTAATAAAACTAAATCAATTTATTGGTATTTTTGACATCACCATGACGTCTTTCCTTACTTATTATTATTTTGGCGACCAAATCGCAAAGGAACACCCGATGCTTTACTTAGCCAAAGTCAAGTATCTCCTTCAACAAATCTATTTAATCACCTTTCTCTAGAAATATAAATAAATATAATTGAACTCTTATCCTCTCCAATCCTGAAATGCACTGTCTTGTCTCATCCTGCTCTTTAAACTCCTTTGTCTGAAACAAAAGAGTCCTCTTGGCGAAAACCCACGAAACACTTCAAGGTATGATTATATTTTGAAAAAGAAAATCAGCAAAACTTTATACTCTTACGGAATACGGAACAAAACCAAGGTGATTCCGACCAATCCCTCGACGCAAGGATGGAAGTATATCTGAGGAATGGAATATTACCAAACGATTCCAAGATTCGATAAAACCTTTCCATTGTGTTTCCCTCAACTGTTTTTATCGGGTTTTCCTTTACATAAAAGAATTTTGAAAAGCGTTGTCATCGCTGACTTTTGTCACAGATTCTTTCTCGGAAGATGGGGAGGGATGTGGGAGTTGTTCCATATCCCCCCTTTGTTCCTATTACGTCAAAACTCTTTTCCGCTTGGGAGGAAATTGGCTTCTGTCAGCCGGAATAAGGTGAGTTGCCTTATCGGGAAGTACGGTTGGTTTGGTGGTTTGTATGGCGACTTTTGCGAGATATCGCCAGGAGCAAAATTTTAGCTTTGATTTTAGTTTAGAGGAAGAGGGGGGGGGGAGGTGATGAATTCTTGATACATGCACATAAACATACACACAATGCAGAGATGGGTTTTTTCCTTCACTCGTGAAACAGAAGGAATAAGACGATAAGAAGACTAGAAAAAATATATAGATGTGTCATCATGGATCTTCGTGTTGATATGCGAAATAAGCAACTGGGATATAACGGCCCTCAATAAAATTGTCTAATGTTTCTTTCGTTATAATATATAAAATAAATAATTGGGATCATGGTCCAGTAGTCATAACGTGAACTCACTACCCACGTTGTTACCGTCGTCATGGGTTCGAGTCCTGATGTTGCTAAAGACCGAACATGAAGCGAGGTTGATACACGCTACAACTGTGGAGGCTCCAACTCCTCCCTTTGGCGTATTGTGGTAACTTGTAGAGGAGGATGTCATATCACAGATGTCGCTCTCTACATTTGCCAATGGTCAAAATCATGTGTCCGTCGACAATAGACCAGTATTGCTTCTACGTGTGATATTCATAATTAATCAATTCATCAATTTCCCTCAGGGGTTTCCTTCTTCAGGTAAGTACGTTTTGAATTCTTTGATTGAATGATTAACATTACACTTAGAAGCGACACGAAATACATAGATAACGTACCTAATGATTTGAAACTCGGTTAAGCGATGAGGACGATACCTGTGTGCTGGAAATTCACTATCTTAATTTCCACACCACGCCAATGGGAGGAATTTGGACCTCAACCAGATTTAACGTGCATCAGCCACGCTACACTAGGTAAGTATGGGAACTATGACCCCAAAGTTCCCTAGTCTGAAATTTCTCTTTCCAGTGGGGTTTACTGTCTTTGGCAAACAAGGGTAACGCGTCAATGTGGTAACTTCTATTTTCGATTCTCAACTCATTTTGTCATTTCATTTTGTCAACTCATTTTGTCAACTAAAAACATTTTTTTTTTCTCATTTTTTCCCCTTAAGACAGATACACATTGTTTGACAACTTTTTTTTCTGAAAACAGATACATATTGTTTGACGCTGTGCAGCCACATTTGTCTGTTAAGAGAGAGAGGGACAGCCATAAAGCTCTACTTTCACTCACTCACTTAGTTTCACCGAGGTTGGAACTCACGCCAGCTGCGAGCTTGCAACCAGGACCACCCGACAACCGCTTGTCTTGTGATTAGGAGATTTGATATGCATTGATTTGTGATAAGTACAGATTTGTCTAGTTACGAAAGGGTCATTTTTCCTAATAATTGTTTTTGCTTTTTCTTTTAAAAAAATTACCGTCGTTCTTAGAAGCTGAATGAGAGTTATTGGCGATGGATCTCTTTATTTTGAGCCTCAGTAAAGTGACGACACTTGAGCTGGCAACCCACTATCTAAACTTAAATATCACACCAGTGGGTAGCTTTAACTTACATCTATAGCTTTAATTTACATCAGCCCCCTACACGAATATTCTTAAGTGGTGTGAGTGAGTGAAATTTGTGGCGTATGGCGCAGGAGATCGTTCCGGCTACGTCACGCCAAACAATTTATATTTGTGATCAAAACATGTGAAAAAACGGAAAAAAGCTAAAAATGTTAGACGAGAAGAGTGGTCGAAAATAGAAAAGAATCGCCACAGTTATCCGGTTACTGATACGAGGGTTAATGGTGACCGCCCTCGTAATTTTGAACCTCAGTCTCGTGATAAGGACGACGTCTGAATTGGTACTTCCCTCTCCTAAATTCCGCACCACCCCAATGGGAGGACTTGGGATCGCAATTGGATTTAATGTCTTCTCACGGCGAGTCATTGATGCCATCAGGGCTTGAACCCACGACTCGACGAATACAACGTCGGCCTTGAGTTCGCGATCATGACAGCTAGGCTTTCGCAGTCACTAGGGTAACCCGGAGGCGCATCACTCATGCTTACGCTTAAGATAGTAAACCTCATGGAAAAGAGAAAGATCACTAGAGTGCCTTGGGGTTATCAGGCCCGTATTTACCTAAAGAAGGAAAAACCTGAGGAAAAGAGAGTCTGTTGTGGCATAAGGACTCGAACCCATTACTCGAAGAGAAAAATGTTGGCCATGAGCTCAAGATCTTGACTAGTTGGCAACCGTGGCCAGGAGAATGGTAAAAACTATTTCGAAAAATTTATCTTTCTATCCAGATCATAACAAGAGAACTTTGCCGATTTTCTTTCTGAATAAAAATTAAAAATAATAAAAATAATTGGGAATTAACATGTGCTAATGATTTTTTTCTGTCAAATTCTCGAAAATATAGATTTTTTTCAGTAGCGTACAGTAAGCGTTCTTGCGACTCCCAGAAGCAATGACTATCAAGAAAAGGAAACGCCTTCAAACTGCTAATGCCTTTTTACTTTCGCAAGCAAAACATTCTAAAATACAAAAACGTTACCAGTATATTAACAAAAGGAAAGAATAAAAACAGACCCTTATATCATAAAAATCAATTATTAAATTAAATATTAAAATAGGAGTAAACT
Source organism: Nephila pilipes (assembly GCA_019974015.1). Classification (NCBI taxonomy): domain Eukaryota; kingdom Metazoa; phylum Arthropoda; class Arachnida; order Araneae; family Nephilidae; genus Nephila; species Nephila pilipes. Next base: position 421,328 of record BMAW01109585.1, on the reverse strand, counting down.
AAAGGTTATTTGAATAGACAATAATATTCTGCTCGAATATTAAAATAAGTGCTGATGATAAAATATCAAATTGAATATATCTTAGCAATGTAAATGCACTTTAAGCAAACTAAATGAAATTATCATAATCCCAGAATGTAATATGATATCAATATTTTGAAGCTTACACCATGTATCCTTTAATATATGCCTACACTTTTTTGTTGATACCATTTGATCAAAACAACAAAATGTAAGCGCATGTTAATAATAATAATAAGTATCTGTATCTCGCGTTGATAGTCCATATAACATTGTCGTGACGAGACTGTTATATGCAGCATTGCAAGTTTTCACTACATAACAGCCAACTTTTCTGTAAATAACTTGTGGCCGCGGTAGCCTAGTGGTCATAGTCACGGCCTCGTGGCCAGCGGTTTTCGTCGAGTCACAGGTCTGAGCCTTAACGTGACCACGAAGAATTCAGGTCTCATGGTCGATCACAACCTGACTTAGCGGCAATCAAAACTATCCTATGAATGAATGCCACAAGTTCGATATTCAAGTTTGATTTAGAAATGAATTATTACCTTCACAATGAATTGCATAGTTACCGTGTCAGGTGGTAAGCTTAAAAATGTATCGAAAACGACAAACATTTCGTTTTCAATATCTGACAATCCTTCAAAACTTCCACTCTTTCAAACCTCTTTTTACAAAATACGTTCATAGTGTTACAATTCTGAGATGACGTTCATAATGTTACGATTTTTCCGTGCAACGTTACTCTTATAAAAGAGGAGAGACATTTACAGAGATTTCGTCGAATATAAGAGAAAATTTAAGCAATGTCTCCTTAACCTTGGTAACGGATTAGGGGAGCATTTTGGTGACTTGGAGAGAAATTAGACGACTTTGACAACAAAATGAAGGTTTCTGAAAGTGCTGGAATCTAGGCGAATACTCGATTAGGTCCAAAGTTATGAACTTTTCCTGAATTTTCCTTGTGACATTATAGCTGGCCGGAAAATTATAAATACTCCGAGATCCTGAGAAGAAGCAGTTTGTCTTTGGAGTCTGCTTTTCAAGTGCAAAGTATTACAATGGAGATTTGTCCGTTGTACGAACTAGTAAGCTGATAAGATGAACGTTATTAAGTGTGTTGTGTGTATGTCTGTTACGAGTGCTCTTTTGCATCTGTATAGCTAATTTATACAAGTGTTTTCGTGATCGTGCTGCTAATCTGCACGAGCTTAGCTACATGATTAATATATCAAAGATTACCCTTAACAGGATACGATACGAGTTAATCCATAAATGGAGAAAACTTCGACCAGACAGCGTCGGTCCTAGTCCTTATAGATCATACAGACACGCAAGTAACTCCCGCGCAATATTCATAGCTTTCACACGTTTTCCTGTCGTAAGAGGCGACTAAAATGGGTACCCAGCGTCTGGGGGTATAGCCAGGCACCCTGCCCCTGGGGATTATATCAGGGGACCTCAGGGACTTGCCTTCTTCAGGTAAGTACGGGCATCATGACCCCGAGGCACCTTAGTGATCTTTTTCTTTCCCATGGGGTTTACTGTCTTTGGTAAACACGGGTGACGCACTCCCGGGATACCCTAGCGATCCTTCTCTATTTTCGACCCTCTTTCTTGTCAACCATTTTTACCTTTTTTTCAACTTCACGTCTAGACCACAGTTTAATCTTGTTTGGCGCAGCATAGCCATATCTGTCTCTTGCGCCAATAAACTTTACATTCACTCACTCACTCATTCACACGTTTTCCTATCTTTCAACTGCTGCAATCATTCTATTACCCAGTAAACCTTTTTACATAACTGCAATTTTTCCCTGTCGCTTTTACATAGGTCTGCTTATATCTATTTCCTTCATTTCTAAAATTTACCTTATTTACGTAACCATAATACATTTGGTTTGAAGCAAATAATACATTATGTCGCAGAAACTTAAGGTTCCCGACTACCGGCTATTTCGATTTCATGTACGTAATGTTAACCCTATGAAATTTTTACAACCGTCTTCAAATCATTACTGTTTTTTCTATTTGAAGGCAAAAGAGTGCAACCTAAAGAGCAAAAAATAATAAAGATTTCTACGGAATTACTGTTCCTTTCCAATTTTTGAAAATATTTTAGAATGTTTTTCGAAGACAGGGAAACACTCAAACGAATAATTAAAATCGGGGTAAAGTATTAAAAATCAGAGGAAAAATGTAATTCGCAGAAACGTTCATTATTTTTTGCTCTTTCGGGTGTACTTTTCTGCATTCAAATAGATAAAATAGTATAGATTTGAAGACGACAGTAGAAGTTCCATAGGATTAACATTGTTTTCACGAAATCAAAATGATAGGAAACCGGGAGCCTTAAATATAAAGTCAGAAAGAAACCCTAAACATTAGCTACGGGAAGTTCTGTGAATAGTTTATGTTGCAGTTTTATTTTATATTGAAGAAATTATTTTCATATCTTTTGTCCATCTTTTAATAAGATCCTGATTAATTTTTTTTACTCACATTTTCGTCATGACAGTACAAATAATTTTGAGAACCGAGATTATAAAAATCTCTGTAGTTAATTTCCTTCTATCCACCTCATACTTCCCAATACAAATGCCATTCAATTCTCGCGACACCATTCCCGGATGTGTTACCCATAGAAACGCAGAACCGTTCTGACGTTATCGTTGATTCCGATTCCAACACTACAATTTAATTTCCTGAATGAGAGCGCCGAACGAGGGACTGATCCGTTCTCATAATCTCAAATGAGGAGAATGTTCGGAATGACATCGAGATGTGAAGTTTCTGTTGACCACCACAGCTAGGGGGAAATAATTGTCCCTCGACATTCCACGTCGGGAGAATCAACCAAGTTTGATATTAGATTCCTTTATATAGACGGCATATTTTGTTACCATTCTTTTTCACGTCTATATATAGATACAGTGTTAATACCGTTTATGTAAAATGAACCTAGTAAATTCATTTAACTGAGTGTAATAAACCAAGCATTGAGCTTCCTCAATCGATTCCTCATGGGGCTCGTCGTCTTCAGATCAGTTGCGGCCGCTATTGATTATGGTCCCGGACTCGCAGCTGGCGTTGCTTCTGTCGAGAGTTCGAGCCCTCGTGATCCCAAAAGATCCTCCATGTAGCGGGGACGATGCATGTTAAATCATCTCCAGGCCCTCCTTTTGGTGTAGCGTGGAAATTTGGAGAGTGAGTTTCCAGCTCAAGTTTCAAGTTCCTCGTCACTTGACTGAGGTTCCAACCCACAAGGTCCGTTTCAAATAGCCGTCGTGTTTGCTTCTCGGTGTGACGTTTTAATAAGACAATCACAATCACGATTTTCAGATAAGTATAGGCTCCACGTACCATTGGTACCCCACTGATCTTTCCCCCCACTTATTTCCTATTCTTTCCTTTGTCATTTGAATGGGGGGGGGGATTTCTGCTTACGGCAGAGGCTTAGAGAGAGTTCTGCTTTTGCATACCATGGGTCAGTTTTTTGACAGACGAGTTCGGATCCGTCGTATAACTCGAACACTTTTTCTACATAGTTTTACGGTTAAGGTTTAGTATAATAGAGATGAGGATAGAGTATGCTTCACTTAAGAGAGGAAAATGAATAATTTAATCATGCAGTTAATTAATTTACGCCAGTTTAACGAAGCACCAATCTTCATTAGTCAGGAAAGATCACCTGTTCGAGAGGGTGATTGCTTCATGATTTTGCTTTAGCTGCCAATGATCTGGTTAGGTGAAAATATCTCCAAACTACCGTTGTTGCCATTCAGAGTGTGATCAGTTTGGAACTTGGGCTTGTTTGTTATCTTGGCTTTCTGGAAGAAGTCCTGGCGTGGGCGTACGTTTAGTAATCTTTTCTAACTGAAAATATGTGTATATAAACATACTAACCTTTTTAAAATGATTTAATCATTTTATAAAGGTTAGTATGTTTATAAGGTTAGTACAATTAGTTATTAGAGGTTAGTACAATACCTATTGCATCTCCTAATCATTATTTAACGTTAATGAAACATTTGATCCTGATTGAATTTCACTAGCCTTTTAATATTTTGTATTAAATTTGTTATTGAGAGAAGAAGAGAATTTTTCAAATTTGAATAAGTTATTCACTAACCTGTTTTGCTATTAATCAGTTTTATTTTTGATGAAAACGCTTGTTCACATCTATATGTCGTTCCAAAACGCCCATATATATATATATATATATATATGTGTGTGTGTGTAAATATTCTTAGCTCTGAGTAATGTTCACATTGTAATGAACGCCAGAAATTAATTACGTCAGATGCATTCAGACCAAGAAAAAGCACATCAAATTTAATTTTTAAGAATGAATTTCCTCTTAAATCAATCAGTTCCACTTGTATGTTACTAAGCATCGGCATTATGTTTTATTCACAAAATGAAAATGGGTTTATAAGGGCGAGAATGAAATTTCCTTCTTTAGCAAATCATAAAAATGATTTTCAAGTCTTCCTTCCAATATCTTTATTTTTTCAATCAAATTTCTATGATTCTCAGCACATTCACTAATCTCTTTGAAGCATGGAAATTGACTTCCTCACTTTCTAACTAAGATTAAACAGATTTAATTTCATTTCAGAAATGAAATGTTGAAAATGAATTTAAAAAGCCAGGGAAAAAATTTATTCCTGCCTTATATTTTTAAATTTAGATCATTGAGGGGCTAATAATATGGAATAAAAATGCCAAATCAAATAGACAGTTGTAGTGAAATAATAGGATTATTTAATCAGGTAGCTCATTTTCCTATTCTAAAATTTAGAAACAGCATTTTTCAATTTCAAAATCTACTCAGAATGTACCCTCTAGAAAGACAACACACTTCATAATGAAGGTTAAAGGATCTCCATATTCCAAATCTAACAATTCACAATATTCTCTAAATTCTCGTCTGTTTCATGCCCTTTCCCTAACTTTATTCACATATTTCATAACCGTAACATTACATGTTGCATGTTCAAAGTTTTGACACGCAATGGTGTATAATGGATATATGGTATAATGCTATGATATTTTATTATTATAGGACGATTTGAAAAATTTTCAAGCAAAGTTATAGTGTCATTGATGGCACTCTATTAGTTCACATATTGATGAGTTTATTACAATCTACTTTTAGATTTTCTAAGCATGATTTTACTTTTTCAAATATGTCTGATCCACTTCTTTTACAATACAATGATTCTAGACTGTCAAGTTCTTTAAAGACTTTAAAATTATCTTGGCAATTCTCTTATAAAATTGTTAAACTGTACAATGTCAGATGTGTTCATTGATTCATACAAAGCAAGAGAAAAAAAATGGACAAGGTCTTCTAGTTGCTGGGATACATCCGAAGAGAGTTTCTTGATACGTCTCATAACTTTCTAACATGATATGCAATTTTGTCTGTTTTCCTTTTAATACCTTGATTATCAAAATGGTGGGCAAATAGATGCTTCTCCATTAGAAGATCAGTCTGAAAGAATGCTTACCTGTCAGAATAAGAAAACAAATCAGTTTTTATGTAAATATTAAAGCAAATCCATATGACGTTTCTGTCATTTCTAAATCTTCACAATTTACTTTAGGAAATATATTTTGTCTTCTTTATTTTTCTTAGTCACATATTCTTTTCACAACTTATACAGAAGAACAAACTTCGTTTTTTCTAGTAAATAAGTCTTACGTTGTGTTTTATATTGTCTATTAAGAACGCCTTCAGTTATGTGAAAGAGTACTTTTACGAACAATGCAAAAAGGATTTCCTAATGAATTTGTTATAAATAATAAGAGTTATGAGTATTTATAGCATTTTCTCACTATTCATTAAATCCCCGGCTACTATCACTTTCTATGACCAGACAGGGTTGTTTTTTATCCTACCGCTTGCGTATGGAGTAGGTTTGAAACTTTTGCCGGTCAAGATAATGATAAGAGTGACTAAATTAATGTGCATTTTTTAGCTACCCAAGGGGCTACTGTTTTAGTTTAGGCGTTTTGGCGTACCAGATCACTTTTCAATTTTTTTATTTTTGCTTCAATTTTAATTACATTTGGCTCAAATATATTCAATTCAATAATTTAGCGTTTGCTTTAATTTTAATTACAT
>BMAW01109585.1:404277-415164 GCA_019974015.1 Nephila pilipes | reverse complement strand
GCTCAAATATATTCAATTCAATAATTTAGCGTTTGCTTTAATTTTAATTACATGTAGCTGATATGATATTCAATTTAATAATTTACCGTTTGCTTTAATTTTAATATCGGAAAAGTTTACTACTGTCTATTTCTAGATATTCCATCGTTTACTTTAATTCTTATATTTTTAATTGCGTAATAATAAATAATTATTATAAAAAAGCGCAGGTTTGGTGGCTAAATCGTCAATAACTTTAAATATTTAGACTCTGAAATGAACACGCTGAACTACATAACGCCAGATGTTGCAACAGAATCATTTCTGCTAACAGATGTTTCTCTAGACTACAAAAATATTTAAAATCTAGTTTCATCAGCAGAAAAATCACAAGCTACTTTTTTACAAAACTTTGATGAGGCCTATTGTCACATTCGCTGCTGAAACATGGGAATGACTGAGAAAGATAGACTCTTGCTATATTTGAAAGAATAATTTTAAGAAGCATATTTGGTGGTATTAAATGTGATAATTATTGGAAAAGAAGAACCAACTCGGAAATTTACAATTTAAAGAGCCAGATTTTAATTAATTTATAGCCACACAGCGAATCAAATACATTTAAAGGCTTTTAATAAGATTGGATGACAATCGAACCACACTCTAAAAAGATCTAGGCCAAACAATCTGGTGCACGCAAAAGAGGGAGACCAAAACTTAGGTAATTGCCTGCCTGAAAAAGACTTGAAAACTATTTAGGTGATAAATTGGAAATCTTCATCCAGGGGTTGTTGCGCCAATGAAGAAGTTTATTAATCACTCGGAATTTCAAGAAAATTCCAAAAAAGCCTCTCCCCTAAATGTCTGTTTTTTATAACCGACATTGCAAAAAAATTGCATTTATGGACTAAACATGAGTAAAAAAATCATTTATTGGCCCATAATTTTGCATATATAATTGTAAAAATTATCATTATCCCTTTAATGTAGGCTTCTTTCGCATAGTCTGGTTAATGAATCACACAGCCTGACTTAATTATGGAAAATAGAAGAACTTATTTTCTATAACTTGATATCCAACATTTTGCATGTATAACACATCTTGAAACAGTCATTGTGGTAGGAAATTCCACAGTAGCTACTATTCGTACAATTGCCAAAATCGACTCTTTTCAGTTCACACAAAAATTTAAAAATGTTAAATACATAAAATATAATTTGATATGTCAGTTATTAATTTGTGACGTTTGTTCGTCGTCTTTCGGTCTTGTGTCATATCTCAATCTATTATATTAGTCAAAAACTACTAAACTCCACCTGAAAACTCGCTAGAACAAAACAGATTCTTGATTTATTATCACTGTAAATTATCTAATGACACTTTCTCTAGAATCTCAACCTAACTCACAATCTCAATTTATGATTTAAATAAGAAATCTGTCTTATTATTTCTCTCGTTTTGATTTCACAACTCTCTCCGACATTAACTATGTAGCTTAATGCATGTAGTGGGACTCTCTTTAACCCATTAAACTAACAGAAGAATTTCAATTCGAATAACAGTTCTCTAACTGCAAGTCTTTATCTTCTATCTCCTTTCATTTTCCAAATTGCATATCCTTTATGTGCCATTATAGCTTGTTCACTTCACCTCCATCTTCGTCGAATTTACCTAATAACGCTTCCTTTTGATTAGGAAGAAATTGTAATTTTATGCAGTTCAACTCGACAAAAGTCCCCGAGGTTAGTGAAGAGAATCACGAATTCCCTAACTTCTTACTTTTTCAAAAAAAAGCCAATAAAAGTATAATATTTTTCTTCGAAGATTGCTGTAAACTTTTATGAGCTGTTGTATACAATACCCGGGAAAAAAAAACATGTGTTTCACACCGAATCAAATCGCAAAAAGGATTTTAAAAAAACAACCCGAGAATTTTTTTTAAAATTCTTTTTACGCATCAATAGTGTCGTCTGTGAATCAAAAATGAACTATAATAAATTATACGTGATAGTCAGAAACGTAAGCTTCGAAAATGTGATGCAAGCTCCTCATACGGATAAATTATGGTTCGCAAAAAAGGCGTTACCCTTATGAGTACGGGCAAAATTGCTGAGTAGTTAATACAAATATTGGTATTGTTTGTCGTAGATAAAAGCATTAAACTGCAAAATGTTGGGCTTGGAGACACAAACAACTAACTAAAACTAATATAATTTACAGAAAGTATGTAAGAGAGAAAGAATTGCAAAATTTAGTTGGATTAATTGAAAATGAAATTAATAAATGAAAGGTTTATTACTAAGCCCACGAGTCCTCAAAAACCTTTCTTTGGACTCATCGATTAGAAGCTCCAAGCTCAGAGGTTTGTCGACAACTACATACGTAGGGGTATCGTAAAGTTTTATTTATTATTAAAAAATAATCGAGATATCTAAATAAAATTTATTCCGCATATAAATAGATCCTTATAGACCTAATGCTAAAAATGATAGCTATTCTTGTTGATCTGCTTGGTTTCAGGAGAAGCCGTAGACTAAAGTAATCCTCAACATTGCAAATTTTTAATTGTTTCTAATCGAGATAAAACTATTTACTTATTATTATTCTCTGCATAGTCATCATATAGATTTGTACATTTCTCTCAGCGTTTCATGATTTTTCGAAGGCCTTCATTGTAGAACTTGACATCTTCGCCATATTTCGGGTGACTTCCTGAAACCAAACAAATCAATACGAATAGCTATCATTCACGACATTATGTACATAAGGATCAATGAATATCCTGAATGAATTTTATCTGTAGATAACTTGGTTATTTCTAGTAATAATTAAGACCTTAAGATACCCCTTGTATGAAAGAAGGAATTGCAACGTTTTATTGGTTGTCAATGAAAATAAAGTTGATGGTTTATCACAAAGCTCCAGAAATCTTTCCATGGATCTTTCTAGCACAGAGGCGCGCCGACAACCGCATATATCAACAGAGCCCGACCGCTTTTATCCACCCATAAATGGCAATCTGGAACGTCGCAGTTGTATGTACAGCATCATAGAATTTTATGTTACAAATAAAGCAACACGCCCTCTCCTTTAAAAAGCGAGGAAAGGACCCACAAACAAAGTCAGAGGCCTATTTATGATTTTGTGACAAATCTGTTCCCGACTACAAAACGCGGGCATTTCACAGAAACGGGGGCGTCGTAAAACCGGAGTTTTACGAGACGGCGATACATTTTAGTGTTATTTTACGGGAAACCTCCCCACTTTAAAAGCACCCTCTCTTGTGCAGTAAGGGGGCTGTAGAAACAACCACTTGACATGATGGCCAATGAGGGATGGTTTTTGGTAACGACTACACTTATGACTTTCGGGGTTGTTTCGATAACATTTAGGTTTTATATCGGAGCGGGAACTTTTCAAAGGCTGATGTTGGAGATGGAGTAACTCTTGAGGACTGTAATGGGCTGCATGAGTATTCAAATTACTTTTCTTGCTCAATATTTATATTTGAAATTTTTCATGTACAATGACGGTTAGAAAAGAATTCTTGTTAGGAATGGGAAATGAGTATTAGGAATTGAATATTAAAATGTGGGGTAACTCGCTGGAGAGTATTATATATTGATCATTCTCCCCCCTTTTTTTACAAGGTTTTATTTAACTTGCTATGTTCATATGTATGTAGGTAAAAAAATGTCTTCCCAGTTCAAAACTTGGTACTCTAATTTTAATCTACTTCCTATCATCCTATCGAACTGAAATTATGCATGTATGTACGACTCCGATGACACTACAGTACTTTGGTATGCTCAGGTAATGATGAATTTAGAGGGAGGGAGGGTGCTTGCACTTGACGACGCCTAATTGAGTTGTTATTGCATTATTATCATAATTCATTTTTGTCTTAAGTTTCTATACTAAAAATATTAAATAAGTATAAGCAAAAAAAATTTTTTTTTTTGAATTCAAGCTTTTATTTAAAGACTGACTAAAAGGTATAGAAATAATTTTGTCTTAATGTAAAAAATAATATGTGATTTATAAGAGCTTGGGTACTTAATGTATCGGTCGTTAACTAGGTTTCGTAAGTTAAACCCCTCGAGCTCTTATAAATAATATATTACTTCACATTTAAAAAATTATTTTTATACTTTTTATCCATTTTTTACCTTTAATTTTCAAATTAATTTTTTTTGAAACAAAGTTTAAGTTTTTATAGCATTCTTTATACATGAGAAACATCTTATATTAAATTTACAAAAAAGTCCAATTTTTTTCCTTATTTTTTTTTTATTAAGTTTCATATTGAGATTTAAAAGTCCCTTTGGTACATACATGTATCCATATAAAGTTGTAATGAATAGGCTAAGTTAAAAGGAGAAAAAAAATTAATTTTTAATTAACTTAAATCATTTTTATTAGAAACATATAATACCTTAGAATAGAATAATCTCTTTTTAAATAAAAATGTTATTCATTGAGGAAATCATGATGTCTATACTTTGAATTAGCTCATGTTGTTTATATTTGGAAATATTTGATCTTGTGTGCAATAAATGGTCTTAGATTGAACAATTTGGTATGTCTGGTATTGTTTTATTGTCATTGACATACAAGTTTTGTAATATCTCAAAACTACCTTGAAAAATCCAATCTCTAAATTAAATGAAAAATATATAATAATCCAATGTGAAAATTAAGTTTCATATTTCGAAGGAAAAAATATACCAATAAATCCTAATACTTATATAAATGAAAGGCGTCAGAGTCCCAGTAGGACTTAGCAGTCACGCAAGAAATATCTTTTCTTACTCAAGAAAAAATGAAAGTTTGATTGTCAAATTTTATCCACAACATTAATGAAATATACTTAAACATGCATAAAAAAATATGAAAGATTTATCTGCATAAATAATCAGAGGTCTAGGGCTTCGAAAATTAGCAATAGTTTTCCCTCCAAAAACATCCCTTTCAACAATATATTAATAGCTAAAGAGCTCTGTAAATCTTCACCGTAGAAAACCAGCTACTGCTGTTGTTTAATTTTCAGTAAATAAAAGCACAAATTACAAGGACTTTAAGATCCCAATTGGATCTTACCATTCATTTAAAATCTATTGATCGATGTTCTTGATGGGACTATATCCTCCTTGGGAAATAAAAGGTTAAAGGATACTATCCCAACGGGATCTTTCTGGAAATTTACTTCTTACTAAGCGATATTCTTGATGGAACTTTAAAGTCCCATTGAAAAATAAAGCGTTAAATAAAAGCTTAATTTAAAAATGTTTTTGTTTAATTTTGTCGAAGAAGTCCATGACTACGACACCTTTGAATCCTAAAAACTTTTCTCTGTAACTTCTCCGCCCGATGAGATGTCTTATTTGAATGAGATTCACCTTTAGTCTTTAGCATCGCATTATTTCGTTTAACTTTCAATGTGTAATGAGGAATCCAGGTCTTATGGTTGCTACATGCTGCCAAATCAGAACTAATCTATGAATTAGTGTTCCTTTTGTTTTGTAGTCGTTTAACAGATAGCCGCACACAATGGTAACACCAGCTTGCCTGAGCAATATCCTTTTCTATTAACCACTGATATTTTTTTCAAACGAACTTTGTATTTATTCAAACGCTGCTTGAAAAGAGGCCACTTTTTTGAAAGATGAAAATGAACCTCGTGATTAAAAGGCATTAATTTTATCTTCTTTTTTTTTTTAAAGAAAGATTACCACATCATTTATTAGTTTTTCTCACCCATAAAAATAACTATGAATGAAAAAAATAATTCTGTTTGCAACACTTTTGCTCTAACTTCTTTCTATTTACATTTTTATTTAGCGTACACGATGAATAATTAGTTTTATACCCTCTGGAATTTGAATTTGAGTTTCGGATTCAGTAAATACCATAAAGCATAATAATGAATAATTGTTAGCGTTAAATTCGATAGAACAGAGATGTCTAGACTTTAATTATATATATAGACTTTAATGTCTAGACTTTAATTATATATATGTGTGTGTGTGTGTTCTTTTCAATTCCATAGATATTAATGATATAATAAAACTTGTTACGTTTGTATAATACGTATAGATTAGAAATTATGGTAAATATTAAAAAATTAATTCAGTAATTAAATTAATTTTACAAAAAAATTTCATATCATTTACTGGAGATCATTATTAATAGGTTAAAGCTTTCCCTTAAGGTAGGACAGCTAACAATAACCAGGCTAATTTATTCATAGTACATTTCTATGAACAAAACAGTGTTGGAAATTAATCTTTTGGATTATATTACACATTCATGACTTAGCAATATTTAATACAAATAATGAATTTAAATTTAATACACATTTTATCCGGAATATATAAAACTAATACGAATTACAGGTTAAATTAATTGAATTTTCAGGCATGAAATTGAAAATAAGGGATCACAGATTGTATAATAATATACTGTTAGATCCCCTTACCTCGCGATTCTCCTTTACTCTCGGTTTTACTATGGCACTCCCGATAAGTAATCGCTCATGAGAAAACTAGAGACATTGCAGCCTCATAATTTTTCTTTTTATACAATTCTGTTAATCTTTTGCTTGGATTACGTCACGATTTCCTATTAATTGCAGATATTAATATCTTTTTTTCATTCTATTTTATATATATATATATGAACCGCCATTTCTATGAAATTGAAAATTTCCACTTTGGGTTTTTTTTTTTCTTCTTTTTGTAAGAGATTATTTTCAAGATATTGCAGTCACTGAGATTAGCTGTATGTTTAACCATTTTGTTTTAGTGAAATTTTAAGAGTTATAAGGATTTTTTCATGTATATTATTTTTGTGCAATAACTAAAAATAATGTCGAAAGAGCGTAAATGTAAACAAAAGGCCTACACCATCGTGAAAAAACTCCAGTGTTATTGAAAGATTTCGAAAAGGGGAATGACAAGCAGAAATTGCCAGAGAATTTAATCTGCTTGAGTCTACACAACGTGGTTGGTTAAAAATGAGGATAAACTTTGTCAGTTAGTTAATAATATTCAAAATGATAAAGGAATGACCAGAAAAAGCGCTAGTACAGCTGAAAATATCAGTCTGGACAGCAGTCTGATATTTTTGTCGACAGAAGAACGGACGGAATGCGACTGTCTGGACAAGTGCTACAGACACAAGCAATAAAGATTAACGAAGCTTTGAGACGTGTAGAAAATTTAAAATGTTTCAAGATCTGGTTAGATAGATGGAAATGCGAAATGATGTCAAATGGGTTTCTGTAATTCTCGGTCCGCTTCACCCATGGTTTAACAATCCTGGACTCCGACGACCGCCTCTTAACGGTGTGGCTAAAACTGTTTACCACTTTCTCATCTTGCCACGTGGTGGCGTGTTGGAACAACTAATTCTTGCATGAAAATTGCACGTATTTTGCGTGCTCAGGTGCGATATCAGTACTTAACTATTGAATATCCTCTTGGACGAATGAAAGCAGATTCGAGTATACAGAAAACAGAGTATATACTGGTGCGAGAAGACTTCTGCTAATCCTGTATGATCTCTGATGATCTGGGCCGTCGATGGAGAGTTGGAAATCCGGACAGGTCCTGGAAAGGAGGATAGTAAACAGATCACTAGGACAGCATTCGGATCATCAAGGTAAGAACACATTTTCTTCTGCTGCTGTTTTCTCTTGATAGTTACACAAGTATAAGTACTAATTTAACAAGTGCGTTCGCACAGAATACTTTTAATTTGCTTGTACAGATTAGTTGTTCAAATATGCCGCTTCATGGCAAGATGAGAAGGTACAAGTGGTTCGGGCCACTTTATACCATGTTGAGAAGGTGGCAGGCTGTTCTAATAGTGCTGCCACAACGTGGACAGACTGTATATGACAACACAGAAGCATTTAAATTTCATATTATTAGAATATCATTCCAAATTAGAAATTTACACACGAAACTCTTTATAGATACATACTTTCCAGTTGTTTACGATGTAATGATACCTTAAGTACACAAAAGAGAATATCAAATACTCTTAACTCAAAACTCTTTATTTACTATAAAAAATATATTTGGCAATGACTCAGTTATACGCGTAATTCAAATGAAAGTAACATTAGTGTGACTTCTGTTGTTGCAGATTAGATGACAAATAACTTATATTAGGGTTGTAAGATGTTACCTTTAGAAAAATGCATGCTTAACTGGAATCATCTGTCAAACCATTTCTATAAGTAAGTCTTTAATGTTATTCATTTCTGAAAATAATGACTCGCAGGCATAGGTAGATAAAAAAAAATATGGTTAAAATAACACGAGCCAGTTTCTTCAAACAGTTAAATGTATCTGGTAACAAATTCCATGTTTCAAAAATTTTGTTACTCGCCTTTTTACATACATTCCTTTGCCAATCTTTCTGTTTCAATTAATTCCAACTCTTTCCTTGTTTCAATAAATTTTTGAATCCATATTGAACCAGACTGGAAACCAATCAGTTGCATTTTAAATTCTTCAATTTCCAACCAATTGAATTGGGACATGCTCATTTTATCAAATGAAATCACATCAGGGTACATAATAAACTTGAATGTTTCTGATAATTCTTGGAACTGAGAAAATTTTGCTGAAAATTCATTCATTAAATAATCAATTACAGAAATAAATTCTTTAGTGACTGTTTCTTCGCCTGGTTTCTCATGTATATCTAAATCGTTGATATTTTTCTTCAAGTTTGGAAAATACTTGTAGTTTTTTGTAATAATATCATTCCTGTGTCTGTGTGTCTGTGAAAACATACAGTTTAGCATCAAAAGCGTGAATGAGATCTGTCAAGACGATAATTGTTTTATTTGTGCCTTGAAGATTCACGTTCAATGCATTGAAACGTTATCAAATGTCTGTAAAAAACATCAAATTTGAAAGCCTCAAATTTTACCCCTCATTTTGCAGAAACTGTCTGATTTCTTCCAAGCAATCAACAAATCTTTGAAGCACGTTCCCACGGCTCAACCAGCGAACATTATTATACATCAGTAAGCCATTATACACCGAGGTGACTTCATTTAACAAAGCATCAAACTTTCACTTATTTAAAGCCTGCGACGAAATGAGATTGACTACTGTTGTGGCTACTGCCATTATATTATCAAGAGATGTTAAACCACTCTTAGCACACAAGTCTTGTTGGTGAATGATGCAGGAGAATTCAAGAATCGAATGTCCTACATCATTTTGAAATAAACTTATGAAATCATTCATTGGGGACGTTTCCTACTCAATATCGAGCAAAAACAGTTAAAAGTGCAGATTTAATGACGCCATACTTTCGTCAAGACAAAACGTTATAAAAGGAGCGGAGTTAATGTCTTTTTTTGTTGATCTGCTACAGTTCCGGCCAGTTTTAAGATTCTTTCTTTTATTGTGTTCTTAGACAGAGGAGAGTGTCTTTGATGTACTGAATTATCTTTATTATAGAAATCATCAAAAAGTGAGGGCACACATGTTAACCAGGTTTCCTTCAAAAACTCTCCCTCTTGAAAAGGTTTACTATGCCGAGCTATGACATTTGCAGCCGAGTAACTTGCCGCTCTAGTATGACAATTTTTGCCAACATATTTAATTATAGACGTCGATTGTTTATTTCTGTCTTTCACTGCACTTACAATTATTTCCTTTTGCTCTGGTTCCCTTTTTTGACTAACGAATTTGTGATTTGTTTCAAAATGCCGTTTTACAGACAATGTTCTACATATCACTGTTCCAGAACATAAATCACACACTACTTTGAGGCCTCTACTAATCATGTCATATTTTTCAGTCTATCAAGCTTGAAATTCTCTGATACACTTACTATCTTGCACTTTTTTTTTTTTTTTTTACTGAACTAGCCATATTAAATAACAGTTAAAAATCTTAAATGTAACACAAATAAACTTTAAAATACAGCTGTGTCAACGAAATTGACTATTAGGCTCTGTGTAAACAGACCGTCATTAGCAATTGTAGTCCACGATGTAACTGCAATAACGAACCAGCGCGCTTCCTGCCCGCCGCCCCGCGCCTAAACATACGTAGCGTAGTATCACTCGTGTTCGTTCGTAATATGCTTCATAATGAACTTCGTGATCGGTGACGTACCCAAAATATTGTTTCGTGTGCCATGAATGGCACGCGTGCCATTGGTTCGCCATCCCTGTCCTAGAGATTGTACAGTTGTTTTTATGATTAATGGGGAAAATCGAATACACGAAAATTCTTAAGAAATTGGCTGCTTTGTAATCGAAAATTGATTTTTAATTAGTGATTTTAGTGTGAATTCCATTAATAATTGTGGGAATTATGTTTGAAAAAGTATGATTTGAGGTTTTTTTCCATATTTTGCAGTGAAAGGATAAAATTTTGGTGTCACAGGTAAAAAATATCAACCAGGGGATTTTATACTGCAGAATCAGTGAGTGAGCTTAGATTTTACACCTTTTCTGAGATTTCACCCTCCACTACACATAGTTCTGGTGAATATTATGTCTCATGACATCATGGTCTAAATCTCTGACAATTTATTATTCTTCATGGATTTTCTTTTGAGATTGATATCTTTATTCATCTCTGTGTGTATGGGCTCATTCCTGTTACAAATATGTGTTCAAAAATTACTTTTATAAAAATTGTGTTGAGTGTTATTTTAAAAAATGTCACCCGTATCACGGGTACTCCAGCTTGTTTATATATATATATATATATATATATATATATATATATATATAGTTTCAAATCCATCGCAAGTTGATAAATTTGAAAAGACAGTAAATTAGCAGTCTAACTATGATGAAAATATACTTATCCACTGATATACTTTGTTTAATCATTTTAAAATAACCGTTTAACTCCCTCCTATAA
>BMAW01109585.1:387715-404252 GCA_019974015.1 Nephila pilipes | reverse complement strand
GTCATATTATATTTTTATTAAATTTGTTGATAGAAATTGGTTCAAATTAAAAAATCATATCTTGCATTTTACTTATTACAAATAATATAGACTTATATATTCCGTCGACTATTTTCGAATAAAGGAAAGAAGTCGTCAAGAGATATGATATTCTACCAAAAATATGAAAATATGAAATCAAACACGGTTTCCCCTATTTTGTATAACATAACGAAACATTCGATCATACATTTTTCTCGTTTGTTTTCATTTGTGCTACTTGACGGAATATCACGTCTTTTGGCGACATTTTATTTGTAATGTAGCTTAAGGATATAAACACGTTGACTATAGCCTAATTTTAACCAGACTCGCTCCAATCATTTTGGTATTCATTTCGTGTTGGTAAAGGCTCTGGTCTAAGGCCCAGATTCAAATTCAAAAATGTATCTCAAAGAGCATCTTTGTTCATTTCCATAGAGTAGCATTTTTTTCTTTTGTGAGGAAAATAATCGTCTGTAGTTTACAATTAGGGACTTACGGGTTTTGGTTTCTTATGAGTTTTACTCTTCCCCTGCGTTTCTTTTTGTTTGTTTTTCGTATACAAACACCATTTGACTTCTTTCTTTTTCCCCAACGCCTTTCTCTTATTCAGTGCATGGTTTACTATTGAAAATCGGAAAATTCGGCATATTTATCCCACATTATATAAAAATGAAAGAGAAAACTATTAATATCTGCTTTTAACAGAGAGTCATCAGAAAATAGATTCATCTGAATCTCGTTAAATAGGAACAAACCAGTTAACAAACCATGAGTTAATGGGGTTTGACTGCAATTGTATCATTACTTAATTAACTATACACACGCCTTAAAATTAGAGAGAAGTGAAGGAAAAAGAATGTCATTTTAAAAATAAATTAATAATTTCAACTTACAAACAATATATGCACATGGGATAATCATTTCGATTTGAGAAACATATTACAGAGTTATTCTAAATTGAATCCTCAGATTTAAATTCCATATTTTCATGAATAGATGACACAGAACAATAAATAGATACATGAATGCTAAGGATATATGGAAGTTCTTTTTTACAATTAATTTCGATATAACTTCCTTTGTTACATATAATGTCACTTCCATAAATAGAATTCTAGCCAATTGCGATGAAAAGTGTGAGAAATCAATCATGTAGAACCAAAAGTTCAGGCATTCGTTATCACTGGGTCTCAGATGCTTTGCAAAGTTGCATGGCGTGTATCACAATTTTTTGCCTTAATACTCGTCTCATCCGGTAGTGAATGACCAGTTCTCGATTGAGCGCTAACAAAGTTCTTTTGACTGTTGAAACAACATTTTCGGTAGGTATGTCTGGTCACCCTTTTCTTTCCTTTCAAAACATCCACTGCTCTCAAATAGAACATGATACCTTCTTCAAATCTCCAGAGCGTAGAATGGATTATTTCGGTACTTTACGCGATTCACGATTCCACCAGCATATATGAGTAGCTACACAAAACGCTTTCTGCTCCAAGGACGGCATTATGTCATTTCTCCTGGAGAACTTAACAGCTTTCGTGTAATGCTTTTACGAAGAACTCACAAGCGTCTTTTTAAAGTTCGTTACATAAAATTATATTTTTCCTTTGCATTCTGTGTTGTGTGTTCTTTGAAATTATAGGATTTTTGAAATCAGATTGATTTATTTTGAATAACTCTGTTTCATTTCTCCATTTACACAGAACATAATAATATTAATAAAAAAAATAGCAATCAGTATATTTTCTGTGTAATCGAGCATATCACGTAGGTGAATCCGAAAGTTGTGGGCGTCACTTCTAAGGTGTACGTGACACCTCCTTTATCTCAAAGGAGGCAAGATCAAAAGCGCTGATGAAGGCAGACCAATGCGCTTCCTGCGCAGCCACCCACTGGGGTCTTAGGAAGGGCAGCGGGGACAAGGTTCAGCTTTAATGCTATGCCTCTGGAATGTAAACACAATTACCTACTTCCTGTTGGAGAATGATTTTAATAAAAACAACAGTGACATCCGCATTCGAAAGTGTTCATTTTAACATTCGACGTAAATGGGAACGGGCAATTCTGAAGAAAAGAAAGAAGTTCGTTTTTAAAAAGAACGCTCTGCCTTCGAAAATGGATTGAACAAAGAATTGAGCAACACGAAATTGAGTTCACAGAACTTCTCAAAGTGGCGTCCCATCATTAGGCAGCGAGTTATATAATACAGAGAAGTAAATTAAGAGCTAATCTTTATAAAGATTATATATCAAGAGATTGCTGGATTTATTATTTTTAGATCTGCTTTCAGAAATGAATATTTGAAAGAGCCGTTTACTCAAGTGAATAGATGAATTTCTATTTGTAGAACACATTTCGGATTTTCTCAAATGAGCTCAATTTCTTTAATTCCCAGCATTCACAACCTGAATTATATTCTTCGGGCAAACAAACTGACTACACCCTAATAAGATATTGGCACACCTCACTATTGAATATCTTGAAAATAATATTTCAAAATAGACAGCGTTATTGGTATTTTTATACAACAAAATTTAAAAAATTTTTTATTATTAAAGCATTTTAACCTTCAATTTATATAATTTATCCATTGATAGCATTAACTCGTTCTCCAAAGTGTCTACCTGCCCATTATATTTGGTAATTGGGGTCTGGACTGTTGAAATTTAACATCCATGGAGGTCAACATTGAAACATTCTCATATTCTGCATTTAATTTCAATAATTTTTGTTTTGTTAGCAGATACATTAAAAGATTTTTCACAACGATAGCTCGCCTTTAGAGCAATACGTAACTTATTAAGGGACAAAATGTCTGGTCCTGTGGGTGACTTTATTAAGAAGTGCTATTGTTTTTATCAATTTGTAGTAAATAATATGTTATGGAATTGAAAAAACGCATATTTTTCAACTGAAATTTGAAAATAAATAAATAAAATGCAAGATTAGAAGCATTTTAATGTTTTATTTATTTTGAAGAGGGAAGAAATATATGGTTGAGGGAATTATATTTATAATATATAATTAAGCCATCATTTTTATCATCTAGTCATCAAAATATTTGAAATATTTTCTTCTTTATTAGTATATTTATGGTGGGAAGGACTCATAATAGTTTTAGCGTATTGTTGGATTGCATTTTAAAAACAAAGCTATTTTTTCATGGAAATTTTTTAAAAAAGTAGGTAAGTATATTATATTAAAATACAAATAATTATACAATGAAACTCTTCACTCCCCTCCTCCATAGACCATTATTTGCCCAGGAATTTAATATTAAAACTAAAAATTTATTATAAAATACATTGTCTTTAAAAAAATTAAGACTTAAAAACTAAATTTAAAAAAATGAGAATTTAAAAATAAAAAAAAAAAATTCTATTTATTACATAAGAAATGCATAAAAGTTATACTGTTGGTTGAATTTGGTTTTGTGTCAGCAGAGTATCTTATGTACTAACTGATCAGGGAGCTACTTCTCTTGGTGAAAAATGAAAAAAAGGAAATTTTTTTCTAACAATTTAGGAGTAAACAGTTCGAAAATCAGCTTTCCTATTAGTCGTTATTCCGAAACGGAGCAACATTTCTTGTACTAAATTCGCAATTTTGTTAAAATTTAGAATAGATATAGGGGTAGTTACGTGGGATAAAAAAAGGAGAAATGCGAACGAAAAGAGTGTATTTACTGTATGACAATGCACTTCCTCAAACTGACAATGCTGCAAAGCAACTTTTGGATTCATTCGATTAAGATTAGGGCCTCACCTCTCTTACATTCCTTATATAGAGCACATGTGAATTTTTCTCTTCTCAAAAGTGGTTTACAGGTGGAAAAAAAAATTTCCCTCCACGATAAGGTTCAGAAGTGCTATCAACAACTAGCCCAAATAAGCGACAGTATTTATTTATTTTGAAAAGAGTGCTAGAAAGCGTCTTCCTCTGTTAGCGCATTGAAAAGGAAGGCGACTGTCTTGAAAAATTGAGTTTGATGTACGAATATAAATTTTGTAAATTTTTCAAAAATACAAGGTGTCAGAAAAGCATCTTTACGCATTAAAAATAATTAAAAATAGACAATCAAAGAAATGCTCTTACGATTTTTATAATCCGTAAAGAAATTATCAAAGTTTTTTTTTACAATGTTTTATTGAAGGATTTCAATCGCACACAATTAGTCACTCGCAACACATCCAGTCTGTAAGAGATTTCTAACCACGTTCTATGTAGCATCGCATAATCAAATCTAAATGGCCTCTGTAATTTGACTTTGAGTTCATCAGCGTCTTGAATTGGAAAATGGTAAACAATGTTTTTTATGTGTTCCCCAAAAAGAAGTCTAAAGGTGCTATGATGGAATTCTCAATGGCCATGGTATTGGACCTCTTCTTTCAATCCAAACTCCGGGGAAATTTTCATCTATAAAATCTTCTTCACTTCCAAACTCTAGGTGGCGGTGCTCCATTGGATTGCAAATCCTGTATTTAAGAAAATTCGAAAATTTCAAGCATATCAAGGTAATTGTCTGAGCTTACACAGTTATTTCTGGAAAGAAAAAAAAGAATCTATAATTCGATCATACAGTAAGCCCCACCACTCATTTTTAGGGCTGTGCCTTGCATGCTCTAATGTGGCATGAGGATTTTCTAATACCCATATTGGAGTATTGAGTCAGTAAGCAATACCTGACACATGAAATGTTGCCTCATTTGAAGCCATTATACGTTGCAGAAAACTTTTATTATTCTCCTTTGTTTTATGACACATCTGCAAGTATTCGACATCGAGGCTCATCATCAGGCTGTAACTCATGCAACAATTGAAATGAATACATATAAAACAGTAACTTTTTTATGACGATATCACACATAATTTATCTTGGTATTTGTAACTGTTGGACCGCTCGAAGAATCGATTTGCGAGGACTACAACGAAAAGTGTTTTGATTCATTTAAAGTCATTGAAGTCTTGCTAGGACGGCCAGATTTTGAGTTTGACCACACACATTACCTGCCCTCTACAGCCTTTTATGCTACTCATAAAACGTGGACCTTAATAGTGGACTTCGATTGTAGGAAATCTGAAATTTACCTAATTCCGCTGTAGATTTAAATTCGATAAACCATTCTACGACTTGTGCTTGTTCTTGCGGTGAAGCCATTTTGAAACTAGAATGTTGAACATTAACGTAGCGCCATCTAGTTTACAGTTCATTAAAGTTTTGTTTAATATTTTATTAATAGATCATTAAAAAAACCATCATTGCTTGTTTAATTTTAATTATTTCTTAAAAATGTAAAAATACATTTCGAACACCTTGTATATTATTTTTTCGATCTTTAAGAAATCGAGTACTCTTTCTGGGCAACACTCGGATAATAATTCTAACAACGTTGCTAAGTTCTGCAGTTTATTACAACCATCTTCTGTTAGAAAGCCTTATTTAATTTAATGCATATAGATCTATAAAATTATTTTGTGAAAAGTCATTGAATTGTCCCCAAGCATCTGAAGAGAATAAAAAAGTAGAAATAAAAAAGTAAAACTCTTTCCAAATGAAATTGCCTTATTATTGTAATTATTATTATTATTTCTTTTTTTGCGATAGGTGAGTCACAGAATAAGATGAATTTAAATTTGATTTCGTTGAATATTATTAGGAATATATCTTTTTTTTTATCGTATTTAATATTAATATGAATAAGATATCAATTTTACTGCTTTAAAAACAATATATCCTCTTTTATATGATTAAAACACTTGGACAGCGATGTTATAAAAATTAACACCAATTGAAAATCTAGAGCATTTAAAAGTTTTAAAAACGCTTCATCCGTTTTTATACGCATACAGTATGTTTCAATCAACCACAGCGTATTTTGTAAACTAGTTGGAGCTTTGTATATTCAAACAACTAAAGAATTACCTTAAGTTTGTGTGATCACGATTGTTATTGGGTGAATAAATGTTACATAAGTGACTTCAATGAAAACAAAGATTAAAAACTATGCAAGTAATTCTCTATAAAGGAAGAATCCATTCAAATTCTGATCTATTAGATTTGTTGAAATAACAATCATTATGGATCAAGAATATTTAGATATATCAGTATCTATAAGATTGACTGATATTTGAAAATCTTTTTCCCCGCATAATTAGTCACACTAAAAGATTTATAACCATCTTACAATTACCCTCAACTGGACATTTTGATTTCTTGAACGTAATATTAATCCTATGGAATTTCTAATATTGTTTTCAAATCTATATTATTTGAATTATTTGAATGTAAAAAAGTGCTTCTCTCCGAAAGGCAAAAAATAATGAAGGTTACTGCGATATTATATTTCACCAACAATATTTAAAAATATTTTTACCTCTATTTTAAGGATTCGTGAATTGTTTTTCAAGTGTTTAAAAAATATTTTGAAATATTTTTGACAATTGAAAAGAAAATGTAACCCCGCAGAAACCTCAATTTTTTTTTAATTCTTTCGGAAGCACCTTTTGGTATTCAATTAGATAAAATAATACAGAACATGATTGTAGAAATGCCATAGGAATAACATTACATTCACGATATTGAAATGATCGGTAGACGAGAATTTTAATGTTGATTGCCCACTTTCATAAATGTCATATGTCATCGCATTTAAATATGTACATAGGGTTTTTTGACCAATTTATTGTTTATTAACGTCGTCCTTAGAAGCTACACGAAGGGAATCCGTACCACATAGTTTTGAATCTCTGTCAAGTGATGAGGACGACATCTGCGATGGCATGACCCTCTCCAAACTTTCATACCAAGCTAACGGGAGTACTTGATACTTCGACCAGATTTAATGTACATCAATCCCATTATATAGTGGGTCTTTAGTGACATCAGAGCTCGAACCCACGACCCGACGAAAACAACGCCAGCAGAGAGTCCGCATCGAGGACCACTGAGCTACAATGGCTATGATCGTCTGAGTTGATACTTTGCTCGTCAAACATCTATACCACTCCCTCGGAAGGGCTTGGAACCTCAACAGATTTAACATGCATTGGACCCGCTGAACGGAGGATCTATAGTAACACCAGGACTTGAGCCCACGAATTTCCAGAAACAACTCCGGCTACGGATTCGCAATCATGACCACTTGGCTACCGTGCCCAAGTTAAACGTAATAATGAGGTGGTTTATAACTCCATTTGTCTCTAAGGCCTTAAATATTTTTTTATTTATGAACTTATTTTTAACGGATTCTTAAAAATCCACATATAATCCAATGATTAAATCTCGGTAAATGAATAAAAATAAATAAATAAATCATTTTTTGTAAAATACGAGACAAATTTTCAAAAAATTATTTTTTCAAAAATGATTTCTTAATTTGCGAACAAGATTTATAACAGGAATGGTAAATACGCGACTCGCGAGCCGAGTTCAGCTCTCTTGGGCGAGTGGTGCGGCTCTTACGCAAGTATAATATGTGATTGAAATATGGTAAACGAAAACTACTCGATGCCCATAAATAATTATTTTAGTCCACTTTTCTCATGTCAGTTAAGAAAATTAATAATGCTGTGCAAAAACATAAAAATAATAGCTTCGTACTGATTCTATAAAATAATTTTGTAAAGAAATCTTTTAAAGTTAGATTTGTTTGTGGATGCTTTTACGAATGCTTTATGGTCAAGCTCAAATAAATGCACGTAAATTAAAATAATATACCAGTGTGTTTTTTTAAATAAATTTAAGTGTTGAATATAAATGTTCACAACAATACAAAAAAAAAAAAAAAAAAAAAAAAGAACCGAAGCCCACACTCTTTTGTTTCAGGTTATTTTGTTCCAGAGCTTGCTCTCCCAAACTCAGTAGTTGGACCACCGTTTTGTTTTACCTGTTTCAGTCCTTCATTTACTTGAAGCTCCAACTCTACAGCTACAATATTTCCAGCAATCGGTGGTGAAGCGGGAACAGCCACTTTTCAAAATGTCGACAAGAAAAAGGTTTTCTAAAAGTGTAATACATGATGGCTTCAGTGCACTTAAATCACTAAATCTATCAGGAATATTTTCTGCCACTCTGTGCAGCTTTAATCTGTTGTTATACATGCAAGTAGCTCAGACTGGTCTTTTCCCGTGTATGTTATAATTTCATGCCCAGACAAAATTTCAAACATTTTAGTAAGAGCGGGAAAGGAGTCTGGAGACAACGGAAGTCAAGAAGGATAGTCTGGGGACGAAACAAATTTAGGGGAAATTTTGCGAAGAAAAACGCAAAGCATCTCCTTTTATAGTTTATTTTCCACTTACAAAATATATTCGTGATGGAAAAAGATCTACTTGGAGAAAAGTTATGAAATAACACCATCTTTGGATAAAGGAAATCTCGTTGCATGCTCTACAGCAGCTATTCTATGTTATATGTTCTACTATAGTTCCGCGCATCAAACCCCGTGGTTCCTCTAGTGAAAATAAAAATTCGAAAAGAAGCTTATAAACTACTTACATTAGTTGACATGTGTTTAATAACTAAAATTATAGAGATACATTTAATTATCTCTGAAAATAAATTTATAGGAAGCTTAATGGGTGAACTGCCAACGTCCTTATTGCGACGTCTGCAGTGACGTATGTACAAAGGTAACTCCGGATTTTCAGTTGCTCAATCATGTGTATGCATAATAGATTCACGTTCGCTGCGGAGTTTGTGTAACCCTAATTATCTAAAGGCGAGCTATCGTTGTGAAAAATCTTTTTTAATGTATCTGGTAACAAAACAAAATATTGAAGCAAATTAAATGCAGAATATGAAATATGCTTCAATTGACCTCCATAGAGTTAAATTTCAACAATCTGTGACCCCAATTACCAAATATAATGCAAGGGTAAGTGACACTTGGAGAACGAGTTAATGCTATTAATGGATAAATTATATAAATTGAAGGTTAAAATGCTTTAATAATAAAAATTTTCTTAAATTGTTGTTGTATAAAATACCAATAACGCATTGGTCTATTTTGAATATTATTTTAAGATATTCTAATAGTAGGAGGGGTGTGTGCCCAAAATAATCTTATAGTTCAAAGGGTTGCGTGAGTCCACAAAGCTTGAAGATCATTGCCCTACAGTAATTATAATTTCTAGGGTAAGGAGAAAAAAACTGTCTTGGGGGGAATTAAAGAAATTGAGTCATTTTGAGGAAAACTGAAATGTGTTCTAAGGAAATGTTATTAATTCCATCTATCAACTCTGAGTAAACGGCTCTTTCAAATATTCATTTCTGAAAGGTGACTTCCAAAAGTCAATAAATCCAGCAATCTCTCTGATATATAATCTTATAAAGATTACGGCTCTTAATTTACTTCTCTGTATTATATAACTCGCTGCCTAATGTATGGGACGCCACCTGGAGAAAAGTTCTGTAACCCAATTTCTGTTGCTCAATTCTTGTTCAAATCCATTTTCGAAGCAAGAGCGTTCTTTTAAAAACGAACTTTTCTTTCTTCAGAATTACGCCCGTTCCCATTTACGCGAATGTTAAATGAACACTTCCCAGAATGCGGATGTCACGGTTTTTTATTAAAAACATTCTCTCCAACAGGAAGTGGCGTACAATTGTGTTTACATTCCAGAGGCAAGCGGAGCAATTAAAAGCTGGAATCCTGTCCATCTCGCGCCCTTCCCTAATGACCCCGCGGGTGGCCGCGCAGGAAGCCGCTATTGGTCTCGCTTCATCAGCGCTTTTGATCTTGCCTCCTTTGAGCAATTAAGGGGAGGTGTCACGTGCTACTCCAGAAGTAGACGCCCACAACTCTCGGATCACCTCACGCGATATGTCGGATTACACAGAAAATATACTGATTGCTATTTTTTTATTAATATTATTATGCTCTGTAAAATGGAGAAATGAAACGAGAGTTATTCAAAATAAATCACCCGATTTCAAAATTCCATAATTTCAAAGAAACACAACACAGAATGCAAAGGAAAAATATGATAATTTTATGTAACGAACTTTAAAAGACGCTTGTGAGTTCTTCGTAAAGCTATTACACGAAAGCTGTTTTAGAAGCCTCTCCGTGGCAGAAATGATAATGCCGTCCTTGGAGCAGAAAGCGTTTTGTGTGCTATCATTTGCATTATGTGGATCTGTAATCGTGAATATCGTAAAAAAAAGTACCGAAATAATCCATCTACGCTCTGAGTATTTGAAGAAGGTATCATCAGTTTGAGAGCAGTGGATGTTTTTGTAAAGGGAAAAGAAAAGGGTGACCAGACATACCTACCGAAAATGTTGTTTCAATGAAGCCTAAAGAAACTTACTGTTAGCGCCAATCGAGAACTGGTCATTCCTCAGCCTACTGTTTAACGAGTATTAAGGCAAAAATTGTGATACACGCCATGCAATCCTTGCAAGCACTGAGACCTAGTGATAACGAATGCCGATTGAATTTTTGTCTCTACATGATTGATTTCTAACACTTTTCATCGCAATTGGCTAGAATTTATTTATGGAAGTGACATTATACGTGTAACTAAAGGAAGTTATATCGAACACTTGTAAAAAGAACTTCCATATTATCCCTTAGCATTCATGTATTATTTATTGTTCTGTGTCATCTATTCATGAAAATATGGAAATTTAAAATCTGAGGATTCAATTTGAATAACTCTGTACTATAATTCTTCAAATCGAAATGATTATCCTATGTGCATATATTGTTTGTGTTGAAATTATTAATTTATTTTTAAAATGACATTCCTTTTTCCTTCACTGTCTCTAATTTTAAGGCGTGTGTATAGTTAATTAAGTACGATACAATTGCAGTCAAACCCCATTAACTCATGGTTTGTTAACTGGTTTGTTCCTATTTAACGAGATTCAGATGAATCTATTTTCTGATGACTTCCTGTTAAAAGCAGATATTAATAGTTTTTTTCTCTTTCTGTTTTATATAATGTGGGATAAATATGCCATGGAATTTTCCGATTTTCAATAGTAAACCTATGCACCGAATAAGAGAATTTAGAAGCTTGGGGAAAAAAGAAAGAAGTCAAATGGTGCTTGTATACCGGAAAACAAACAAAAAAGAAACGCAGGGGAAGAGTAAAACTCATAAGAAACCAAAACCCGTAAGTCCCCTAATTGTAAACTACAGACGATTATTTTCCTCACAAAAGAAAAAAAAATACTACTCTATGGAAATGAACAAAAGATGCTCTTTGAGATACATTTTTTGAAAGTTTGAATCTAAGTGGCCTGTAGACCAGAGCCTTACCAACACCGAAATGAATACCAAAATGATTGGAGCGAGTTCGGTTAAAATTAGGCTATAGTCAACGGTATTTTACTCAATCCTGTCTACCATTTACGCCAAATAAAAAAAAATGTCGCCAAAAGATGTGATATTCCGTCAAGTATAACAAATGAAAACAAACGAGAAAAAAAATGTTATGACGAATGTTTCGTTATGTTATATAGCAAAATAGGGGGGAAACCGTGTTTGATTTCATATTTTCATATTTTTGGTAGAATATCATATCTCTTGACGACACTTTTCCTTTTATTGGCGAAAATAGTCGACGGGATTATATATAAGCTCTATATTATTTGTAATAAGTAAAAAAGCAAGTATGATTTTTAATTTGTAACCAATTTCTATCAAATTTAATAAAAATATAATATGTAAATTTATAGGAGGGAGTTAAACGGTTATTTTAAAATGATTAAACAAAGTAAACTGCTGTTTGTAGAAAATGCAACACCATGAAGGAATCATCAGAATCAAATGAAATTCGCAGCAAATGTCAATTATAGGATATTATGCAAATTAATAAAGTTTCAGAGCCATCGCGCGTGCGCGGCGCGCGCAGCGCCCTCTGAATTGATGCTGAAAGCGTATAAATAAAGTGCTGTAGCGGGACGTTGAAAAAAGTCTATGATTATTTGTTAGTGGCAAACGTTTAGTGAGACCTGAGTATGCCTCCACGACGGAAGAATAAGAAATTCAAGCAACTTACGGAGTTTGAACGAGGGAGGATAATCGGCCTTCGAGAAGGAGGATTTTCCTATCGCGCAATAGCAGCTCGTATGCAGCGGAACAGTTCCACAGTGATGCGAGTTTGGAAGCAGTGGACCGACGAGCACCGAACAACTCGAAAAACAGGCACTGGACGACAGAAGGTGACGTCAGAGCGCGATGATCGACACCTGCTCCGCATGGCGGTGAATGATCGCACAGCTTCCTCCAGGCAGCTGGCAGCACGTTGGTCTACTGCTACAGGTGTACAATTGTCGGCTTCGTCAATTCGTCGTCGTCTGCTGCGCCGTGGATTGCGGGCAAGGGTGCCTTTATACAGGATTCCCCTCACGGCGAATCATCGACGGCTGCGTCGGCAGTGGGCTCTTGAGCACAGAGACAGGCGAGCTGATTGGCACCAAGTTGTCTTTTCAGATGAATCACGCTTCAATTTGTGGACCCATGATGGCCGTGTTCGTGTTAGACGTTATGCCGGTCAACGCTGCCTTCCTGAGTGTATTATTGAACGACATAGTGGTCGAACACCCGGAGTTATGGTCTGGGGTGCGATTTCGTATCATGGACGATCCAATTTGATACGAATTGAGGGTAATCTCAATAGCAACAGGTACGTCCGTGAAGTGCTACAGCCCGAAGTCGTTCCTTTCCTTCAAGGCATCCCTGGAGCTATCTTTCAGCAGGATAATGCACGCCCACATGTTGCGCGGACTGTTCGAGACTTCTGTTCAGCACAACGCATGCAATGGGATATGGTTGGTCGGCGTCTCGCTCGTGATCCGCGTCCTGCAGTTTCCAAAGACGAACTTTGGTTGCGCATACAAGCGATATGGAATTCTCTTCCTCAAGCAGATATTCAACATCTGTTTGACTCCATGCCACGTCGTATAGCAGCACTTATTGCAGCGCATGGTGGCTGCACCAAATACTGATTTCGGACGCTTAATTTGTTTCTTTTGTTTTGAAAATTTCATCATTTACAGTACAAGTCGTTTCTGCATTAAATTTCATTTGATTCTGATGATTCTTTCATGGTGTTGCATTTTCTACAAACAGCAGTATATATATTATAAATATAATTCCCTCAACCATATATTTCTTCCCTCTTCAAAATAAATAAAACATTAAAATGCTTCTAATCTTGCATTTTATTTATTTATTTTCAAATTTCAGTTGAAAAATATGTGTTTTTTCAATTCCATAACATATTATTTACTACAAATTGATAAAAACAATAGCTCTTCTTAATAAAGTCACCCACAGGACCAGACATTTTGTCCCTTAATAAGAAGTAAATACATATATTATTCATAGAAACTAGGGTCAACAGAATTGCCCCTTAAATAGATGTGTCCCTTGCATGAGGTCTGCTGTATATTGTTGAAAAATTGAATTTTAGAATTATAAGCAAACGTGTTATACCATAGAAAAAAAATGAAGATTTACATATTTCTCAAGTTGTGGTTTTTAGGATTTTGGTACGCTTTCCTCTAAATATATTTTATCCATAGTTGTTTCCAATACAATAAACATAAGCTTTTCCTGATAAACACTCACAAATTTTAAGTATAACACAATATTTTTTTTGTATAAAAATTATTCAAAATTTGAGTCATAATTTTTTAAAAACTTAAATTTTATAAATTTAACTTTTGAAATTATAATTATATTCAATGTACATAGAATGTTATGTTGTTGTATTGTGATTTATGCCTCATGGTTTAGTCAAAGGTTTGACTAAGTCCTTGAAACCATAAATCTTCAAGAAATCCCTTACGAGATGAAATATGAAGTAATTATATTGTTTCGAACCTGCGATGACACTTCCCTGAAACGTTCCTCTTATAAAGGAGGAGGCAGTTGTAAACTGTCTGAATTCCAATTTTGGTAGATTTACCTTCCTTTTAGGACACAGAGATAATAAAATTTAAAGATTCCGTCTACAGTTGCTGACACTGTTTGAATTCGTGCCAACTCCAGTTCGTGTTGCGTTGTCTCTCACCCCTCTATATTCTGTTTGTTTTTCTTCTTCCCTTTGGCTACGTTTGTTGAAAGTTGTTACAAACACTTGTAACAAACTGTGGATCTTCCAAATACTCCTTACTCTTCAAAATAATTCCTTTGGTTGTTATTTTTTGATGCGCTGTCTCATCAATTTCTCCGGCGTAGTACTACAAATCCTTTTTAAAGCTTTTTGCTGCTTGAAACATATTTCGAATCAGAAATAATATTCTGTTGTGGTACTCTCAACCTGTTAACAACAGAGTCAACTAAAAATTTAAGGATGCCTTTTATAATAAAATGATTATAACTCAAATGAACTACTAGTTTTCCGGATGAATGAAATTCAATATGTAAGAAAATTCTTTATACATTAATAAATTCAAACGATAGTTTTTTCTTAGCATGGCTAGCAAGACAAGAGAATTTTCAATAACACCGGTAAAAAACGAGTTTTTTGAACATGGGGTTTTCTTTCAAACTTCACACTTAGCGTAATATAATTTTTTGTACCTTAAATTTTAAGAGCAATTGGGAACGTTGAGTCAAATTTAATTTATTCAATAATTAGTTTTAATAATTTATTTTATTATTTGACGTTTATTAAATTTATCATCTAAAATAAATACGTATTAAACGTTTTAGCTCAATTGGTTATTTAGTTAATCAATAAAGGTATATGTAATTAAAATTGAAGCAAACGATAAATTATTAATAGGCGGATTTGGCGATCATTTGATGACTTGGCAAGAAACTTAGCGTAAAATTTAATTCATTTAATAATTAATTTTAATAAATTAATTTTTATTAATTATAATTAAATTATCATATTATCATCCAAAACAATAATGAATAAAAAATTTCAGCGCAATCGAGTGCTTTAAAAGAGAGCAAAAAGCTTTTAAAGTTTTGACCAAGACAAAGTTATATTGTGAGTTAAAGAAAACCCATTAAAAATCCAATTAAAACAGATCAGATTCCAAAAACTTCCTCGGATGTTACTACTCAGCCATAAGTAAAAACAATATCTAAGAAACTTTAATATGGCTTGTATTATAATTGAGTTTGAATAATGATACTTAAATCCTTATAAGCCGAGACAGGAGAAAATGGCAGAATGAATGTGTGCAATAAGGAAAACAGGAATATTTTGACAGCATCGCTACACAATGGACTGCATTTCAGTTTTCCAGTCAGTATAAAATCTAGAAAGATAGTTACAGTTTTTTAAGAGGTCAACTATTTCAAATCTACAATCCTGGCAAGATAAATGCAATCACGTCAATACCAAGTATGTTTGTAACACTTTTAGTATTGTTAAGGGATTACCTGAAATTAAATAGAAAATCGATTATGAGCCGTGTCGTCTGGCTAAGATGCAACGTGAATCATTTACGAGTAATTCTTTGGGAGAAATTTATTCTTAACCTTAACCCACTCGGATATTTGCGGTTCAATGCAAACGGCATCCTTAAGTAGCCATAAACATCTTATTTCATTTATATAGGACTTTTCTCACCAAGTATACATAAACGTGAAGCTTTAGATTGATTTAAAAAATTTCTAGCTCGTGATGAACGTTTTGCGAGTTCTAAGATATTAAAGGTTAGATGTGATAACGGGAAAGAATTTGACAATATATACACACAGATATTGTGCATTTCCCCCCCCCCAGAAGATCAGGGTATTAAAATAGAATTTACCAATACTTATACCTCATACAAAATTAAGTATCCGAAAGATATACATACACTACTATGGAAGGCATAAAGACAAAGTTAAAAATCCATTGGGTTAAGTAATAAATTTTGGAACGAGGACTTGTTATCCCTCACTTATACTGAACTAGATTATTTCACAAGAAACAAACAAAAACTCCTTTTGAGATGAGGGGGGGGGGGGGAAGACATAAACCTTCAGTCAATTATTTAACATTTTTTTTAGCACTAACGCATTTATAGAGAGAATTGCCGTAATCTGGTGGTAATGGCTGTTGATTTGCGACCGGCGTTGTTTTCGTCGAGTCTTGGGTTCTGTCCCTGATGCCACCAAAGACCACCATGTAGCGGGGGCTGATGCCTGCTAAAGCTATTTGGGTGGCAAGTCCTCCCAATGGCGTGGTATGGAAGTTTAAAGAGGGAGATTCCAGCTCAGATGTAACTTCTTGTCACTTGATCAAGGTTCAAAATTATAATGCCTGTCACCAGTAGCCCTCATGTAGCTTCTTAGCATGACGTTAATAAACAATCGCATTACAATCACGTATTTATAGGGATCTGCAACACTATAAAGTTAGATATGAGATCCAAAAAGGGAATAATGGTTGGCTATGCACTTAAAACAAAAGATTATGGTTTATACATTTCTAATAAAACTCACGTTATCGAAACTATAAGCGTTTCATTTTTCGGTGTGAAGTCTGAACTTTCAGAAAGCGATAAAACAGAAGATAGTAGAGCTGTACTGCGACCGTATGACATTTT
>BMAW01109585.1:371639-387705 GCA_019974015.1 Nephila pilipes | reverse complement strand
TGAATCCGATTTTGATATTGAATAATATTCTGATTAGGGTAAAGAGGTCTGATTAGAGAAAATTTTGTAGAATCCTAAAATGAAATTTTGATTATGAGGCATGACTAGTCGATATTAGGGCCCATTTAAAGAGCAGACACATCACTCCATCGGAAATTGTGGCGAAAAGCTATGAAAGAATATATCGCTATCATGACTAGGCGGAATATTTGGAAATTTATTTCACGTCCCGATGAAAATATAAAGGTGTTAAGCGACCGATGAGTATATATTATAAAAAAAAAAATAAAAAAAAGACAAAATTGTTTCGTTATAAGACCAGATTCGAGACTCAAGGTTACAGACAACAAAAAGACGAAACTTACGAGGTTGTTTGTTTTTTTTCCACCTACTGTGAATTTTCCTTTTGTCAGATTACTTTTCTCTTTTTTACGTAAGCTCGTATAAATGGTCATATTGATATTACTTGTGCACATATATAAGCAAACTTAAATAAAAGGATATACATATCGCACCTCGAGGTTTTGGTGAATCTTAAAAATCCAAATTTTATGTTTGCGAATGAAAGAAAGCCATTTATGAACTAAAAGAGGAAAAGGGTAATTTTTTGAGATTGCACAAATTCTTGAAAAATGAGACTTTGAAAAATTCCAAGAGGTGTAATGAAGTTTTCGTGGGGTTGTTACATTATTGATGTATGTTGACGACAACAATTTTTGGAAAAACCCAAAAACGTGTTGAAACTGTTGGAATCCATATTTGATTCATGAATTTTTGGAAAAAACAAGATTTTCATTGGTGCTACAGTTTTCAGAAAAGCAATGGCAAAATTCTAATAGATAAATCTAAGTATATTATTCAAATTAGAAGAAGATTTGAAAAATATAAACCACCAATTTCCAAGAGTTTAATTCATTCAAAAAGCAAGGGTCCAACAAACCAAGCTGACATCAATGAAATATCGAATTTACCTTATGAAGATTATTACGATGTTAAACATATTTGGCTGGACGCAAGAGACCCGACATCTCTTACGTTGTTAATATAGGTTATCCGAAATGCATCTTTACACTTTAAAAAAATAAAAATAAACAAAGATTTGTTTATACGATAAAGATAAATGAACATACGTTTTTTTTTCTATAAAAAAGCATTACAATTTTTTCATAGTTTTATTACATAATTTGTGTGTGCATCATTTGTCACGCGTAACACATAGAGTCAGTAAAAGATTTCTAGCCACGTTCTATGCAGCATCGCAGAATCAACAGTCTAGATCGTCGCTGTTATTCGATTTTCCAGTTCATCATTGTCCCGAATTGGAGAACAATATTTTTCACGTGTCCTTCGAGAAAGAAGCACAAAGGTGTTATGTTTGGAGATCTAGGTGGCCTTGGTAATGCACCAATCCAACGCCTCGGGAATTTTTCATTAAAAAACTCATTGCACTTCTGAACTCCAATGTGGCAGTGTCCCAACCTGTTGGAAAATGATATTGAGTTGAAAAGTTTCTCAAATTCGTTCACGTCATCGAAGCTTCAGTTAGGGTGACCAGTTTTTGATTTTGGCAATGCGCTACCTGTCGTCTCAAATCATTTGTGTCATTCATGAATTATGGGTCTTGATGATGGATTTTCAACTCATTTCAACTCATTGTGGATTTTCAAGGTGGATTTCGATTGCAAGTAGTCCAAAATTTACGCTGTGCCTGTGTTTCAGATGTCAATTCGATAAACCCAGCTACAATTTCAGCTTGTTCTTAAGATAAAACCATTTTGAAATGAGAATGTTTTAAACATTGACGTAGCGCCATCTCGTTTACATTTTATTAAAAAAAACTTTGATAATTTTTAGGGAACATAAAAAAATCCACAAAAGCTTATTATAGTTTGTTTATTTTTAATTATTTTTTAAAAAATGTGAAGATAACAATTCTGACACCTTGCATATTCTCGCAGTTTCGAGAAAATCGAGAGCGGAACAGTTTAATAAAATTTCTTGGCTATGTTCTTCGTATATACCCCTCAAGAAATTGTACAATAAACTCACTCTCTCTCTCTTAATGGTAGTATCGCTTAGATATTATGTGTTGTATTGTGCAGATTACGCAAATAATAACACGATAGAATATCAATAACAGGATTGATATTATTCCAAATAAAACTCTAATACTACGGAGTACTTTCAAATAAAAATCTGCATGTTTATGATAGTATGGGAGAAATGGGAGAAATTCTCCAGGATACTTTCAACTGGAGAATTAAACAGAAATTTACTTAGCTATTGACTTTACTTATTCTCGTAAATGACAATTGACTTAACTGACACAGCAGCTATTGACTTTACTAATAACCCGATTGAAAGCAACCGCATTTCATTTTGTTCAGAACTTAGCGTATGAAAAAAAAATTTTAAGCATATAAAAAGAAAAGTTAATTTAATTGACATTTTTACAAAAACACTAGCGAAAGATGCACTTAAAAAGCTTATTGAAAATGCTTTCTGTTTGTTTATTGAACTGTTCATTGTTTTACATTAAACTGTTTTTAAAACAGATTAATATAAAAATGAAATTTTTGCATTCCTGTTTAACTTGAAATGATTTTAACTCGAGTATTATGTGTATATTGAAATATAAATATTAAAATTTTTATATGATATATTGAAATGCTATAATTGTTTTTGTTATATGTATTAGAAAAAGAAAAATATTAAAATTTTTTAGAAAAAGCTTTAAATATGAATTTAAAGTAGCTTTAAATCACCTGAAGGGTTTAGAGCTACAAACCGGCCCTCACGGGAGACAATCATCCCCCGCACTCAGTATTTATTGGCAATAATAATAGTCCTCCTAATAATTTTCTAATACCTCCAATTTTCCCCTTTTCTTTTCGGAATGCATATCAATTTGCGTTCCTTTGACGTTACGATTTCCTAGAGTAATAATGGATGCTGAAACTATGACTTACGTCAAAAACCTGTCTGGATCTCGTAATTATGAACCTCGATCAAGTAAGAAGGACCACACCTGAGTTGGCACCTTCCTCTTCAAACTTCCACACCACGCCACTAGGAGGACGTGGGTCTTTGGTCATATTTAACGAGCATCAGCCCCTCAACACAGCGGTTCTTTAATGGCATCTGAGCTCAAACCCACGACTAGACGGAAATAACACTAGGCCTGAGTCGGCGACCATGACCACTAGACTACCGTGGCCACTATATTTATATTTCGAAATTAGGGATAAATATTTTGTAAAAACAAGAAACAGAAGAGGGGGATAGCTGTATTGTCACATGTTATAAATGTTATTAGATGCATCTTGGATCTACCGTCCTTTGTTCCAAATGTGAAAGATAATGTCCCACTACGCTAATAGGCGTGTTCTATGGTTTTCAGAATGGCTCATTAACTGCCACTATGAATAAATTCTGAGGTAAGAAAAATGGAGGATTTTCTTTTATGCAGCAGAAAATTGAATGGCCTTTGAGACTAGCTTCTAGACTAGTTGTTTATAGAGCCGATGTATTTTTCAGAATACATTAGAATGTTAAAATATTAACTTTTTTTCAGAATACCAAGATAATGATAAAAACTTCGTTTATTCATAGAAAGTGGTCTTCCTTTTACATTCAATTAATAAGGTCTAAAACTATTACCATTCAACAGATTTCAACCATAAGTACTGTGCAAAGTCTTGAAGTTTCAAAAAATATATAAATGGATTTTATGCAATATGCACCTTTTGGACATTGGGCTATTCAGTATTTTCTCTTCACAACCACGGGAACTTTATAGTAATTTGAATTGCATAAAATTACAATTCCTTCGCAACCCAAAGGAAGCGTGATTAGGTAAATTAGATGAAAATAAGAAGTGAAGTGAATTACAGTGATAAAAAAATGAAATAGAGAAGGAAGTTGGAGGACAGTCGCAATTGATAGCTATTAGTAAATCGGATCAAAATATCGCAATTAATCTTTTAGATTGATGTGATTCTTAGTCTAAATACTAAGATACTGTTTATGAGAATAGTTGGAATCAGAGCGAGTAATTTAGTAAGCTGAGACTTCATTATTAGAATCATAATCTAGGATTGATGAGTTAAGTAGGATTCAAGAGAGAGTGACTTTATCTATTATTAAGTGGTCAATAAAGCATTTTATCTTCCTCTTATTTGTTTCGATTTGTAAATATTGGTCAGTTAATCAGATGGAAAGCTGGTGGTTGAATTAAAAAATGGAGGATAGTCGTCACAGAGGTAAGTGCATAAATATATAGATATCTCAATGTTAAAATATCACTTTCATTGCTTTTAATTTGAAAAAAGTGCGGATTATTTAAACTTGGAAAAAATTAAGCTCTTTTTTTCTTTGTCGAAGATGTCTAAACTATCTCATTTTTCAAACTAACGTATCTATCAATTAAGTTAGCTGAGACGCCTTCAACAAGGAAAAATGTTCTTATTTTATGTCAAACTTAAATATAAGCCCCAATTTTTTTTTTAAACTTAAAGGCAAAGGAGGTCAACATTGAGTAATCTCTGTATTTACGTACCTTATGAAGAAGTATTAAGATGCTTAAGCATATATCATACTTCATTTACCTCAGTTGAAGAGGTTGCAAATGATTCAAGACAATTTAAAATATCAATGTTTATTTTATCATCAAGTTAGTATTGTGAATTGAGAATGTCACTCGTTGAAATAGAACGATAATGAAGTTGGTTCAAATATTTACGAAAATTAATAGCTAATGCACAACTGCAAGGGAAACAGCTTGTACCATAAAGTTATCATGGAACATAGTTATGAACAAATGACGAGTATACTTGAAGTTATGGTTGCAGTAGTCCTTTATCAAATATCTTAATAATAGACTACAGAGAACTTTGGCTAGTCACAAAGTTAGAACGATGAATCTACTGGTGCAAAATGTCTTTTACTATTCCAGGACGAACTCGGCTTTTCGATGGAGAAATGGACGAACTGGGTCTTCGATGGAGAGTAGAAAGTCTGGACAAGTCCAGGAGTTGAGGAGAGCAATAGACGAATCACCAGGACAGGATTCGGATCGCAAGGCGAGAACTCCTTTTTTTTTTTCTTTTTCTGTGCTCTTCTGATAGCTTCTCAAGAAAAAATATCTCAAATGCACAGGCAGAATACTCGCAATTTGCATGTAGAAATTAGTTGCTCTAATGTGCCGCCTCAGGGCAAGATGAGAAGGTGTAAGCGGTTTCTGACCGCTCCATGGCATAATGAGAAGGTGGCAAGGAGCTCAAAGAGGACCTACACAATCTACTTATACTAAGGAAATCATTTTTATGAGCATAAACAGGTATGTATGAGCAATTAAAAATCAGTAGTTGTATTTACATTTGTGAACCGTATATTTATCTTTAAATATACATCATGCATAAAATCAACTACATTAATAACTGAAAACTATTTGTATTAAAACGTAACATTCTTTACTCTGAATATAATTATGAGATTCAAAATTGCGAGATCCGTCGCCAATAATCCTAGTGTTTCCGCTAGTGCGACATTAATAAAACCAAACCAAACCTGAATATAATTATAATTTCAAAATTTGAGTTCAATAAAATGTTAAAAATTTTAAATTTTGGGATTCGAATTTCCCATTGTTTTATACAAATATTATGCAGTGAGTGTTTATTACGTTCCTTGTGTAAAAAAGTAACCTTACTTTATAATGAGAAAATTTTCGCGTTGTGGATTAAGTGTAAAAGAATTAATAAAATTAAAAAATAATATTTTGAGATAAACGCCATTACAAATTTTTTTCTTCTGTGGTGTTGTATGAGAATGGTTCATAAAGTACTTGCATTTGAAGACAGATAATATTATTAACGTACAATGTTGTTACCATTGGATGCTACGATCTGTTATACAGAGAAAGACCGAATTTGACATTGATTCATAAGTTAGTTTTGATTTGGATATCATTTGCACCAAATTCAAATTTGATTGCCACCGTATCGAGTTGTTGACGTCATTTTGCGATGAATTGTCACCATCAATGAAACCAAGCAATGATCAAAA
Source organism: Nephila pilipes (assembly GCA_019974015.1). Taxonomy (NCBI): domain Eukaryota; kingdom Metazoa; phylum Arthropoda; class Arachnida; order Araneae; family Nephilidae; genus Nephila; species Nephila pilipes. The sequence goes on along the minus strand of BMAW01109585.1, from coordinate 381,639 downwards.
CAATTGACTGATTTCGGTGAATCTTTTCCAAAAAAAAAAAAAAAAAAGTAAAAATTATCTCTTCGGTTGGAAAAGTTACGAAGAAGAATTTTTGAGTTGCGAAAGGCGTTATGATCACGAATACGAGTAACTGAGGCTTATATAGTTGCTTAGTGAGTCTCGATTTTTATTAAAAACAAACCATCTTCGATTCTACGAGCGAAATCGCTTGGATTTTCTAATAATTTATTGAACGACCCTCATGCATTTGTCAACAGTTTTAAAATTCAGTTTTTTAGTGTTCTATCTATAAAATTTCATAAATGCATACATTTGTGGAATCAGAAAGCTGTCTTCTATTTTTAACAGAGAAATAAAAAAAAAAATTACAAAATTTGAAGCAGTTTAAGATCTCAGATACTTTAAAAATATTGGTTTTTTAATACATTTTATTCAAAACCATCCCAAACTTTAAGCAAAATTTTATTTCAAACACAAAAATGTTTAATCCGCTAGCCTAATGCTGCAGCAAGACCACTGGATTGATCTAAACTAGTGTATCTTAAACTTTTTAATCTTTCGACCCACTCCTACCTTTAACAATTTCGAACGAATCTTTTCTTCCTCACCGTAAGCATAATTGAAAAAAAAAAATTACGTATAGTTCAGAATATTATTTAAAAAATAAACAAATAAATGTTAATTGTAATTTATTTAATTTTTTTCATAAAAACTACTTTTACTAAATTGATCTGAAATATTCGTTCCTTTATCTTTGTTACTCGAGTTCAACCATTTTCGGCAGCTATAAGTTTTCTCGCCACATTGGGGGATGTTTTTCTGTCCCATGATAGGGAACAGTTGACCTTGAATAACGATATTGATTTGTTCTGTATTGAAAGTGACGTAGAACGAATAGAATAACTTCAATAGAATAAATTCAATGTTTTTCACTAGTTTTAAATGATAATTTCCTTACTTTTTGTAGTAGCATTGTTTTTTTTAACTCTTTAATTGTAAGATTAATTCCTGGTCGAGTACCAGGCCGATGCAACTAATTCTTAGTATTACTGAGGGGATATTAAATGTCGTAAGGCCTAAAGGCTCCTGCAATAATCCAATTCCGTTCTCTCCAGTCTGAGCAGGAATTTGGAGTCGCGGAACAATTTTTTCCGAGCACCCAGTACAATAAAATGACACTGCTCCAATAATGCGCTTAGTGGTAGCTTTTCAGTTTGTAAATATGATTTACTGCTCAACTTAATATTAAGGCTTTATAATTGCCCTGCTCAGAAAATGTGTTATATTAAATTAAAGATAATAAATATACATTGTGACTAACACTTCTTTAAATTCATACATCTTAATTTAACATTACGCTTTTACATTTGGAGTCATCACCCACAGTTTATGAAGGTCTCATCTAAGCAATCAATTTTTAATGTTAAAACTCAGTGTTGTCACGGATCCTCCAGCAGCGCTAATCTTCAATATCAATAACGAGACTTGGTACGGCTCCTACTTTGCGGCGCAATATTAAATTTGGTTGAGGAACTAAGTCCTCAACGTGGTGTGAAAGTTTAAAGAGGGAAACTTAGCTCTAGGAAGCCTATTTTAAGACTCGTCACTTGACCGAGGCTCAAAATGACGAGAGGTCCGTCGCCAATAACCCTCGTGTTGCTTCTCAGACCACCGTTACTAAACAATCCCAATCCAAGTGGCGTAGGTCAAAGAGGGACGTTCGTATCCAGGCGCAGCAACAAGTGGGTGCCAAACTGACTTTACAAAATTTTAGAATGAAATGTTTTTCGTTCTTAAATGCACAAAAGGTAAGTGAAAAATACTCACACACTCAGTCCATCAGTATGGAAAAAACTTTTTTCCCACTGAATTTTGTCTCTTTCTGATTTCAAAGCATCTGTTAGCGTTCTATGTATTCAACAGACAACAACCAATTCCTTCTACAATTTCAACATGCTCGACACTGATGCAGAAACATTTTTGGCATTATTAAACAGGTCATGTGACTGCAAGAGGCATTAGTGTACTTTCTGATTTTAGAGTGCCAAGTGATTTATATTTATGTGTTTGATAGAATAAATTTTCAGTATGATAAGGCTAGGAAAATTTCTACTCGAAGTTAACAATTATATTCAAAACATTATTCATCAAAATATTTTTTAACATTATTTGTTAACTTCATTTTCAGGTTATAATATTATTAAATCTTATGAAATGCTTAGGGTTTGCATTGTTATATTCGAATAATATTTTAGAATAATTATATTTTTTAGCTACCATTGTTGTTTTGATTACTTTACTTCGTTCTACCTTAACAAATTTAGCAAAGCATGAAATTATACGCATAAAAGTGCTTTAAAAATTAAAATATTTAAAACAAATTAAAATACAACTGTACAATTTTCTATAAAATTATTATTTTAAATATATTTTTAAGATTTTCATTATCTTCTCCAATATATTTTGGCAAACAGGGTGCGAAACCTTCAGTTGTCCTCAGGCGCTGAAAACTCTAGCTACGCCTCTTTTTGGCTCCTCCCCCTCAGACTAATTCTACCAATACTAATAATGCTTATAAAAATAAAAACAAAATTTAAAAAGTCGAACGGTGCATTGTTCGCATCTAATGCTTTCATTCTAGTCGTATGCCACGCAAAACGGTCGGTAAACCCTTTGAAGACAAAATCTCCCCATCGTCGTCACCCATGAAAAAAATCGTCTGCAGGTTCAATGGAACCCCCTCCCCCTACGAGAAGACGTAGATTGCACCTGTCTAATCACGGCATGTATTTGAGGCCGGAAATGGCCCTATAAATTCTAATCAAAACTTCTTTCTCTCGGGTAAAAAAAAGAGAGAGGGAACAGATCTGTATACAGAGACGTTCTTCACCAAATTGGATATGAATCTCCGCGGTCGATTTCCGCCGCTGTTTTAACTGCGACCACTAGTTAACTGGCCGATGAGCTGGCCTCCCGGAATAAGTTCGTGACTTTGGGAAACAATGCAGGGGGATCTATTTTCCCATAAACAGAGATTTCTTCTTTTGGTTTTTGTTATTGGCAGTGAGTGATTCCTCGCACGCGAGGCAAAGAGGCCTTACTTTAAGAGGGTTTTTTTTTTTTCAAATGTCTAATTAGGTTGACTTCGAACATTCATTGGTTGATTGATTCACATACGAGTATTTTATATTGCCTGCTTGTTTTCCTATTTTCAAAGTAACTTATTAATAGATATTGAGATAAGAGGTTGGAATTCTAAAATAGGTGGAAGCGGAGGCTAGTGGCTGGCTGCACCTTTTAAAACGATTGCATTCATTAGTTAACTTAGCGTTTCAATAAAGGTAGAAAGTGTTCCATAAAAATCAATAAATATAAATTAAATAAAATAGTATCAGTTTTATTCTATTTATTTTAAGCTAATTTTATATCGTCTCCGATACATAATCCGATGCATCTACCTGAAGTGCAAGTGATGCCTTTGGTATTGGGTGAGGAAACATTTCAGCAATTGCTAATGCTTGTTTTGATTTTTCGAAAGTTGCCCTCGTTTGATCAGTGCAAGGATTTTTTTCATTCGTCATTTCTTTTTAAACCTTTCAGAAATTCGCTAAGAAGTACTTGAGTGTGAGCTGCGCGTGGCAGGAATCTTCGACAGAAATTTAGCATTCCTAAGAACTAAATTCGTTTCTGTTTCTTTTTTATAATTTAATATTGCTTCAACTTTTTATGGAAGCGGTTTTATGCCATCTTTTAAGGAAAGTATAAGCTGCATTTCGGTGCCATTGGTGTGTGGAAAAACTCTCAGAATACCAGTAGAATTGTTCTACAACACTCAAGCTGGCAGCGATCCAGCCCAGCTCGCTGAACAACTTCGTCATCACATGCAGCAGCTTACTGTGATTGTTTCGCATGAAAAGCAAGCTGTATTTGCGTATACAGATTTTAAAACGTACACACATGTATTTATGAGGTGACACTCAGTTCTTTCGCCCACTACCAGCACCCTATGACGGAACATTCTTGGTGTTAAAACGTAATTATAAACATTTCAAGGTCAATGTTAAAGGAAAACCTTCCACTGTCTCTATCAATTGAGTGTGAAACTGGCATTAATGTCTAATACTGACTCGGACATCACTCCTTATAGAACAAAATTAAGAATTGATACACCAGCAAAGACAAAACTAACAAATAGATTTCATTTCTCAGATCACAACAAATATCCAATACATTAAAGGTACTGAGAATATAGTCGCTGGTACTTTATCACGCTTTATTGAAATCCAACTTTTGGGTCTAGTTGATTATCCCGAAATCGCATCGGCACAAACAAATGATAGCGAACTAACACACTTATTAAATTCTGAAAACTCTTTAAATTTGAAAAAAAAGTCAAACTCACAAGTTCTGACGTGGTATTATACTATGATGTAGCAACTAATACAGTACGTCTCTACATACTTGAAGAATATGGGAAAATTTGTTTTAATAATATCTACAATTTGGCTCACCTAGCAATTAGAACTTCTCGAAAAGTGACACGTCGATACCTTTTGATCACGTTCACTTGGATATCATTGGGTTACTTCCATCTTCAAAGGGGTTCATATACTGCGTGATCGCAGTCGAATGCTTTAAAAGATGGATAGAAGCTATACTTTTTCTGGACATTTATGTTACAACAATAGCTGACGTATTTTATGCAAACTGGATTACTTGTTTTGGTGTTCCATCTACAATTACGACAGATCAAGGACGCCATCATCAAAGATACTGATTTTATCTATTACCCTTTTGAACTGGTATTTTAAGTGTCTTATCACGTGTCACCGACCCTTTATCCCGAAATTTATTCTGAGAGCCCCTAGAAAATGCACTATATTCCCTTTTAACCGGAGCAATTAACACACACATATAAAAATATACAATAGTACCAATTCAAAGTTCGCACAATCATGGAACACAACAATTCAAATCACATTAGCACAAAAACTTCATACAGTATTATAAATTAAACTGATACACACATTGACTCATATATACACCCTGCAAAGAATGTCTTACTGGCTTCTACTTGCCTCTAGATCCTACACCTTCCATCTAGCGGCAACTAGTTTTATTACAATTTGGGGACCAGGAACATTCGGTGACTAAGTTTCTCACTCTTGCATATTTAGCATTGCTTCCGTATGTATTCGTAATTTTCCTGTAAAACTCTCTTTCCTGCTGTAATTGTCATTCTCCAGGGAAATCAACAAAGTCCAAACTTTAGTACAACGCTATAACTAACATTTTTTACACGGTTTAAAATAATTTGGTAAAAAAAAAATCCCTTTTTTACGCGATTAACACGGTTTAGGATCGCTTATTCTACCTATGAGTCTACCGCGACCCATTTCTCAAAAGTCTGCTGATGTAGTTGAAGTCTATACGACATCTTATTTTAAAATGACAGATAAATTGAGTTGTTGAAGTTCACTCTGTTTTCGAAGAGACTGAAGGGGTACTCAGACACGTAAGTGTATGCCTCACTTCAACTGACTCTGATCAGTAGGTTGCAAATTATCTAGGACAGTTTAATATCTAACACATTTTAATTGTCATATAATAAAGTAACTATTGTGTATGAGAATATTGCTCGTTCAAGTAGAACAAAAATGAAATTAGGTCAAATATTTACAAAATTGATAGCTAATCTATAACTGAGAGATATACAGCTTATATTATAAATTCATCGTGATAGAATGATAGTGACAAAGAACAAATTATGCGTATCGTCGTAAAATCAAAATTCGAGTATCCAGAAAGCTGCCACAGAGAGCTATTGTTGCAGCGAGAACTACGAATCTGCTGGTGTGCGAGATATCTTCTACTCATCCTGTATGAATTCGGCAGATGGAAAGAAGGGATTCAGGACAGATCCAGGAGGGGAAATAAGTTGGATAGTTTGTAGAGTGCAGCAATCAGATCTGCAAGGCAAGAATTCCTTTTTCCTCATTTGCTGTGTTATTCTGGAAAGCTGCACAGATATAAATACTAATCCCACAGATGCACACACTCAAGCAATTTACATGTCTGCGGGCATTCAGAAATTAGTTGTTCAGATATGCCGCCTCATAACAAGGTGGAGAGGTACAAGAGTTTTGTGCCGTCTTAAGGCATGGTGAGAAGATGGCAAGTGGTTCAAGGAATGCTGCCAAAAGATCTATTAGCATATCTTAGAAAATTCAATTAATAACAAGAAACATATTTTTGTAAAAGAGCAAAGGAAAATTGAAAAAGAAAATACGATAAAAATGAACAAAATGGAATTAAAGCTATGCAATACTTTCTTTCAATTAGGAAAAGGTATTCTGTTTAAAAATGTTTTAATGATCAAAACTTCGCAATCACTAATAGCTATGTTAAACAAAAGGCACAGCAGCATGAAGGCATGAAAAAACAAAAAACAATCAAAATGATAAACAAAAGAAAAAAAAATCAGGAAACCTCTAATTAAAATTAAAACTAAAGGAAACTACAACAGGAAAAATAATTTCTAATTCAAAAAAAAAATTTATAAATAACAAAAGTTAAGAAATAAAACTAGACTATAACTCATATATCTTTAAACATCATTAACGAAACTATTTAGCCTTATGCTTACAATTGCCTATAAAAACACAAAATATTAAATATAACGATAGTTCATCTTCTGTAAATCAGAATTAAAATTAATAAAAATGCAACCAAAAATTCGGTAAGTTAGAAAAATATTTTTTAAACTAAGATTATAAAAATATTAAAACTTAAAAAATAAACCAAATAAAAATTAAATACTGTTTTATAATTTTTATATTTTAAATTTGTTTTTAAAATTAATTGGGGATTCATCCGTAACACTTGTATGAAAGAATTTATTTAAATTAATTTGAAATTTTAGCAACATATTAACTAATTTAATATTTCTAAGAATAAAATTATATTATATAATCCTATAGATATTTATACATATATTGCTATCAAGGAAAAGAATTCTATAAATTGAAAAAAAAAAGCTATTGTTTCTCTTGTCAAAAATATTACCAGTAATCCTATCATTAACGACTTTTGAGTTAATATTTAAATAATCTGTTTCATGAGAATTTATATCAGTCTTAAATAAAAAGGATAAAATGATGAATCCAGTTAAAACTCTGCGTTGAATTTATTTTGAAAAATTATAAGGCCATCTATATATCTAAAAGTGAATTTATTGTTGTTTATAAAATTTAGTTAATAAAAATGTAAGTAAGTACTCGTATTGGAAAACTGTTGCTAGCTGGTATACCTTGTGGAATTGCTTTAACTTGTTAATATTTTTTTTATCATTATAAAAATATAATTTTCTTTTAAAACAAGATTACTAAAATTTTTAAACTTCTCATTGGAACTATTAATGTCTAATTTTCTTAAAAGTTAGCCAGAAGAACATTACAATTAAATCCTCTGTATTTAGTGAATTAGAATAACCTTCACTGTCATAACTATAAATTCAGTAAATCTGTTTATCAATAACATAATTAATGATTTATAACTTATGAAAATCATCGATAGTTTTTTTGTAATATTCTATCAGCTTTAGTAATGTAAATATTGAAACCATTAGTCACAGTTCTAAATTTAACAGGTATTTTATGAAATTTAGGAGTTGAAAAAAGTATGAGGAAATTGTACAATATTCACAGTATAACCTATTTTCCTTTTCAAAGCTTTAATTGTATTGATAATTTACCTATCATTATTAGTAACTTTAATAAAAAATATTATTAACAAGATATTTATTAATGGTATAAATTTTTTTAAACAAATAATAGCATAGTTACCAGGATTCTACCAATATAACAAATGATAAACTCCTCCATTAAGTTTCTTATAGAACTTTTTAGATCTCTATGCTTAGTACTATACTGTAATATCTTTGTATTAAATAAGAGATTAAATACTCGAATTTTAAGGCAAAGGCTTTAAAATTCAAATATTTAATCTCTTCTTTAATACAATATTTACATTTAAAAGCTTGATAGATAAATTATATTTAACAGTCAAATTATCAAATAGTTATTAATTTCTTCATTACTTTTTTTCTTGATAAAGTTATTATTATTAAAAACTATAATTCTGAAACCTGCTCTTTCATTCATAATTTCACTAAATTCTCCGTCCCTAACAATATTTAAATTACCTGTTAACACATGTTGGTATTCTTCATAGTCCTTAAAATTGCATTAATAATTGCTCTGTATATCTTTACAATTATTATAACTATAGATCAATCGCCCTTATTTTTACCAAATTTAAAATCTCTTTTGATATTAATATTAGTGATAGGAGTTAGTTTTATATGCTTATAAAGAGTATTATAAAAATTTATTTTATCAAGGGATTTATTTGTAAAGCTAGTATCACAATATTCTATTTTTTGATTATCATTATTACTACATCACACGTTTTATAAGTGTGAAATAAAAATTTACAAATACCTTTAACAATATATATGTACGTATTACTTATTTTATAATTACAATATTGACAAAATTCCTTAATACTTTAATTAATGTATACCCAAAAGAAAGTATTTATTATTTTAAATATTGAAGTCTTTTTTTTTAAAATTCATTATTTAAAGTACAATTAATTTAAATAACTTCAATTTATATATATTTTTCCTTTTAAGAACCATATCTATAAAGTTTTCTCTTGATCTTTGTCCCACTATTTTTTCCTTTGATTTTTAACTTTTTTAGAAGCATTTAGGATATTAAAATCATAATTTTCATAAAAGTATTATTTGTTGTCATTTTATTAAGGAATTTGAATGTAAGACAAAAATGTAAATAATGTAAGACATAAAGAATGTATTTATATTAAAATGTAAGACATTAAGACTATACAGATATATAGCATTATGAACCCCAATAAAATAGTTTTCATGCCAGAACTCGTTTTAATGTTAGGCATTATCTTAATAATAGTTAACACTACTTTTTTTAATTTATGGATATTAAAATGTCTAAATTCAGTATTATTGAAATTTTTCTATCCCTTAAGTTATTAATATTATGCCTATGCTGATTAATATAAATACTAATATTAATAAGTTTGAACAACTTATTTATAATTACACATTATTCATTTAAATTAGTAAACACAGTTACAAATTTTGTAAAAATTAAATTTGGAATTAATATTATATTTTATATTATTAATAATTTTTACAAGTTTTACATCTCTTATTATTTAAAAAGTCGTAATTTAGTTTAACATTTTTAAAATTAGAACTGTAATCTAATCTTTGTGAACCATTATCACTAATATCCTTTTAATTATTATTATATTAACTTTCATATTTACTATTCCAAAACATCCTAGTTTTATAGTTCCTATAAGCTTGTTTGACTAACATGTCCTTAACGATTAAATCTATTCTAGCCAACTTTTGAATAGAATCATTGTTGCAAGTAATTTAATCACTACTATTATCAAAACCATCACCAAGATTGACTCTATCTAACATCTTACATAAATGATCATTGTAAAATTTTTCATCAATAATATAATATACTTTATTAAAAAAATCCACCAACCATCAGGAAAATTAAACAATATACCTCCTTACTTAGATAAACCTATAACTCACCGTATATACATACAAATTTACCAAACTAAAGTATTTTAAATCGAATAGCTCTCTAATAATCTTAATAAATCAAGCTATAACTTTATAATCTTCAGAAAGGCAAAAAAGTAGGTAATTAATGTCGCAAAACTCAAATAGTAATAATAATATTTTAAAATTCAAAAGAATAACAAGAACACACAAAACCTATTTTCGAATCCTGATAACACATCGATCAATAACTCCCGAGACTAACCCAGAGACGGCGCTCGTAGTAAACCAGTAACCAGGTCTTTCTAGAGTACTAACCTTTGCTTGAAACGTGTCAAAATTTTAAGTCGATCGGACCAGGAAAAAGGTTTT
>BMAW01109585.1:260623-353913 GCA_019974015.1 Nephila pilipes | reverse complement strand
TTTTTTTTTTTTTTTTTTTTTTTTTTTTTTTTTTTTTTTTTTTTTGCTGCGCTCTCGACAATTAGGCCAAAAGAGACATCCTATTAGGGGTAGTCACTTAGGCGTTCTAACTTCTGGTGTTGTTGTTAAGAAGAGCCACCGTAAAATAATTTAAGCAAAATTCAGCAAAAATGATTCAGCTGAACGTTGGTGTACAGTATTCATGTTAATAAACACAGCATTCAATGTTATCTAACAGATTTCCGAAAACACTGGTTTAAAATTTTATACAGTACACATAAATAAAGTATTCATCACTCGAAATAATTAAAACTATATTTTTTTTTCTATTGATAGCGTACACCAGTGATTGTTAATCTGTGGTACGCGCATCCCAAGGTGTATGTGAGAGGCAATTAAGTGGTGAGAGAACAGAAAACAGTTGTAGCTAACATACGAACCTCGTCCATGGAGGAATGGTGAACCTAGAAAGTTTTGGGCCTCGGAGCCGTGACGAATGCAATGAAATTTTTAACAACGCTGTAGTGTATTTGTTCCGTTAGCCAACACGGAGCTTGTTGAATGGGTGTTTTTCATATGCTTGCATAAAAAAAAAATATATTGAATCGAATTAAACTCACCTCCGGATTTGATATTGTGTTTATCCTCGGAAAAAATACATAAATTTGAAATTTCACTGCATTCAAATTTGCATATATTTTTTCATAGCTTTGTGATTCAGTTAGTCTCATATATCCCATTAGTTGGACCTATCTCCAATCTTTTTATTAATTTGTTTATTACTTCAAAAATTATAAAAAAAATGAATAAATATAATTTGAAATTGCCTTGCTGATTTCATTTTAACTCATGCTAAAGATTTTTTCCCTTTTTCTTTTTCTATTAACTTCTCGAAAAAGTATAATTGTTCAAAATAAATATTAATTAGCTTAAAACATGCGTACTTCTGAGTCCCAGGCTCCCCAGAAGCAATGGCTATCGAGAAAAGAAAATACCTTCTTCGAATTCCTAATATATTTTTATTTCTGCAAACTTATCAGTCTAAAGTACAAAAAAGTCTCCAATGTTAACAACGATAACAATGAAAACAGACGATTCTGCCACAAAAATCAACGACTAAATTAAATATTAAAAATAAGAGCAACGATAAATTATCAAAGTAAGCTATAATATCTTTTGAACTTAACACCATGTATCCTTTATTTCATGCCCACATACCTTTGTTGATTCCATTTTCTCAAAATAACATGTTTAGAAAAAATGTATGTCTCTTTGTTTTCTCAAAACAACATTGAATAATTTTGAACATATTAGCACATGTTAAAAACTATACAATGAAAGAAATATATCATTTAAATTAATTCAACATACCCCTTTTTCTGAGAAGCTTATGGAATCTGGAATAGGTAAAACAGATTATATGTGGGAGAGAGATTCGGAGGATTCTTGGTTGGGGAGGGGGAGGCTGGGAGCCGCTGGTCTATACTATTCCATTGAAGAAAAAGGCATAAAATTACATCTTTGAGGCTTGTCTCTCTGCCTCAAAAAAACCTCGAATTACTGACAAGGACCGGGAAAGGGAAATGCGGGATTTTACAGAAAGTATTGAAATAATTAATAATTGTGGTAAAAACTAATTACAATAATTTTGTAACTCTTTTAATTATATCTAATGTATTTATTAACGAATCTAAGAAATTAATGTAATTTAATTAATTTATTTATTAGTTAAATTACATTAATAATTAAATTAATTAACTCCCATTCTAACATGGGTATTTTTACATGTATTAAAAATTATATCGTGGGAGTAATTAAAATTACAATTTGTATGGAATCTGTTGCGAATGGAATCAGCAAAGCTATCGATATTCGATTTTTAAATAACTTTTCGTGCTTGTGTTTGGAATGCTTTCACTCCCAGAATATTTTTATTTGCTTGACTTCTGATTCAAGAAGGTATATTTTTCATTGAAAATACAGGTTTTTTTTTATTGAAAACATACAAAATCAAACACACAAAATCAAACCATAACGTTGAAGATTGATTATTATAAGTGACATAACAAAGGAAGAGGTTATGGGGGCTGTAATCCCTTGTAAAGGTTGCTGTATATCGAAATTTTATAAGTGAAACTTTTTATAATGAATATGTTCAAAATCCCATTCTTCCCATAAACATTATCTTAATTTAAAAATTAACAATGAAATTTTAAATCAGTTTTTGTGATATGGATTTGTAACGTCTCTACCCTTCGTTATTCAGTTCTTGGTGCCATATTTCAATCGAAGCCACACAAAAACGAATTAAAATATTTTATTAAATTTTATTCATAAGAATTATTATAATCACTGGGATATAGATAAAATCGCTCTTTCTCGAGTCTCAACTTAACTCAACAATCCTATAGATAATGATTTAAATATGAAATCTTAGCTCACCCAATCACTCATTCGAAATTCAACAATTCTCACTAACAGTTACTTCGTAGCTTAATACTACCAATCCACACAACTAATTGAGTTGCTTAAATTCAAATTATAAATCTCTATCAGCAAGTCATTATCCTCTATCTCTCTTCCTTTCTATTTCATTTACGTATTTATGATAAATTCACTTCGCTTCACTTCTATCTTCATCTTATTTACCTGATCCTGTTTCATTTGGTTTGGGAAGAAATTGTAATTTTATGTAATTCAGATTCACTAGAATGTCCTTGAAGTTAGTGAAGAGTAAATCGCGAATAGCCCAGCGTCACAAGATGAAGAAGGAGCCCCCCCCCCCCCCCTGCATGAAAAATTTCTCGATATGCCCCTGATTATTATAATGTATAACAACAGATCGAGGGAGGGGGGGAATTAAAGCATTACAGTACGTGCAAAAAACAGTTCTACGCAATTCGTTGCGAAGCGTCAGATTTCGCCATCAAAGGGATAACGGAATGGAAACTTGACTCACTCACTCCCTTTTTCACTCATTCATTCATTCACCACACTCGTTCATTCTTTCAATTATTCATTCCCTCACTTATTCAATCCCTCACTCATTCATTCGCTGTTATTCATTCCCTCATCGTTTCTCTGATTAATTAATTAATTGGTCGGAAAAGATATTCAGAAAGCACTTTATTTCAAAAGTGCTCTATTGGCTTTTTGTAGTTGACTAAAACAATAACTTCTTAAATGGCTAAAAAAAAAATGAAAGTTAAAAAAAAAGTTGCATGTGAAAATTGGTGTTATAGTTCTTTATAACTGAATTCGTTTTTATTATCATTCATCGTATGAAATTTTTTTAAACAGTCCCTTTAGTGTAGAAAAGTGTTCACAGGATACGTAGAACAATATGATGATGCTTTGTAACATCCTCCGACAATTTGTCTGTTGGAATTTATTCGACATACTTCTTGATTTACAGAACGTAAAATAAGCAATATTCCGTCTAGTCCTTTTCAAACCTGCTACATTAACTCTGTTCCTTCCTTTTCAATCGAAAATCTCCTCTCTAGTGAATAACCAACCGCTTAATAAATTTGAAATGATGTAAGGGTGTTTCGTGTTTTTTTTATGTACTTTTCTGTACACAATATAAGCATTCACTGTACAAACCTCAAAAGGACGTTTCGTTTGCAACAATCGTTGGCGTTTTATAGCGGAAAGATGTCGACATATACGAACCTATTACACATTATAAAAATGATTCATTTATCACCATATATAAACAAGGCGACATCACCATTTTTCAAACATTCAGGGTTAAATTAATATTCCCAATAATTTTGCAAAATTTAAGATTAACTTTGCAATAGTAGCATAGATTGATTATTCAAATATTATTCGATCTATCTGTGATAAAACTATTACATTTTTTTTTCAAAGACAACCATTGATATAAGAACAAAAGTACATCATTTACTTTTGATTATTACTAAGAGCGAGTAATTTTGCATATTCATTGATCCTTATGTTCATAATGTTTCATGAAGCCAAAGATTGAAGTCCTCAGTGGTATCGTTGAGTTTTCATTACTATCCCGTTGTATCGTAAAGGTTTAATTCATCAGCATATTTGACTCAAAAGCCCAGGGTAAGCAAAGGCCTTCTTTTGAAGATTCCTCCCAGATAACTTGTTTTTTACCTTAGCCTGCCGGTTCCTCTACCCAATCACTTTAAAATCCGATTCAACAGAATCAAGCCACCGCAGTTTTGGTCTTCCTTTTCTCCAACTAGTAGGCTTTGCAATAAAAATCTTCTTTATTGGATTATTTTCATCCGATCGAACAATATGACGAGCTCAGTTCATTGGTTATTGCTCTAAAATAATCGAGTTAGAAACTTTATTTATCATTCTTAAGCCTTCCCTATACACATCCGTCACCGCCTGGAACTATACATTGGGGCCGCGGTAGCCTAGTGGTCAAGGTCGTGGATTCGTGGCCGGCGGTTTTCGTTCAGTCGCGGGTTCGATCCTTGGCCGCCAAAGACCCGCCGTGTAGCCGGGGCTGATGCACGTTAAATTTGTTCGGGGCCCAAAGTCCTCCCGTTGGCGTGGTGTGGATGTTAGGAGAGGGGGTGCCAGCTCAGGTATCGTCCTCGTCACTTGACCATGGTTCAAAATTACGAGGTCCGTCGCCAATAGCCCTCGTGTTGCTTCTAGTGCGACGTTAATAAAAACTAAACTAAACTGGAACTATACATTTCTCCCGTCATTATAAAACTCAGCAGATCGAATTCAATCTTCGTCAAACTACGAGTTAATTCAATCTTTGGTTTCCTGAAACCAAGCAAATCAACACACACAGGAATAGTTGTCATTCATACCATTATTACATTCATATAATATAACAGACCATTCGTAAATATAATTTTAAAACTGAAATTCCTTTTATATTGATTTTTTTTTTATTTCTTACTTTTTTTAAAAAAAAAAAATATTTCAAATCCCGTACTCCACATAAAGATTCTGTTCATCATGAAAATAAACGATGAAATTTGAAATTAATTCTTAGATATGAGTTAAAGGAAGAAAAACTCTCCGTATCGAAAATGTTCATGAACCGGCCATTCGGAGGGTGCAACGGATACTATGAAACCGGGGCCCTGCGATTGAAGGAGCTCCGACATGATCAAGAAATAAAATAATGTACTCTTGCACATGAAAACTTGACAATATTTCTATCGTTGTGAGTATGACGCTTTCAGTTTATCGTATAAATATTATTGTTGAATTTGGATAATTCTTGATTATGTGAATGGTTAGATTTTATTATTTGATTCGCGGAACTCTCGGAGGGAGGAGTGTATCCCCACCCAAACTGAACTTTCTCTTCAAGCATATGTGTAGAACGCTTAAATAAATTTGCTTTATTAAGCATCGAAAAAGAAATTGAAAAATTGTAAATTTTCTGAAGTAATTAAAGCATTAGCAAAAACAAAATCACGCATTAAATAAACATGCAGTAGTAATATATGTTTGCGTTTGTAATTTTATTTTCTTTACTAAAAATTTAAGGCCCCAAATGGTTTCTTGCATCGAGGCCCCTTTATAGAGAAGGCCGACTCTGAAAATGTCCAGCTACGCTCCTGTATCCAGATATACTTCAGTTATTTCTTACTAATAATTAACTAGATGTTATCTCTCTAAGCTGGAGCGAGACTCCTGGAGTCTATTTTTTCTTCGTATTTTATTGAGAAAAGCAACAAATTCCACCACATATCCCTACTACAAAAGGACACTTGTTTTACTTAGCGCAGGTATGACGCTGTTTGAAAAAACATCTGTTTTCTACCTTCTTGCGCCCGCAGCTCCATGAGCGGGAGGGAAGCAACCGATGGTTTTTTTTTTCTCTTCAAAAAAAAAAGGAATCCAAGCAAAAGGCCGGGAGTAATCTAATAGAAAATGCGGCCTACATTCTAAGGATGTCAGCTATTAGTTTTTCTTTCGTCGACCGCCTTGTTTTCGGAACCGATTTTCCGATTCTTCTCCTGCCGTCCAATCAAATCATTCAATAAAGACAAGGAGCTACTTCTTCTATCGCCATGTTTGGCGACTTATCGCACTTTAAGAACATCGAAGTTTTTTTTTTTTTTGAGCTACTTTTTTTTTTTTTTTTAAAAAAAAGTTATTAATACAATTCTGTTTATTACATATGTGTCTAGAAACAATGTAAATAAAGCTTATCTCGTGCTTTTTGTCAGAGATTTTGTCAGCTTGCCTAGAATTTCTTATGATTTCTTATTTTAAATATTTATGCTTGGGCGTTTCTATGATACATTTTATCCTTTAAAAATTTCCTGCCACTTTTAATTAATTTATTTAGATTGGTTACCAGAGCCTTGATTTAGATAGCCGCTTTTACATACACTCTACACGTTAAATATTACAAATTGTGGAGTGAAATTCATCTCGGAATTTCCTATACTGTTAAGAACTCTCCTGTTCCATTTAAGAGGTCTCAGGACTCGTAACAATTTTTTGTGTATATGAGAAAGCATTTTTCAAACTGATATAACATACTAATGATACAAAAAAGAAATTGTTCCTTTTACAACAACATATCCATATGTGTTTAAATTATTTCTCAAATTCCATACATTGCTTAAACATTCTTAAAAACTATTGAATATAAAATGGATACTTTTTACAAAATTACTCAAATATCAATTTAACTGCGAGTAGAATTCTGATGTAGAGTATTAATCAACATTTACAAAAGTATTGTTAATGAGTAGAAAAAAAATTAAATTTTGAAGTTATATACGTGTTTAAAAAAAACTCGCTTAAAAATAATGTTTTTTTTAACATAATTATATTGTTTAAGATTGGTGTAAAAGTCGTGCAGAAACTTATTTGGAGTATTTCTATGGAATTTCAATTTAATATGATTAATCGTTTCTGAGAAATCCTGTGCCCAAATTCATATTTTTTGTTTTGCGAAAAATGAAGTTAAAGTTAAAAAATAATAAAAAAAGAAGTTATGTGTGGTTTATTTTATTCTCAATATCTCTGGAAGTTTTGTAGTATCGTTACAATTTTAGCACCAAATTCTTTGAGAAAAGATGGCATTCTAACATATCAGTTTTTCAAAAAATCGAAAATTTTGAAGTTTAAAGATCCTGAGACCCTTTAAAAATAAAGTTTTACTTTATAAACAAGTTTTTCGCCCAGTTGTACTGCTCCTGTTATGGTTGCAGAAGCTCAAACCCTCAAGAAAAAAGTTGAAACAGTGCTAAATAAATTTTTAAAATTAATGGTTCATGCAGCTTCGAACATTAAGAATAATGTCACCTATGAGGATCTTAAAATTAATTATTTTAAATTTTTATCCCAATACTCAAGAAAAGCTTCCGCCTAGATTGAAAAACCTGTGATTCAATAATGAAAACACAAACGCTTTTCACAGACCTACACTTTAAGATCATATGTATCATGGCGTTAACATAAAGATTGCTAAGAGATAACCGAGATACTTAGATCAAATTTGTTCTGCACATTAATGTATTATTATATACCTAAAGCTGTAAATAACAGCTATTCATATCGATTTGTATGGATTGAAGTCACCCCTTGTATAGTGGAGGTAAATATTCACAACGCTGGATTTTACAATGATGACCTTGGATAGGTCAAGAAATTTCTATCTATAGATCATTTTTAATAACAATTAAAACTTTACGATTTCATAGGATAATTTTATAATACCGCGAGCTCCTTCAATCTACGGCTTCCTGAAACCAAACAAGTCGACAAGAATAGCTGTCATTATAGCATTATTCTTATGCACATATGAATTAATTAATATGCAGAATAAATTTTATTCAGATATCTCGATTATTTCTTAGTAATAATTAAAATTTACCGATAACTTTCGAGAAGAAAGACAAAGATACCTCTATCTCTAAAACCTTTATTCAAAAAATTTTGGTTTCTCATTGACATTCTTTTTTTTTAATTCATCCAATGGCAATATGGCAATTGGTTAGTCGTTCGCCTTTGCACTAGCACTCCATTATTTTCTTCTAAAACATCATTCTAGATCAGTATTGTCCAACCCGAAAGATTTTGCGCTACTGTATATATATATATATATATTACTATTATTTTATAAAATGTCCTGCGGTTACAACACAATGCTGGTGCTAAATGACTAGCGATCAAAAGAGCAGCAATTAGTCTGTTTGCAACCAATCGCTTCTGAGTGAAACATATTTGGCTTTCTGCAGACAGACTGGCTGCAGCTATTTCGCATGATCTGCCCGTCGCATTCCCTCCCCGCATTTAGTGAAACTCATCCACGCTCTTAATTAATCCTTCAGTGCATAGTGTAGCCCTTTTTCAACATATGTTGTTTCTCAAATAAAAACTGCAATAAATGTTTCCAAACAGCATCAACATGCATGAAATAAGATAAAAATATCAATTTAAGTTTTTATCTCTTAAAATTGACAATAGATAGTAGTAGAAGTTTTATTTTGAGACATGTGTTTGTTGCTTCCAAAATATAAGTTCGAAGCAGAAAATATCAAAATAGATATATCAAAATAGTTTTTTTTTTTTTTTTTTTTTTTTTCATGTTAAAAAAAATTTGTAATAAAAAAGAATTTTTTTTTTTTACATTTTTTGTGCATTTGACAATACCATGCAAGTGCGATCAAAAACAAACAATAAATTTACAATTTCTAAGCGTTGTACTCATAGCTGTATAAGTGCAGAATATGGTTGAATTTACGATTTAGTAGGATTTTAAAATGACTAATTTCTATGTATTATAGTTTATAACAAACCTAAACGACGGATACAGTTTATATTACTGACGTTGATGCAAAAAAGAAAATATTAACAGAAAATTTTTGGAATGTTTTGTCAAGTGGTAGTGAAGAATATGAAGAAAGCGATTTGGATCCCACTATAGACTCTAATGTACTTTTTAGAAACTTAGATAATATTGATTGCTCTGTATGATGATCTGCCTTAAAAAGATGACGATGTCCTTATGTAATAAACACATGGGGGGGGGGGGGGGATCCCTTTAATAGCTTGATTGGAAGGTTCAAAATAGGTATGCGAAGTAAAAAGTGGTATTTTCGTTTCTTTTATCATTTACTTGATCTTGCTGTCGTAAAAGCTTGGTTATTATCCAAACGTGTAAATGAGCAAATTGGAAGCACAGGTATGGAAAGGAATCTTTCACAATTTAGAGTAGATTTGGCTTAATCCTTATGCTCTCATGATCCAATTAAATCAACAAAACGAGATCGTCCTACAAATGGAGAAAGAGAAAAAGCTACCACTAAAAAGAGAGAAATTTGTTTCTATAAGTAACCCTCCAGTAACTTTGATAAAATTGACCATTGGCCTGTGCATATTGAGAAAAAACAACGCTGCAAAATGACATCATGAAAAGGTTTTACTATAATAAAATGCACCAATTGTGATGATCCTCTATGCTTGAATAAAAACAATTGTCTTAAAAATTATCATTTAAAATAAACTTTGTAAAGTACTTTGTTTTCTCTCTAATTTCTATATAAAGCTGGATTACCTAATGTGCCTATCTATAAAAAACTTAACGAATTATTTAGATATAAAACTATTGAATTATGTTGTTTCTATTTATATAATTATAAAAATTGCCAGTATTATCACAAATTCAAAGCTATTTTTCATTCTAACCCACTCATTTAAATTATATTTAAAAAATGCTGCAGTTACTGCATACTTTAATAACATATTCGATTTTAATGTTTGTACCATAGCTCATCGTATATAAATATATAAAAGACTATAAAAAGTTAAAAAATATGTACATATACAATTAAGATGTTAATAAATAGGCGCAAACAAAATGTCAGTTGATGTGTGTTGTTGCATGGTGTAGGCATTTAGCACATTTTAGTTTTTTGTCAAAAAAAACATAGTAAAACATTAAGTTTTATTTTTTTAAAAGTATTTTTATTAACTAATACTGTTATAGAAATCAAATATATTTTTTTCAGACGAATTAAAAAATCATGCATTGTAGGGTTAAGTTTGCTTGCTAGATTTACATTGTGTATCGCCCACTCCCGTAAGATGGCCATGGCGCTGTTTAAAATGAATTCATAATTGTTTCTGAACAAGAATATAAAAAAGAAATTGTGACAATATTTGAGTCAATATACGCAGATATTCCCATAGTAATGGGATATACGAATGTGTCATAATGGAATGTTCTCTGGTACTTTTATGAATATGAAAAATTTAAATTTTTGTTCAATGACCCAACTCCGCAGGTCATAGATTGACATTGGGCGGGCCACATGCGGCCTATGGGTTAGTCGAGCCTGGTTTATTACAACTGGAGCTACGGGCTGGCGAATACTGTCACCTTCACTGCTGCCACCCTCCGTATGAAAAACTAGGATGGGGCCTTTCATTGACCCCGTGTGTGCCCACCTCTGTTGTACACATTTAAAGAAGTAAGACTTGTAACTGAATATTATAAAATGTTATAAATAAAGATTAAGGTGGCATTTCGAAAGGAAAAACTGTAAATGTAATATGACGCGTGACTACATTTTTAAGAGAGAGGGAACGAATAAATTATTACAAGTGAGAATATTTTTAAGGAAGAAAACTTTTTATGAGAAATTGAAATAGAGAGTCACGTAATTTTTGTGGTCTAAAGTAATTAAGTTGTAAAGTGAATTAACAAATTGGCTAGCCTCTTTACGATAATTTATTAAATTACATAGTTTGCGAGTGCGTAGCTATTGAATTAAAGATGTTGCGAAACATTTCTATGAAAAGAACAATTTTCCTGACTTTATTTAACCACATCCGTTAAGACTTTTTATCTCCTTATATAATTAAATTTCTTCAATTTAATTCAAGTTTTGTTTGAGAAATTTTCATTAAAACGAAATTTCAGAATCGGGAGAGAGAGAGAAAATGTGAGGAGAAAAGACTTTAAAATTTTTTTAAACAAATTCTGAAATAAAATTTTCAACTCTAAAATTTATAATAGAAACACGCAAAAGAAACAGTAGAAGTGGTGATAAGCATTCATTGAAACCCATCATAAACCCTTTTGATGTGATGTGATTGTTTATTAACTTCGCACTGAAAAGCAAAAGCTGACAGAATGCCCACCCAAAGGGCTTAGGGATACAAATAGATCCCCAGGGAGACAATCACCCCTGCACTCATCATTTATAGGCAAAAGAATTTTTTTACAACAATAAAAATTAAGATAAACCAGTACATTACGGAATAAAGAAGATCAAATGTTACTTAATTTCGCAGTTAATGAGAAAATAAAGGCTTACAATGTATTTACAGACAGTGACGTCATAGCCTTTATATTTCTCGATTTAATGTTTTTAAATGTATGCCAATCTGTCTGCTATTGACGTCACGATTTCCTGCTAACAACGGATGGTGATACTATGACTCTCGCCCACAGACTGTCTACTTGGCGCCGGCAGGCCACAGCTTTAATACAAGGTTTTCGGAGTAATTTTACGAGCCAAAAATTACTCAGCAAATTTCCTTCAGGGTTATTGGCGACAGACCTCTACACTTTGAACCAAGGTTAAGTAACGAGGACGAGGCATGAGCTGACACCTACTTCTCCAAACTTCCACACCATGCCCTTGGGAGGACTTGGAATCTCGACCAGATTTAGCGTGCATCAACCCCACAACACGGTGGGTTGTTTGTGGTATCAGGGCTCGAATTCCCGACTCAACAAAAACAACGCCGGTCGTGAGTTCACTACCATGACCACTAAGTTACCGCAGCGAAACTTTCTCGAAGGCCTGCCAAGAATTCCCTTCTAAGCTGAATTCAAAATTAAAACAAATAAAAATCATGGTTTGCCTGCATATTTCCTCCAACTTGCACTTGAAGTCATCGACTGAATTCCTAACTCGGTAATTCAAATTTATACCGACAGCAGCAAATATAAAAGCAATGCTTGTGGCACTGATTCTTTTTTTTATTTTCTCTTATAAACTCATATTTTTGTTCTGTGCTTCCGTGCTATTAGCAATAATATCTGAGTTCCAGAACAGAGATTATTGCTATTAAAGAGGCACTTAATACTATTAAAACCGAAACCTCATACTTCGAAATTTCGATCTTGTCAAATAGTCAAAGAGCCCTTCCGTATCTGAAGAACTGGACTGAGGTTGGCGATAGTACTTCGGCTTCTATTCTTGATAATACAATGGGACCACTTTGATTCCAATCTATTTATTTTTACTTATGAATATTGCGATTAATTCATTTATAATTTAATAAACTAAGCCATATTATGTGATCGCATAATGGAGAGAAGACGCTCTGATCATAGATGAGATTAGAAAATTAAGAAATTGAACAATGGTTCAAATGACGACATTATTACTTGATGCCTTTTAAATTAGTTAATTTAAGCAACACGATTAAAGCTAACAATTCTTACCCGGTGGAGGATGATAGGTATGGTGCGCCATCGACTAAATTAGATTTATTTCATTGCTTAAAGAACTTAGTGTAAGTGTTGTATGTATAAGTCGCGCAAGTGATATGTCTGTGTGAATGTGCATGTGTGGCTTATCTTTTGAATATGAGGAAACTCTTGGCGAGCTTCTTATTAAAGTGTTAATCCAGGGGGCATGTGAGGAGAGAGAAAGCGCTTTTTCCTCAGTCATCTTAACATATCTGCGAATCGGGCTCACAAAACTGACACATAGACACCTCTTACTGGAAGAAAATATCTCTATGTGTAAGTCCTCTGACCGTGAGATACATCTTGATCAAGTGTTCTGTTTGTAACTCTGTTAACTATAAACATTTCAAATCACATGCACATTATCTTTAAATGACTAAGTTGGAGAACACCCAAGCCAAATATCGCTCAATTTGTACATGACATAAGATTTATTCCATACAGTGGTGGATCCAGGCAGTGTGACCGGGGGAATTGGTCCCCTTCTCCGTCGTAATTTCGCGCCGGACAAAATAACAAACTTAACTAAATTGTACCAAGCAAATTTAAAATATCTATTTTAAATTTGCACTTGTGGCGACCATCTTTAAATTGCTTACTATTTTCTCTTTATGCTATGATGCATCACTAACACTTGCACATTCTCGCCTTGCTAAGAGGCGGCACTTTAGAATAACTGATTTCTGCGTGCTCGCAGTTATTCAAATTGCGAGTATTCTGAGTGCGCACCTGCGGAATGAAAATTTATACCCGTGCAGCTATCTAAAGAAGACAACAACAGTAAAAGAGAAAAAGAATCTCTTGCCTTACCAATCCGCATGCTTATGAGTCTTTCTACTGTTCTTCTCCTCTCCAGGACATCCATGGATTCCTTTCTCTCCTCTACGGCCCAAACCTGCTGAGCTCATACTGGATGAGTACAGACATTTTGCACTATTATATTTTCCGTTTTCTGGATACTCGAATCTTGATTGCATTTGTTCAAGAGGATACTCGATAATTATTATTTAACACTATGCTCGAGTCTAGCAATATAATTTTGTATAACAAGCTGTATCACCTTCAATTATCATTAGCTATTAATTGTGTTCTACTTTGAACTAACTTCATTTCTGTTCTATCTGAACGAATGATATTTTCATTTCACATTAATATATTAAATGACAAATAAATGATATTTTAAATATAAATTTTGTTCTGGATAATTTGTTACCTATTTATTTGAGTAAATTGCACTTTGGTGTATGAATTCCCATTTATTTACTCCTTCACTTCATAGTTGTTTGTTGTATCCAAGAACAGCAGAAGCTAATTATTGTATTAAGTTTATAGTTCTCAATTTCAGTTTGATTATTGAGTTGATATTTAGTTAGCTACCGAAGGTTTTTTGTTTTAATCAATGACAAAATGCTCTATTGAATACTTTAAAAAACATTTTAAGGTAAAAACTATTGTACTCCCCCACTTCCCAATAAATTTTTTCTGGATTCCCCACTGATTCCATACACATAATTTTATTAAACTTTATGTTATTCACTACCCTGAATTGTAATTTTAAATGGTTTTATCTAGAAAAATGGTACAAAATTTTCTCCTTGAGTTTGACTGACAATATACTTTGCGAACATTCACACAAAGTGAACCATTAAATTTCATACAACTAATTGATAAATTTATTTTTTTATGTACCCAAGAACAATGTCAATGGTTAAACAGGGAAATAACAAATACTTTCTTTCCTCTCAAAGTAGGTAGCCGCAGTAGCTTCGTGGCCATGACGCAGACTCAAGGCCGGTGGTTTTCCTTGAGTCGTGGATTCGATCCTTAATGCCACAAAAGACCCACTGAACAGAGAGAGCTGATATACATCAAATATGTCGAGACCCAAGTTCTCCCAAGGGCGGGGTGTAGAAGTTAGAAGAGGAAGAGCCAGCTCAAGTGTCGTCCTCGTCACATGACCGAAATTCAAAAGTACGAGGTTCGTCGCTTATAGCCCTCGTGTTGCTTCTAATGAAAAACTAAATAAAATACCAAAGCAGATCAAACCTTCTTATTGTGGCCACGTTATTCTGGTGGTCATGGTCGTAAATTAGCGGCCGGCGTTATTTCCGTTACTTCACGGATTCGAGTCCTGGTGCCACTGGAGACATGCCGTGTCACAGCACTGATTCATGTTAAATATGGTCTAGGTCCCAAGTCCTTCCATTGGCGTGGTGTTAAAGTTTCTAGAGGGAAATGCTAACACAGATGTCGTCCTTGTCACTTGACCGTGGTTTAGAATGACGAGGTCTGTTGCCTAGAATTGCTACTAAGCGCGATGTTAATGAATAATGAGTCGATCAAAAGTTCTTTCCTTGTCTTGTGCTTATGAATAGAAAATCCTTTAACTAAACTTATTTCAAAGCTGTTGTTTAAATTTCGATGCTTGTAACAAGTAACGGAATAATAGAGCAAAATTAATATTCGAATAATTTTCCCGAATCATTTACAAAGGAAAGATTGTATTCGTTAATATTTATTGTGAATCATGCAACTATCAACAAAGTAATTTTCAACCATCAAACTATTGCGTTAAGTCCACAACTCTGGTTTGACAGACTTATTATGTGTCGCTCTCGTCAAATGACCGAGGCTCAAAATGATGAGGATCGTCACCAACAACCCTTGTACAAGTGCGACGATCAATTCGTATTATTTTGGTGATGTTTGTATTAATTGTTTTGTTAATCTCGTGCTTAGAAGTTCTACGAAGACTTTTGGTGACAAACTTCGTCATTTTCAGTTTCAGTCAAGTGACGAGGACACATGAGAGCTGGCGCCACCCTTCACACTTCTCCGCCATCTCACCCTAATGTCATAGAGCCTTGACTCATTTAACGTGCATCAGCCCCAATTTATTTCGGGTCTTCAGAGAAATCAGTATTCAAATACATGACTCGTCATTCAAATACTGACTGAATTTCTTGTAAATAAGAAACTTAATATTGTAATTCAAAAACATTAAAATTTAAAATATGCTACTGGTTTTATCAAACAATTTTGTAAAATAATTCTTTAAAGTTAAATTTGCTTATGCATAATTTATTAATGCTGTTCTATCTTAGCAGTTAGCTGCTGAAAGTTTGATAGCTAACTTGTTAAGACAATTCGCACAAGCTCATTTGAATGCAGGTGAGTTAAAACATACTGATACTTATTTTTAATAAATTTAAGTGTTGAATACAAGCACTGATAACAATATGGAGAAAAAAAAAGTACCGAAAACTGAGATTAGTTTCAATGTCCACTCTTTGATTTTAAAATATTTTTGTTCCGGAACCTGTTTCCAAAACTGAATAATTGAACCAGCGTCTTCATTTGGATTTATTGATTAATTAAACATAAACATCACACTTAGAAGCCATACAATGGCTACTGGCGACGGACTTCGTCATTCTGAACCTCAGTCAAGTGATGGGGGCCATACCTGAGATGGCCCGCCCTCTCTAAAATTCCACACCACGTCTATGAGAGAACATAGAATCTCGACACTTTTAACAGGCATCAGCTCCGCTGCACGGTTTTTCGGGGAACCAGGACTCGAACCCCGACTCGACGAAAATAATATTGATCTCGAGATTGCAAACTCGATCACTCAGCTACCGCGGTTCAATTTGATGGGAAGGGCGTAGTTTGACTTGTATGGGAATAAGTGATGGAAGGTTGCAAGTTCGAGACTCCCTTCTGTCAAAGACTGCTGTGTTGAATAATGGAGGTGTGGTCAAACGTTAAATATTTTCAAGTATTTACATGGAGATGCGTGGAAAATCAGAATAAAGTTTCAAAATCAAACCACATCATAGTTATTTTTGACCAAGGCTCAAAATTACGCAAATTATTACAAGCGTGTTTAACTTCCCTTAATAATGAATAATAAACAAGCGTGTTTCATATTTAACTTCCCTTAATAATTAATTTAGTTATGTTCGGAATACATTCTACATAAAAATACTTACATATATACTCGTTATTTTTTAATAATTTTCAAACAAAACAGCTAAATTTTTTTTGAGAGAAATACTTTGCATATTTTTTGGCAAACCTTTCTTCGGTTTACTATCTATGACCATCCGAAATAAGCTATTGATGAAAAAATATAGTTGAAAAATTTGCTTCAGAACATTGAATGTTAATAGCAGATATTTTATAAAAGATACCTTGGCAATTTGATAAAATTAATGATTGAACAAATAATGGTAATTCGGCACGATTTTTTATTTATATTATAAATAAATATACGTAAATCAAACCTTTATTTAAATATGGGTTAAAAGGTATAAAATAACTTTTTTTAGGTGTGAAATAGTGCATAATTTTAAAAATTTTGTGATACCAAAGTAATTTTATGCACCATTGGTATGTTTTTTCATTTAGTAATTCAGATGATTTTCGTGGTTTTAGGTTAATCAAAATCAATTTTTATTAACATTTTGTATTGCACTAATATATTTATAGAATTTATTTCATTTTAAAAAACGGTTTATTTGATTAATAGAAGATTTATATACTAAAAGATAGCATTTATTTAATATTTTGTTTTCGGTCCTTGGACTTCACTATTGTAAAAATATTACTTGATCTGCAAGATATTGCCATTATTGAAACGTTATTGTTCGGACTATATTTTTTTGATTCCTCAAATCCCTCCTAAGGATTAATTAATAGTATAAAAGGAATTTAAATTGAATAAAGTCGAGAGTGTTTGTGGCTACATTATTTCCACATAAAAAATAACTGACTCTCAATAAAATTAACGAATGTTTTCATTTTTATTCAAAATTCTTAATGAAAGAAAAAATCGTTTGCTCTCCAGACGCTTATAGTTTTTATTTGCTAATTGTGCTACGACACTTAAAAGCTGAATTATTACAATGACGTAATTGTTCTACTTAACAACTGTTAAAATTATTAAATACTGTAAAAGTAATTATAACACTCCTTCCGAGTTAAATGTTAAAGCCTTATGCTTCAGTGTATTCAAGCACGTCAGATTTCGTTTCGAAACTTTGGGAAATTTTGATTACTTTCGATTATTTAAATTTTGATTATTTCTTACTATCTTAGCATAATGATAATTTTGTAAGGAAAAAATACGGATGAAAGAACGGGGAGATGAAAGTTTAAAATTCTTACGTCCCTTTGATTTGAATAAGTTTAATCTTTGCTTTGGGTGAATGAAATTCCATCTGGTGTTCATTGAAATACGAAAAGTTAATCACATTAAAATTTTGAAGAAAAATTTTTAGTTTCAAAGTCCACGTCTTAAAAATAAATTTTTTTTAAAGAGTTTTGTCTCTTCTTGAACTTAAAAGTCTCTTTGATTATGATAACTCAGGCAAGAAGATGACAGCTTAAATGATGTCATCGTTAGTCTTTACTTTCAAGCATAAGTTTTATTATCTGCAGCTGATACAGCAGAATATTAACTACGAAAATATAGTTTAATGCTTTTATTTAATTATTTCTATTAACCACCTAAGAGGCTATTATTTTAGGTGGGGTGGTTTGGCGTACCAGAAACTTTTATAAAAGAAAAATGCGCACCTTAGATGGCTAAATATGTTCTTTGCAAAACTTTGCATAGAACTTTTTTTTTTTTTGTTTTCATTTAAATAAAACAAATAAAAATGTGTAGAAAAATTTTGGAATTGTATTAAATATTTACCAATTTGTATTCTTATTTAAATAATTAAAACTGTTCTCTTCTTTTCATCATGCTTTATATTATTTAGAGAATCAAGACAAGAGATTCAAATGTATCGTTCGGCATTTTTAATTTTCAGTCGTCTTACTTGATTGAATGCAATGTAAATATTTTTTTTTTTTTTTTTTGGATTTGGATAAAATTGATGGCAGAAATCTTGAAATTAGAATAATTTCTAAGGAAAATTAAAATAATAATAAGTAACGGATTATGAAAGTGTCGCTTTAACTTCTTCTACTTTATTTATTTTGAAGTTATGGAATTAAGAACAAATCGCAATACTATGTTGAATGTACAAAATTATGACTTTAAACTTAACTAATAATTTTCGATTAATTGTGAAACGGGCAAAGAAGCTTATATGATAAGGAAATGCAAAGTATAATGAACAACGGAAAAATAAAATGTTCTTAGAATTGAATTTCAAGAGGATATTTCAAGCGCTTAGGAATTAAAAGAATTATTTTATAAAATAGACTTAACTTTGAAATGATTTATATGTTCTTACTTTTCTTCTTAAATTTAGATTTATTTAAAATCCAATGGAATTATTTAAAATTAAGGAATGTATTTTGAGAAAAACAAACAGTTTTTTTAAAATCAATTATGAAAATGAGATAGAAATTTTTTTTATACAATATTTAAACAATATAAAAGTTTGAATTTAAGAACCAAAAAAACTTTATTAATACCAAACCCACACCATATATATATATATATATATACTGAAAATGCCCCTTATTTTATAGAATAATCTCTTCATTATTACTATTTGATAACTGATACTACAATTTTGTGTATAATGCTATGCATTTGTTCTCTAACAGAGAGATGTTAATAATTAATTCATGCGTTTTCTTCCTATTTTCTACTTTTGAAAGATCGAGATATATGTACTTTCGTGACCTATGATCTTTCCTTTTCCACAATTGATTTGTTATAACATACCTACGAGTATCGTTAACGTTTAATTATTTCTAAGAAGTAGTCGAGATATATCCTAGGAAAAATTTACTCCGCGCCTGAATAGATCTTTATATGCTTAACGTTTCGAATGGCATCTGTTCATATTGATTGGTTTGGTTTCGGGCAACGATAGATCGAAATAAATAAAAATTTTAACTATCGTAAAGTTTTAATTAACATCCAGAGATATCGTAATGTCATAATTATTACTAAAAATAATCGAGATTGAGACTTCATTATTATTTTTTATTCTTTAGACTTTTCATCCTCCGGAGTTGTATATTTCTTTCAGCGTTTCTTGACCTTTCGAAGCTGTCATTGTAGAACTCGGATTATTGAACTCTTGTAATATCCGCATTGCAAATGACTTTCTATGCACGAATTCCTGAAACTAAACATTTCAACATGAATAGCTGTCATTTATAACCTTATGTACATACGGATCAATTAATATTCAGAATATATTTTATCCGCGTATCTCGGTTCCCACTGATTGTGCAATGTAGTAAAATTAAAGTTCTCAATTTTTTACGTTCTGAGTTTCTGACTCTTTTTCATAGTTAATAACGATAATATTAATGGATCTGGAATGATAATATTAATACCCACAGAATTACCAATATATAGTTTAAGGTACATTTTAGGATTTTCATCGATGTAATTTAACTTTCATTATCTAAAACTAGCACAAATTTTGTAAATATCGGGAAAACATTTCGTTTTCACTTAATATGATTAATATTCGTTATATGTTCAACGAAATAAAAACAACGTAAAAGTTTTTACAGAAGAAATTCATATTTTTCAAAGAGAAAAAAAAATATCTGTTTTTATGACATATTTGTTAATAAAATGAAACACATACGTGGGTAGCTCAAAAAGTACTCATGTTGACGATAGATGGCGTTGTTACCGCTGTGTCCTCCCATTTGATCAACGTTTTCAAAACAAATTTGACACTGATTCATAGGTAAGTTTTGATTGCTATCACGTCGAATTGTCACAGAAGATAAATCCTGGATTCATCTTAATGCACCTGAAACCAATTAACAATCAAAATAATTTGTTGCTTCTGGCGAATCTGTTTTAAAGAAGGCGAAGACGACCCGAAAAGTGATGGTGACAATTTTTTGGGATGCTAAGAGCATCAAACTCATGGGCTTTTATGAAAAAGAAAACACATGAATGGACAATACTACAGGGAGGTACACCATTTCCATTCCTCATTCCTCCTGATACAGCTATAGTTTGTGCCGCCTTCGTATATAAAAATAAAGTAGTTCTATTTCGAACAAATGTATTTTATCATGTGATTTGATACAGGAAATGAATCATTGTTTCATAAAAGTTTGTTTCTAATTTTTCGAAAACATTACGTACAACATACGCAATTGCAAAAAAAAGGGAATTTCTAATGAAGGATCTAAAACCAAATTCTTTATAAACCTAAAATTTTTATTCTTTATTAAACTATCTTTTTTAAATATTTTCTCTGAGAATTTTAAGCATTAATTGTATATTTTCTTATAATCATTGTACACAAGTTGTCCAAACGTAAAAATGTAAAGTGTCAAAAAACAACAAAGAATTTGGAATGCTGTTTAGTCCATATCCTTGTTTGCAAGAAGAAAAAAAATGTTGGGCATAAATCGTCAAATATGACAATCCTCTATTTTCTGGTTAAGCATGGACGTTATGTATAGCAACTCTAAAATTTCTTTCTCCCTTGCCAATTTAGTGCTTGTTATTGTTTCGTCATCATTTCAGAGGTAATTACAAGTGCTCAGAATTCGTAACGAGCTCTCCCCCCTCTACCAATTAGAGGTATTCGCTCTCACCTTGGGATGGTGAAGAAGTTTCTAGAGTGAGCTTCAAGCTGAAGTGTCGTCCTCGTCACTTGATTGTGGCTCCGAATAATGATTTTCTTTTCCAATACCTTTCGTCTTGCATCCTAGTGAAAGAAAGAAAAAAAGACAAAAAAGTGAAATTTCACCAGCTTCATATTTGCATTGTGAAGCCACATATTGTGCGATGTTGAAAAATAAACACAGATTTTACAGGGTTATCTAAAATGACTCATCCGATTTTTAAATTCTATATTTTCAAAAATAATAGATATAGAATGATAAATAATACATTAAAAAAAAAGGAAAATAGTGAAAGATTTTTTTTATAAGTGTTCGATATAGCTTCCTTTAGTTATACGTATAATGTCAATTCGATATGTATTTTCCTGTGAAGCACGTTGCAAAGTATCAGTGGTAATTTGTTGTACAGTAGCACAATTCCATTATTTTAGTTTTCTGTTTGTGTTAAAAGAGCCTCATAAACTTTGTCATTTATGTACTCTCAAAGGAAGGAGTCGCATGGGGTCATATCAGGTAACTTAAGAGACCAGCTGTGTAACGTTGAGTCATCTGATCCGCTGCGACCAATCCAATTGCTAGGTAGTTCCGTGAAAGCTTCTAAAACAGTTTTCGTGAAATAGTTTCATGAAAAACACACGAGGGCCATCTATATTTAAGAATACAAAATTTCCACAGTTTTCCTTTTCCTCTTTTTTTATCATTCTGGGGCAATTATTTTTGAAAATAGGCACTTTTGAAATCGGATTAATCCTTTTGGGAAACCCTGTATTATGCATAATTATTTTGAACATATAAATTTTAAAATTCAGTATTTCATTTATGCTAATCCCGTTCTTCTCTCACGTTCAATAGTTTTCAGTTTTGTGTGAATAGAAACTATAATAATCCAATATAATTCAGAACTACAAACTAGCACTGCGTTTCTATCACATTTAATCATTTCATACAAGTAAAAACGAACAGTATTTACATGTCAGGAAATTAAATTGGAGTCATGTTTGTTAACTTTGTAAAGTACTTCATTATAGCTCTGAAAATTAATTAAAATTCAATTAGCTCTAGAATTTCTGTAGAATTGTCGTTGAAAAATAGAACCCATAAATTACCTAAACATTTACTGCAATTTTTTGACATTCGCTATTACACGTTCCTGTCTCTTAAAAAAATAGAATATTCTAGAAAATTAAATTATTACATTTAAAATCCGGTTTCAGAATACCAAATTCAGATTTCATCTTTTCTTAGAAAATGCTTTGAATATATAATGAAGTGATTATGGCTGTTGTAGAGCTTTCAAATAAATTTTATTAGTGTAAACGTGAATGGTATTATAATTTAAAAAAAGGGGATGATTAAATTTATTATTTTTAAGTGCATTTTTTTTCCTTCCAATTATGAAATGCATTCTAAAATATTTTTTTCTGAAATATCCTACAGAAATTTCTGGAATTAAATTGAATTAGTTAAGACTCAGAGAAAGAAAGCGTTAGTGTATTATACATATTTGGATGGACTTTCAGTGAAAATAAATTAAAACAACAAAAAAGGTCTTTATAGTGTTTTCATCAAGAAAGGCCATCCGCCCCCCTGGTGCATAATCTCCATACATGTATATTTGTTGTTTAAAAAGGTTGAAATGTTTTTTAAAAAGTCTTAAAGCAAAACAGAAAATAAAAATTGAAATTGGCTTTGGAAACATTTGAACATGTCCTAAAGTTTTTTTATTCCCTCTTAAGTAGAATCATTCAAAAGGAAAATTAATTCGAGTAAAGTAAGCGTAATTCCAAGTCTTAGGCTTCACAAAAGCAGAGACAGTCAAAAAAAAGAAAATACTTTATTTTCCCCAGAAAAGCATACTGAAGTACAAAAACGCTGCTAATATTAACAACAAAAAGAATAAAAATAGACAATTCTTCTACAAAAATAAATTATTAAATTGAAAATTAAAATGAGAACAAACGATACGTTATTAAAGTAAACAATGATAATTTGTTCGAATGATAAAACAAAAGTGGACGATAAAATCTTAGATTTCAAAAATTGGGAATTTGAATCATCTCCCAAGGTAAACAGACCTTCTCAACCACGGGTGAAAATACTCACAGTTGCTGAAAACGATATGCTGCTGAATAGGTGATTCAAGATTTGAACACTAGATGGCAGCACAACATCCTGAACAACTGGTTACATAAGCCCTAGACACAAAACTTACCATTGTGATTCTAATTAAGAAAATCCCTCATAAATTACTACTAATGATCTCCTTTGAAGTCGTACGTGTCAAATAGACCCATCATCTCCCCTAGAGACAGCTGATGACGTCAATGGAAACTATCAAAACGGCACTCGATATGACAGGAAAGTTATATATATATATATATATATATATATATATATATATATATATATATCAATTGCAGTAATGTTTCACAAAAAACCATCTTCTCAAAATTGCGCTTAGAATTTCCAATCATTCCATATCACGATGATACTGAAGGAGAAGTATGCGGAGGCCCTTTTTAACAACGACAACAGAAGTTAAAATGCCTAACCGGAGGGAGAATCCCTTTTGGCACAGTTGTTAAAGGCACTGCAAATGAAGACCGTTTCGAGTTTCTTTCTATCCCAAAGATCAGGAGTTAGAATCACCGTCGTCATTCAAAGCCACATAGCTACGCATAGCTCTGACGCATGCTGCATCGCAGGACGACATGGCCTATTTTTGCTTCCGAAAATTTATTCATCAACAAGAGCGTTTTATTTATTCATTCATTCGTTTTTTGCTGCAGAGTTACGAATTTTCCACCACCATTCGGTCTAAATTTATATGTTTGGCTACGCAAAACTTGCAACGTTTCTTTGTTTATCCCTTCTTTTGTCATCATTAAATTTAATCAGATTACACAGTCAAATGCAGAGCAAGTCAAATGATAATGAAGCTATTTTAATTAGATCATATATTCCTATAGTTTATTCCCTAACTTAACTCTCTGTGTGGATTGTTTGCCTAAACGTCCTTTATCTCACGGTTAAATAAATCAGACAATTCCATTGTAGTATTTTGACATCGACATAACATTGCTTCATATTTTATTCCTTTCATTCTATTCAATTTCTTAACAAAATTTAGTATTTTTGCATCATCATAAAATTGCTTTAAATTCTATTCCATTTTATTAACCATTCATAGTATTTTTACATTGACATAACATTGTTTAAAATTATATTTCATTCATTTCATACCATACCTTATACCATTTTTAGTATCTTTGAATTAACAAATTACTTAAAATTCTATTCCCATCTTTAATCATGAAAAGTATATTTTTCATAAACATAATTTTTCATTCTTTTAATTTTCATACTATTTTTTTATCAGCACAATATTACTTAAAATTATATTCCATTCTTAAGCCATTCTTAGCATTTTTACATCCATAGTACATTGCTCAAAATTCGATTCCATTTATTCTGTTTCATTCTTCATCAATTAATAGTGGTTCTAAGCCACATAACATTGCTTAAAATCCAATTCTTTTCTTTCGCAATTCGTGACACTTTTACTTCGGTATAACACTGCTTAAAATCTTATTCCATTTTTCAATCCGTCATAATAAATTTACATTGACATTATAATGCTTCAATTTCTAATTTCTTAAAAAAGGTAAACGAAAGTTTGCTTTTAAAGTTGTATTATCGTTATATGTTACAGTATATATACACGATGGTCCTTAAACAGAACAGTTTCTGCCAGAATCCGCAATCTGTAAATCGGAAGCCTTTTTGAATTAGAGATTGCGGTCCCTTTTCCTGGTTCCTCGTTCGCAAGCGCTATTTAAAGTGAGGGGGGGGGGGAATTCTATTCTTAAGAAAATAAATTCGTTTCAATGTAGCGCTTGGAAATATATTCTTAAATTTTTTTTTTAAGAATCAGTTTCGCGAAGAAAAAAGATTTTTCAGCATAACATTGTTTTTTAAGCTTAGTGACCGATCTTTCTTCTCTCCCCACCCTTTTTTTTTTTTTTTTTTTTTTTTGGAGATAAGTGAAAACTTATTGGATGTAGCATTTCCAGAAATTTCGGTGTAACATAAATTTTTAAAGAATAAAAAATAATCATTTCTCTACGTCTTTTCAATAAGAAATTTATAATCGGAAAGAAAAAAAACTCATATGACCGAACTGGAATTTTTGCATACCCGCAAAACTCCGACAACCAATATTATGGTACACTCAAGCTCTGACAGGCTTTGGGGAGACCTGGGGACTCGGGCTTTGTCCTTAATAACATGTAATCGAATTAAATTTTTGCACACACGTTATAGCTCACGTAATTGCTTTTCCTTCTTAAATTTCCAGACTAAGAAAAAATTAAATAAATATAAGTAAAAAGCTTTTTAAAACCAAGTTTTTATTTAAAGACGGTTTAAAAGGTATGAAAATAGTTTTATTTTAATGTAAAGTAATTTGTAATTTATAAAAGCTCGAGGGGTTAATACTTCTTTTGATTCCATTTATAAGTAACTATGATACTTAATAAATCGGTCGTTACTTAGATATCTTTGTTAAGCACTTCAAACTTTCATAAACTGTGTATCATTTTTCATTAAAAATAAGTTATTTTTGTACCTCATAGTGCATCATTAAATAAAAGCTCTATTTAAACAAATTTCTTTCTTATATTTATAACTTTTGTTTTTAATGATGTGAAAAGGCATTTAGATGAGTTAGCATGTGCCGAACTTCAACTGACTCAGATCGGTAGTTACAAATGATCCAATGCAAATTAATGTTTAAAATATCATTTATTTGTCATACTGACCATTTTGATCTCGTAAACTTAATGTTAATCCTATGGAATTTCGACTTTAATTCTCACATCTTTACTATTCGATTTATTTGAATACAACAAAGTGTACCTGAAACAGCAAAGAGTAATAAATGCTTCTGTAGAATTACTTTTTCCCTCCGATTCTTAAAAAAATATTTTAAAATATTTTTAATGACTGGAAAAACTCGCAAATGAATCATTAAAATAGGAGTAAAAATATTTTCAAGAATCGGAGAAAAAAAGTAATTTCAGAGAAGCACTCGTTATTTTTTGCTCTTTCAGATGCGTTTTATGGTATTCAAATAGATCAAATAGTAAAGATGTGAAAATTAAAGTAGAAATTCCGTAGAATTAACATTACTTCCTCGAAATCAAAATGGCGGGTAGGCGGGAGCCATAAGTAAGTATTGTGCATGAAAATATCACTCGTTCAGACAAAACATAATGAAGTTAGTTCAAATATTTACAAAATTGATAGCCAATGTTAACTGAAGGGGATACTGCTTGTATCATAACGTTTTCATGTTAAGAGTAGAACATAGTGACGCAGAACAATTGTCGAATATCTTGATAAACATGGATACAAGTAAGTTTCTAGTTTCTAGAAAACGATATATCTACTGGTGCGAGACGCTTTCTATTGGAACAGGATGAACTTAAGTGATCTGGGCCGTCGATGGAGAGAAGAAAATTCTGACTGGTCCAGAAGAGGAGAGGGATCAGCAGGATTGCACTCAGATCGGATCGGCAAGGCAAGAACTATAATGATAGAGTTAATTATAAGAGAATAATAAAAAAAAAATTTAATAATGTAAGAAAAATTGTATAAAGTCTTAATAAGTTTTTTCGTTCTAAGTGTTCATCATTGAGAAGAAGTCAGGAGGTTGAAGTTGCGCACATGATATTGTTAAAGTTTATAATTAAGTTATTTCATGAAATAACTAATCAAGTCTATTAATGCATGAAATGTATTAATAATTTCCCGTTCTACCTACTTATTCAATGAAATAAATAGTTATTCCATAAATTAACTAATGATGGATAGTTAAAGTGAAAAATAAACAATTTGACATTAAAACATGTCCGTTACTTTATAAATTAATTGATGATGAACAGTAAAGTTTATTTTAGTAACAAAAAATTCATTTTGTATTACAAATACACTGATCGATAAAAAAAAAAAGAAAAACTGAATATTTAATGTAATATTATTGCTAGATTAGTTAAACAGTAGTAAAAAATAACAGAATATAATACAACAATAGTTATATATATATACATTTTTACTATTTGTAATTACACATCCTACGTCAGTGGTCTTCAAATCCTGTTAAGGCGTTTTAACGTCTAATAAATATTCGAAACGGAAATTTTAATTCATATTAGTTGACTGGTATTTATTAACTAAAAATATTAACGTACATTTAATTATCTATGAATATTAATCAGAAGTTGTAAGGGGGGTTGCCGACTTCCGTAACGCGATGTTACCAGTGATGTATGTGGAAAAGTAGCTCCGGATTTTCAATTGTTCAATAAATGTGTATGCAAAATAGAGCTCACGTTTGCTTCGAATTTGTACGACCGCGACTATCTAAAAGTGAACTACCGTCTGGTGCTCCGTGAAAAAACGTACGTGGTACTACAATAGCAAAATATAGAAACAAATTAAATGCAGAATGTGAAATATGAGAATACATTTATATATATATATCAACAGCGCTAGACTTGGACAGTTTGTGTAACAACATACAAGCACATCTCGGTCACAAAATGTAATGCAAAGGTAGGTGACACTTGGAGCACGACTTAATGCTATTAATGAATAAAATACATTAATTGTATGTGTCAAAATTTTTAATAAAAATACTCTACTTTTCTTTAATTGCATTTATATGATGTACATATAATATATTGATCAACTTTAAATATTATTTTAAGATACATTTTCTAAGGTGGAATAAAATTCCGGAAAAAATAAATAAATAGAAAAAGTTCTAAGAATTTCATGAGCGGAAGAACTTTGAAAACCACTTAATCTACGAAAAAAATCCCACTGTCAAAAAAAAAAAAAAAAAAAAAAAAAAAAAACTGCGCTGTTTAGAAAAAAAAGAAAGAAAGAAATTTTTTTATCTGAAACGCAAAATCAAAGCTATGCTTCTAATTTGAATAATAATAACAATTTTAAATATTAATAAAAAATTTATACGCTGGAAAGAAAAAAAAAATATGTTGTTTAATAATAACATTGCGTAAACTTCTTTCAAAACAAAACGGTGAGAGCACATTAATTTGAAGTTTATTAAACACCTTTCAATAGTGATTAGGCAATCTATTTTATATACTTTAAACGACTTGATTAGTTATTTCATGAAATACGTAACTATTTATGAAATAACAGATACCACGCTTTATCAGTAACATTGAGATTGAATGAAGTGTCAATCATTTATTATTTCTAATATCAGGTCCATCAAAAGAAGGCTCCGAAAAATGTCTTTCCTCACAACCACAAAATATTCCCATTGCAATTAATTGACAGTCCCTCTATTCAACACCATCACAGTCGCTAACTCGACGCGTTATCTTTAACCTGCCACAGAACTCATTGTGACGGCGTGTTTGGCGATTATCATTTGGCGACCGCTCCGGCTGAAGAAGCGATTCATTGCAGCAACCCTGCTGACAGATCGTCCTGTGAGAGGATGGGAAGTAGATGCGATTGACCACTTGTGTAAGCTCTCTGTTCGGGAGACACGCTCTCCGCTTGCATTGTGCGCGCTCTCTTTCTTTTTATTTCCGTACGGACGCATTTTTAATTCGAGAAGTGAAACAAAAAAGAGTGCTGGAAGATATATAATCGCTGGTGGATTTTTTCCGTCTATAAGACGATGGTCGGAGTCAGAACTAGCGCGTGTGTTGTTGTGCTCTTGTTTTGGTGTGCATTTTTACAGGAGGCGAACAGTAATTGGATGTAAGTGTTATTTTTCTTCTTTTTCAAAAAATAAAGCCTTGCTATTAAAAATATTTTGTTTTTGGTAAAATAATGTTCTTGCATTTTTCAAAAAAATATAATTTTTGTTCTGAAATAGATGCTTTGATCTATTAATTTATAACTTGACGTTTTGATTATTTAGGAGTTGGATTTTTTAGGATGTGTTTAAAGTTTCTTGTCGTAAATATTGCAAGCAAGATTATATTTTTGAAAACAGCCTTTTCAGTTTTTAAAAGAATTTTTACCAAAATATGAAAAAAAAAAAAAAAAAAAAAAATTTTTTTTTTTTAAAAAAAATTTAAAAAAAAAATAAAAAAAAAAAAAAAAAAAAAAGGAGTGTATGCGTTTATACATAAACAAAATTAAATTGCATAGAAACAAAATCTAAGAGCCCTTTTTTATTTCACTTAAACAAGATCTATGATTCAGGTTCGGAAGCGAATTATTTAGCTAGCGTATGGAAAGAAGTTTGATTACGATAACACTTTATCCTTTTTCGTCTTTTTTTTCACTTAAAAAATTAAATCAAATTTGATACCAATTTCTAATTAATCTTTTTATAAATATATGTTTCGCAATTTCCAATCATAATTTTTTTGTGTTTCTTTTTTCCTGTTGTCAAAAAATTTCCATGTACTCCAATTAAATCTTTAAAAATTCAAGATAACGAGTTATTAAAGAAATAACTTACTTTTCAAATTTTAGGGGGGGAAATTCATCAAATTTGTATCGGCTTTTATTTAGTTTTATGCAAGAATATTTTTTTTTTGAAAAAAATGTCTTCTAATCATTAATAAGAAAAATTTACTGTAAGGACGGAATATATATATAGTGTTGAAGAATGAAACAGCGTTATTATTATAGACTTGTTAATATTTTCTTTTGTTTATTTTTTGAAAATTCATTAATATCATCTGACTACAAAGTTTAGGAGAAAAACCTGAAACTTTTAATAGCTTAAGAATTCATCATTATTTAAAGAGAGAGAAATTGTAATTTGGAGGGTTAGTCCTCATTTTCGGTTAGAAGTTTATTTCAATCTTTGCTTGTTTTAAACTACAAGCCTCAGTTTTAAAAGCGGTGAAAAGTGCTTCGGGCAGTGTGACAATTTCGCCCAAGTTACAAAATCTAGAAGATTCGGTTTTCGACAACTCCACTGAATGCGCGTAAAAACTGCGAAAACTTAATGAACTTTGCGTAAAAAAATTAATAACCGTGCTCATTAATGTTAGAAACGCGTATCAGCATTGAAAAATATATAGATTTTTGTAAAATTCTGAACTCTAAATTGTTTTAAAAATATATAAACTGGGAGTTTATGCAAAGATTTGAGTTTTAAATTCACCTAGTTCACTCAAAGAATGAGTGGATTTTGATGATATTTTAGTCAATAGTTTGAGGTATCAGAGCTGGCTCTGGGCTGTAGGCTAGTTAGGCGACCCCCTATGGCAGCAAAGCCGCCTGAACAAGAGTGCAAAAATAAATAAATAAAAATAACCCACAAAAATATTTTTCGATTTCTAGGATCCAGATTATAAATTATTTGTGAAATGAAATACAAGAGGAAGGTCCAGGTGACATTCTTAAATTCATTACTTCCTTTAAAATTGAACTACATATGAGTACTGCTTTAAAAGTTTTGCTAACATAATTTTACTATTTTTAATTTAGGATAAATTTTTTCACCTATAACTGATACTACCCGCAAAAGAACTGGTCCTAAATTAAAATTAATAAAATTAGATATGGGCCATGTCTATATATATATACTCAAAATTGTCTTAATAACAATGTTGTCCATTGAACATGAATTGAGTCATAAATTAGATTTGAAAGAAGTTATTCGCGATTTTGTAGGAAAGGAACTTCCAAAGAGACTAATTTAAGTTTTAGACTGTACATTATTTAACTGGTTTTTATTTATTGTTTAAAAATGTATTTAAATTATCTCTGAACATAATAGGTGCTAGTTTTAGTTCGTAAATTCACTGTTGTTAGTTCTTTAAAAGTAAATGTACGATGTTTTTTAATGAAACAAATTTCCGTAAATCTGTATTAGTGGTAGTGTCTTAATTCAAGTAAAAAAGTATGTCATTTTTCTGGTTAACTTGGTTCTTTTATAATTTTTTTTCTTTTTTGAAAAATTTTGAAGTGTTTTGAAGCTTAGAGTGGGTCTTTTTTGGCTTTCCGGATGGTAGAAGAATCAATGTTGCAAACGAAAAAACTTATTTTTACCTAGGAGTTTATAGCAAATGTAATAATTTAATACTTCATAGACTGTATTTACATTTGTAGAAATTCTTAAAAAACTACGATTTATTTCAGTATCATTTGTTTGTGCAACTATATGTTTAGAATTTTTGTTATAAATGCTTGTTTTTGATCTTGTTTGCGTACTATTATAGCTTACTTTTTACCTATATTTGTTAAAAGGACTTCATTTATTTTTAAAATTTTCATTTACTATAGCAAGTTTGATAATTTTGTTGTTATTTTTCATAGTTTTTGTTTCATTACGAGATATTTATACTGGCTGCATACTTGTCGTATTTAGCCAGTTGCTATGTATATTTATGTGTTATTGTTTCTTTTATACATTTATGGTTTTTTTCCTTAATATGTGATGTTATACATTTTATTACTAATGAACTATCAAAAATAAAATGAAATATAATTTAAGTGTTTCCTCTATTATCTATATACATACATTTTTTAACGTGATGAAAGACAACAATCATAATTTTATGATATTCATTATAAATGTGTATGGGCAAAAAATATTATATCTATGATGTATGTCTTTTTATAATTTTTAAAAGTGCAGAATCCAATTGATAATGTTAAACAAATTCTTCGATTCTCAAACTTAAAACAAAAATTTTTGAGCTGTCCATTCTTAAGAGAAATAATGGGTAAAAAATCAAAAATCAAAATCCCCGTTTTTTTTTTTTTTTTTTTAATTGCATGGGATAAATAAACGAAATGTGTACGTAAAGTGCAAAATATGCGCCACAATTTGCTTTTCTTTTATTTATAAACGAATGGCACAAAATATTAAAAATCTTAACAACAGTGATACATTTTACTTGTCTTAACTTCATATGGTACTGATTGGAAGCATAAAAATTTTCGAACATCAAAACTTTGAAAAATTTTGCGGCATGTCTATGGAATTTTAATTAAATTGTTCTACTTTTCTGTCTTACTGGAAATTCTACGCCTGATTATTCTTCCTGTATTTTTATTTAGACATCGTGCAATTTGTTATCTTTCTTCCACATGTTTCTTCTTATCGATCTGGAAAACATTCTTCTTTCTTTTCTTATCTGTTTGCTCTTGTGAGGCATGGTGTAAGCCAAAAATGACATCGGTCTTCATCTGAGATTTAATTAACTTTTCTTGAAATTTTAATTAAAAAGTCAGACATTCAATCGGAACGATATGAATAAAAGTAATTTAAGATTTTGAATTGCATTCCCTCTTTTGTTATGTTCGCCTTTTGTTTTTGCTTTTCCGATAAGTATATATTATTATTGATTTATCTTATTTTATTCTTGCAATTTTTTAGAAGGTAAATATGAGAGTTTATATTTTATTTTGCGGTAGGTTACCCACAGAAAATTCAAAATATTATAAAAAATATATTAAAAATATTTGTAGGTCTTTTTTTAGGGAATGCGATATTATATATGAGATAAAATATACAGAGCTTCATATAATATTATACTGATTTTATACTTACAATTTTATAATCGGTGATGTGTAATTTATTTAGCGGTTTGTCATCAATTGCAAAATCTTGAAAAAAACTATTATAAAATATTCATAGGTTTTTTTTTTTTTTGGAAGGCTGAGTTATGAGATAACAAGTATTCTGAAATGCGCGTATAATATACTGATTTTATGCTTACAATTTTACAAAAGATTATGCTAGAGCTGATATTTTATTTTGCGATTGGACATCATACGCAGAATCCTAAAAGCTACTGTAAAATATTCATAGCCCTTTTTATATAAATATAATGCAAAATCCTAAAAAACTGTTATGAAATATTCATAGGCTTTTTTTAAGTAGATTTCTATGTTTTGAGTTACAAATATACGTAATTGCATATAAAATTACGCTGACTTTATGCTTACAATTTTACAAAAGATTATGTGAGGTTTGATACATTTTATTTTGCAATAGATAGAATCTTTCGCAGAATCCTAAAAACTACTGTTAAATATTCATAGTCTTTTTTTATAGAATGCAAAATCCTAAAAAATTGTTGTGAAATATTCATAGGTTTCTTTTTATAAAATGCAATATTACGAGATACACAAATGTACAGAACTGCGTCTAAAATTACTCTGACTTAATATTTACAATTTTACAAAAGATTATATGAGGGTTGATATTTTATTTTGCAATAGGTAATCCCCTAAAATATTCATAGTCTTTTTTTATAGAATGCAAAATGATAAAATAAACTGTTCTGAAATATTCATAGGGTTTTTCATAGAATGCAATATTATGAGATACAAATATACAGAACTGGGAATAAAAATTACACTGAATTTATTCTTACAGCTTTATAAAAGACAACATAAGAGTTAATATTTTGCGTTCGGTTTTCGTACGCAAAATCCTAAAAAAAACATTTTAAAATATTAATATGCCCTTTTTTTTAAAAAAAAATTAATGCAATATTACAATATACAAATTTTCAGAACTGCATAAAATGTTTTACGATAACCATGAATATATAGTGTTAAATTCTTGCACACGGGTCTATTATTTTGGCAAAACAATCAGATTTCTACATTCAAGTCGTAATGCGTATCTTGTTTTTGATATGACAATTGGCAGCATTGGAAATGCGTGCTTGTGACCTCTTTTGCACAGTGTTTAACAGCAAAACACTTATTTATATTTGTTTTGAAAAGAAAATTCCGTCTATGAAGCTTCGAATTCACCATGGTTAGTGGAGGCTAAAATTGTTTTTCAAAGTAGGAATCTTTTTATTCTCAAAATTATGGTTTTTTGGAGAGAAATGAATATCGTTTTAATTTTAAAAGTGTGCTTATTAAAGGTATTATTTTCTCCATTGTTAAAATTTCTTCTCTGTTTCCGTAACTTAAAAAGATCATAATATTCACTTAATTTTAAATATAAAACCACCTTAATTTAAATATGTTTTGTCAAAATTTATTCCATATTAAAATGGTATTTTTTTTTATTATTTATTAATGTTACTTAATTCCAGTTTTCCCATTTCTCTAACATGCCGCTCACTACTCCAGTTTTCTGAAATGTACGTGTTCAATAAAAAAATGTGTTTAAAATTTGTGTGATAAAAGTTTATTCCATAATAAAATTACAATTTTTTCTACTTGGTGTAATCTTACTTAATTCCAGTTGTCCCGATTCTCTAGCATATCACTCTATTCAGTTTTCTGCAATGTACATGGATTAACATTAACCGAAACGTATTGAATAAAAAAAATTATGTCCAAAATATGTTTGGTAAAAACTTACCTAAAATCTTTTTGAGAGAAATTTACTCCATAGCAAAATAATTTTTTTCTCTAATTCTTTTTTTGTCTATACTCTGTTCTCCGATTTCCAAAACTGTACGTGGTTTAACATTAACTGAAATGTATTCAATCAAAAAATTTATCTAAAATGTATTTGATAAGAATTTATGAAGATGTATATTTTTTCTAACACATTCACAACATATACACACAATGTCTTTTCGGTTGTAAATTTTATTTACTCTTTCAATGAAAGTCAATTAAATTTAAATTCATCAGTGCTGAACATTCGAAAAAAAAGAAGTTTTCTTTAAATTAGAAATACATTTAATTTTGTCCCTTTGCTGTTAGTTGAAA
Organism: Nephila pilipes; assembly: GCA_019974015.1. Taxonomy (NCBI): domain Eukaryota; kingdom Metazoa; phylum Arthropoda; class Arachnida; order Araneae; family Nephilidae; genus Nephila; species Nephila pilipes. Next base: position 319,166 of record BMAW01109585.1, on the reverse strand, counting down.
TATTGTGTCAGGGAAAAATTAATTTCTGTTTTTGTCCCTATAATATTACGTCTTGATTTTTAACATTATATATTTATGGCTATCTTTTTAATTTCTGATATGGTATAAATTTTCAGTTTATCATATGAAAAACCAATCGTTTTTTTCCTCTCGCAAAGTAGTAGTTTTTTTCTTTTAATTAATAAAAAAAAATTACCTTATACTGAAATTAGAGCTTATACTGAAAAACGTTATAGATTCAAATACGTATTCTCACTTAAATACCGATATTATATTTGTTATGATAGTAAAATGTTATATAGGTTCCATTTTAGGGGTAGATTGCAATTACCGAGTTTCTTTTGCAAGTACATTTTTAATATTTGTTAGGATTAGTATTTCTAATCATTCCCTGAAAATCTGTGCAATACTTTTACGTTAATTGTTATCCTTTTGTGAAGAGCTTCCTAAAGTGTGGTCGGAGACACTAAGAGAGTCCCGAAAGTTTAATTTAGATACATGAATTTTAAAGAAATATTAGTTAATTTAATTTGCTACATTTCAAAAAAGTTACTTTGTATTTAAAAGCCATTTTTGACTGACACGAATGTTATTAATCACTAAATATCGTTATAAATCGCCCCAATAAAATGGCTGAGCTGTGAAGCGGCTCAAATTTAAAACTTGAATTTTCACAAAAACCGTTATCTGAATTCTTAATAGGAACTAGAGCTGAATTTCCCACAATTTCTGAATGGGCGTTAAGCACTTTTCTTTTTTTCAACACCGCATACTTATACGAAACAACTTTTTATAGCTTTAATGCTTATTAAATCCAAATACCGTTCATCGCTGAAAACCGTTGAAGATGCTTTATACATCCAGCAGTGTCAAATACTGTACCAAGATTTTGTTCATTATGTAGCAAAGAAACAAGCACACCCGATTCTTTTGAATATGACCTTTTAATTAATTTACACCAGAAACAAATTCTAAAACTACTTCTTTTTAATTTTTTTGCGTATATGCGTTGTTTGAATAATATATATATATATATATATATATACATCTCATTATGAATCTTATTATTTCGACTATACATTTTGTTCAAAAATTCTTCGATGATTGGTTATATTATTTTTTATTATTATTCAATGTCAATTTGACGCAAAAGTATACTAGGCCTTGCATACAGCAAGCCCAATGGAGTTGAAATTTTGTTCGCACGTATAGCTCACGTAATTGCTCTTTTTAGTCTTAAATTTACAGACCAAAAAGAAATAAATATAAGGAAGAAACATTTTTAAATCTAGCTTTGATTTAAAGATGAACCAAAAGGTATTAAAATAATGTTTTTTTAAAAGATAAAAAAATAATATATAATTAATCAAAAATGGAGGTGTTAATACTTCTTTTGATGTCATATATATATGTGTGTAATAGCTATGGTACATAATGTATCGGAAACTACCTAGGTAACTTAGTTAAGCTCTACTTCAAATTTTGATAATTTATATATTATTTTACATTTAAAAAGGATTTTTATACCTTTTAGTCCATCTTTAAATAAAAGATTGACTTAAAAATGTTTTTTAATCATATTTATTTAATTTGTTCTCAAATCAATTTATATATTAACTTTAAAGTTACAATTCGTTTCGTTGTGTGTGGCCTGAATTTAATCCTTCCATTCTGTTTGTTTCGGTTTCAAGTGATGTGCTTGCTTTTATGAAAAATGCAAATTTTGGATGCTTTAAAAATTTTATATAAGTTATCGAATTCAGAAATTAATCGAAAGATTATTCTTACCCCTCAGAATACTGTGTTGTTTCGGTGAATTAGAAAATTATATTTCACGCAGACGATTTTTAATGTAAAAAAAAAAAAAATCCGTTTCTCTTAAAAAATTCTCTTCTATATAATATCAAAAACATCACGAAGAAAGCAAGCTGCATTAAGTAAACTTATCTAAGTTTTGCTTTAATAAATTTCTTACTTTTAAAAGATGTCAAAAACAAGGAATGAGACTTTCCATTGTCTGCTATTGTTGTCAGTTGTTTGAAACATGGAATGAAGTGTATTAATATAAATCTAGTTAAATTTTTTGTATTTATGGAACTGTTTATTCCTAGGAAAAATGTTTTTTTTTTTTTTTTTTCCTCATTCTTGATTTAAAAAAAATTTATAATAATCACCGGGCCAATATTGTTTTCAACGTATAAGAAAATAAAAACTACCGGAAATTTGAAATTAATTTCTTTTTCAAATACATCTGTCAGAGTGTATTTATCAATATATATATATATATATATATATATATATGTATAATACATTATTTTAAAGCTTTAAATGCATGAATTTGTATTGCGTGAAAACTTACTTTGTAGTTTATTTAATTACCCTTATTTATTTTATATGTGTGTTGTACATATTATGTTTACATTTACTCATTTATTTTGATATATGTATAGAACTTTATTTTATGGTTCTGCATCTTTTGTTTACTGGCAAATTAAAAACTGCTGCATCAGTTCATATTATATTCAAATTTATTCGATAATTTATTTGTTATTTTATTACTTTATTTAATATATATTTTATACTATGTTTACATTTATGTATTAATTTAATTGCATGTATTATATTTTATTCTAAGATTCTTGATATTTTTTTGTTAAATAGCAAATTTAAAAACTTCCTCATAAACAGTATTCAACATTTTTATATTTAGTTGTAAATGTATAAATTTATCCGTACGTAAATTAATCAAAAGCAACATAAACATTTTATATCTCTCATAATACATGCTTTTGAAAAGAAGTATATGACATGACAAGTGTAATACCTAACATAATATGTTAAATATATAGTCATACTTTTCTAATTTTATACCAAATTTCACTGACTTTGCTTTTGTAATATACAGGGTTATTTCTAAATGATTAATACGATTTCATAATTCTCTATTTTTAAAAATAAACGGCACAAAATGATAAGTAATACATAGATGCGAAGGAAAACTGGGGAAGTTTTATATTGTGAAAAATGGATGGCCCTCGTAGGTTTTTCGGGATTCTATTTCACGAAAGCTGATTCAGAAGCTTTAACGGAGCTACCTCACTGTTGAATGAGTCACAGTTGAACAAATGACTTAATGGCCACTTTAGTCACCTGATACAGCCCTATGCGATTTCTTCCTTTTAAGGTTCGTAAAAGGTGTATGCGCCACCTGTGGCATACCCAGAAATTAATTTTGGGGGATCATATCGTCATTGCACTGAAAAAAGCAATTTTGTAGTCTAGAATTACCATTTGGTAAAAAGTAAATAATATGCTATATCATTCTTATTTCTTCTATTTAAAACTGTCCAAGTATTGATATAGTTTTATCAAGAAAACAATTTCAAAAATGAAGATCATTTAAGAAAAATAATTAAGATATCATGAAAATAAAATCTGCATTTCTGGGGGTGCATTTTCTATGCGGATCCACCTCCCTCTCTTCGTCTGCAAACAATGACCTAGAGGCATGAAAAAAATTTAAGCATGAGGAGAAAAAACATTCTTATATTTAAAATTTAAAACATCTATGTATAATAAAAGAAAATTATCTTGAAATATTGCAATTTCGAGAGAAAAAAAAATTGGGTGATGCATATGACCCTTTGCATCTCCTCCTGTGTACGCCACTGTACGCCTCCATGGCCCACAAATTTATGCGAATTTAAGCACTGGATTTCTGCTGTTGTACAATAAATTACCACAAACACTTTACAATGTGTTTGGTAAGAAGCTACGCATCGAATTGAAATTATACGTGTACTGTTAATGTAAGGAAGTTATACCGAACACTTGTGAAAAAACTTCAACATTTTCCCTTTACATTCATGTATCACTTATCATTCTGTATCGTTTAATCATGACAATACAGCATTTAGAAATCGGATGATTCATTATGAATAAACCTGTATTACATTTCCTGTTCATTCTTTATTTTTGTTTAAATTTTATTCGATTTTCTTATCATTTTGATCACTGCAAAGTGCATAAATAATCCTCATTTTGAAATTGGAGAATACAGGTTTGAAAGTGTCAATGGCTTCAAATATTTAAGCATTGAAATGAACGCTCTGAACGACATACCGCCTGAGGCTCACAACAGAGTCGCATTTGCTAACAGATGGATCTCAAATATTTCCAGATGGTTTCTTCAATTAATTCAACCTGTTGCCTTCATAATTTTTTGAGTTTATCCGGATCAAAGCAGATATCCAGTATGTCCTAATGAGTATATTGGATTAATTAGCCATAATTTCTGGACCACGTGTAAAAATTCCTCGAATGCATTACTGAAATTTTACTGCAATAGGTAAATTTAAATATTTTGCACGAAAGTTTTCTATGTATTGAAATTTTTTTCAATGCACACAGAAATAATTTTCATAATAAAAACTCTAAATTCCTGAAAAAAGTTCCGTTTATAGAGATAGTCGATATACAGAAGTTAGAAATGTAAGGGTACGGCTTTGTTATTATTTGATCTGTAGTATTTGTTATTGTATTATTAATACATTTACTCCTTATTTACAAGGGAGTATAGTAAAGTTTTAATCTTAACTAAAAATAGCTGAGATATCTGGATTAAATTTATTCTGCATGTTAATAGATCGTTATGTACGTAATGTTATAATAACATTTATTCATGTTGAATTGCTTGATTTCAATCGATTGCTTCTTGAAACCGAACAAATCGACATGAATGGTTGTTAATAACAACATTATGTGTAATAAGTATCAATTAATATGCAAATTAAATTATGCCCTGCTATCTCAGTTGTTTCTTAGTAATAATTAAAACTTTACTATAACCCTTCATTTATGTATACCAATTAATACTCACACGTAATCCTATTACCTGTGTCTTATGTCATCTTAAATGTTACTCGAATTACAACCTAAGTTCAAGCACAGATAACGAAATTAAAATAGTCAATTTTGTTTCAAAATAAAGTTTATTAATTCACTAATAAAAGGAACGCTTTTAACCAATTTCAAGTTTCTTGCCGCAAAAACTAACAACTTTTATAATAAAGCAAAGAATTCGCTTACTGGAATATGATGCGAATAAATCTTCCAAATGGTTAATCGACCGGACAGCACATTGGGCCCTTGTTTCAACAAATCACATAGACATGCAAGAAAACTCCCGTGCACTTCATAAAAGCACGCTTCGTATACTCCCCGTAACCTTATCTCTTTTCAATTCTCTGACCCTTTTAAACGACTTAGTTTTATCTTTTCACTCCACTTCAAAAGCTAAAGTTTGCTTAATTTGAATAACCACATTTCATTTGGTTGGAAACTTAAATATTGAATTATTAAAAAATACCTGATGTTTGTCTAGGGAAGTTCCGCGAATAGCCCACTTTATAATACCATACAATAAATGTCAAAATGAAATTATTTTATCGTAAGAAATTAAATGAAATTATTTTATTGTAAGAAATTTGTTTCTAGGACTTGATTATTCGTGGGTCTGCACTGATATTAAACAAGTAGCAGTGGTATAAAGGCTCTAATTTTTTTTTCTTTGAAAAAGCTTTTCTTCCCACGCCCGTCTCTTAAAAATATCCGAATGGCGTACGCGCCGCTCCCGTGTAGATGACATCTCATCTCCCTTTCAAAAACAGCACATTTGTATTTCTACGACATACGTAACGGTGCTGATACGCATTATCGGAAAAAGGTGAAAAAGTACTACCTCTCCCATTTCAATGAATGGATGCTATCTAATGGATTCAACTAATAAAAGAATGGTTACGACTTGTGTGCGTTGGCATCCATTCATAAAATAGACGTGACTAGAAATGTTGCCACCAAACTCTAGCCTAATATTCCTTCAAGTAGAGAGTTACGGTGTTTTCATTTTACGTTCATCATATCTAGTTTATTCTAATAAAAGCTTGTTTTGTTTTGAATGTCCCATTTCATTCAATCGCTGAGTGGAATTTTTCATCGTTAAAATTTTATTATTTCAAAATATTCCTTCTGTTATCCAACATTTCACCTGTCCTGCAAGTAATCCGACATTTTTACGCAGGCTGACAAGTCATAGAAAGATATTTTATGACTTTTGTTTCATTAGAATAATGTTCGTTATGCATACAAAACTATATATTAATAGTAAATTGAGTTATTTCGTGTGTTTAACACTTCGAGACTTAGGGCTGTTTGTGATTTTCTCTTCTTTAACCTTGGAGATTTTTTAGTAATTTGGATTTTGCATACAATTACTATTTCTTTCTTTCTCAAATGAAACGTGATTAGGTAAATAAGATGGAGATAAGAAGTGCAGTGAACTGAATTAGAGGTAGTGGTTATATGAGCGAAATAGTAATGAAAGAAAGAAGGAAGAAAAATGAGGGATAATGACAAGTGGATAAATATTTGTAGTTTGGATTGAATAATCTTAATTAATCGTCCGGATTGAAGCGACTCTTAGTTAAAGTACTAAGATTCGAATCTTCTGTTATAGAGAAGTGTTTGAATCAAAACGAGTAATTTGGTTAGCCAAGACTTTATGTTTGGAATTATAAACTAAAGTTGATTGAGAGTTAAGAGGGATTCGAGAGAATGCGACCTTATCTATTCTGTAGCAGTTAATGAAATGTTTTATCGTGCTCTTATGTGTTTTCTATTTCAGTTTTGAACCTGATGATTATTTAATTAGACATTAAAATGGCATTAGAACTAAATAATGCAGAAAATATGCCACAATTTATCGAAATAATTTTACAAAAGGCATATATTATATCTTATATCGTAAAATTCACTGATTTCAGGCGAAAATTTCGTTGAAATTTTTTTTTTGATTTATTTAAATTAATTTGATTTATTAAATTATGCGGCAAATCGCAATTTTATCAAATTATTATTGCTTTAGGAGAATGCCCGTAAATAAAAATGCAAACGCTTTTTTCAAACTTGGAGTAATAATTTTTAACTAATGACTAATTAGTTACACCATCACATTATTTGATATTATGTGATATTTTTCTTTTCCTATTTATCATAAAAGAATCACTCACACTTATTTTTTATATTCTTTTATATATTCTTCTATTCTATACTTCTTGCATTCTACATTTTATTCTATTCTCTCTCTCTATTATATATTCTATTTCTCTCTTCTCTTCTAAGTTTAATGTATACATCTCTCTCTCTCTGTATATATATATATATATATATATATATATATATATATTATTTGTAATATTTGTCACGTGTTTATGTTATGTTACTTTTCCGTTGCTTTCCTGATAATTATTAAGGCATTTGGAGAAATTGGACATTTCAGTATAATTACTAGAAAATTTTAGAAATAAATTGTTTTATATTGCTCTCACAATTCATAATTCGTGAATATCGCATTCTTTTGTTAATCGATGAATTTTCGATTATAAAGTGCATTACAATTGGATTAATACTTAAATTGCTTTTCATTATATGGGCCTATTGCTATTAAAATAGGTAGAGCAGCTTTTAGAAATGTTTATTGATCTTCGATTCCTGCGTCATTCACGTTTTTCGTTTTAAAGGCATTACTCTAAGAATACGATCTTAATGCTGCATATTGAATCAAAATAAGAAATAAGCAAAGATATCGTATCCGTACAATAGATTATTTTACGAGGGAGCATCGTATCGTTTTAATCATTAATAAGGAATAACCGTGATATATGTATCTATATTCTGCGTTTTAATTCATCCTTATGTACGTAATGTTATGAAATATAACTATTCATGTTGGTTTATTTGCTTTCAAAATGCCGTGGAGTGAAGTCTACCGGAATATGAAGGAGATGAGAGCTCAATCTGAATACAAAGACGGTTTTCGAAAGCTCAAGAAACGTATAACTCTGGATGTTGACTATGTACAGAAGTCTTACAAATAATAAATAAAAATTAAATTTTTATCTCGATTATTTTTGTTGATCATTAAAACTTTTCGAAATCCCTGGAAAATAATTAAGATTTTACGATATTACTGGTAATTTCAATTTACGGTTTCTTGATATCAAAATAATGAATAGCTATCTTTTACAATGGTAGCCGCGTTAACTGGCATTACCTCCTTCGAGTCTCGATACCACTAAAAGTCATGTAGGGGACTTGTAACAGATTTTAATCTGTTGAGGGGCTCCCAAGTTTTCCCATCGGCGTGGTGTTTAAGATTTGAGAGGAAGGCGCCATAGCTCAGGTGTCACTTTACCAACGTTCGAAATTAAGAGGTCCATCATCGATAGACTTCGTATTACTTCTTAATGCGGCGTTCATAAACAATAAATCTTCAGTCTGTTTCAGGAAGCTATTCAGTTTTAATTATTATCCCAGAGTATAGTAAAATTTTAATTATTACTAAAAATAACCGAATTAGGAACTTAATTTTTATTTATTATTCTTCTCTATAAATCACCTTCCAGAATTATACATTTCCCGTAGTGTTTCTTGATCTATCGAAGGTCGTCATTGTCAGGAGATTGAACTCTATCTTCTCCATACTGTGGGTCACTTCAATCGACAGCTTCCTGAAACAAAACAAATCAACAAGAATAACTGTTATTTGCAACATTATGTAAAAAAGGTCCATTAATATGCAAAATAAATTTTGTTCAGATAGCTCGGTTAATTCTCAGTAACAATTAAAACTTTACGATATCCCCTTCCCCGTATTCCAATGATGTGAAAAATAAAAAAAAAAAAAAAAAACTTGTGGCTCGAGCGCTAAATGTTGTCAACATGGTGGGAAGCGTGCTGACCCCAAAGTGATGCACGCGTGTTTTTATCTGCAACCGAGTAGAGAGGCTAATCTAATCAGAGGAAGGGATGAGAATAAAGTACAGTAATCTCGAGCGTCTCGAGGGCCAGAGAACAAAGACTGTGCCAGAGATAAAAACAATAAGAAACAACGACAAAACTATCGAATTGTTGACGAGAATGACAAGACACTTGACTCTCTTTGCTTTTCTTAAACTCTTATTTCGCTTTTTTTCCCCTTTATTACTTACTCTCTTTGGAGTCTGGAGTCTCTCCTCAGCCACTTCCTAGTTCTTTACGATTTTTTTTTTGGTGTTATTGTAGGGTTATGTTGAAAATAAAATCGGGACCCGTTAACTCACAGTTCATTAACTCGCGAATCCGCTTAACTCGCGATATAACATTTGTTTTTTTTAAAAAAAAGAGATTCAGATTTTTTTTCTTTCAGATGACATCAGGATATCATGTTAATAGAGGTGTACTAAATGGATACTTTTAAGTAATAGGTTCCAGCATATTAATTCCTATCTGGTAACGGATTTTAATATCCTATTTCTTTCAAATTATATGTTTAAATATTTTATTACTGACAGAATGTATGTTGATATATTCCATTTCTTTCGGGATATGTGTTTTTATATCTTACTGATTTCGTCATCATTTTTGACAAAAAGTTAAAGAATATTGTCATATTATTATATATTTCATATTATTTTTGAAATATATTCTACTATATTAATTTTGGTTTATACACATTCCAATACCCCTCATTAGTTATGGATTATATTCCCTTAATGCAATACTTTTTGTTACATAAAAAAAAGTTACAAAGTTCAGTTACTCAAGTGGCGTCCTTGAAGTTGTATGGTAAGTATTTTAAGGATTGACGAATATAATAGGTTTCGTATTGAATATATTACTTACGTGGAATAGGCTCCAAACACGTATACTAATACTTATATTAAGTGAAAAAGTGAAAAAATGCATACTCTTACCTGTTAAGTGCATACATTAATTCTTCCCCCCCCCTTTCATTTTATATATCGTGGGGTAAACACGTCATGGAGGGATCCAGTTTGCAACATCAAATTCATTCTCTGATGAAAATAATTAGAAACACGAGAAAGAAAATAAAATGATGCTTGGACACCTAAAAAAATGGCAAGGATAGAGTAGGGATCTTTTACAAAACCGAAATCCACAAGTCCCTTGAACGTACAAACGGTGATTTTTGTCACAAAAGAGAGAAAGCAAAAATCTGAACTAAGTGGAATGGAGAAAAAAAAGTTTTCTTTGAGACGCATCCTTTGAAAGTTTGGAGCTAAGAGAGGGTCCAACCCCTTTTTTTTATATAATAATTTTTATTTATCCTTTTTGGATTTGTATGTTTAAATTGGATATGAATTATGCCATTTCTTGGAAAGTGAATATTCCAATTTGAAATATTTGTAAGAGATTATTTTTAAGATCTCTGATGATCAATGAGATTAGCTGTATTTGATTTAGCTGTAACCGTTTTGTATTGGTCAAATATTAAGTGTTATAAAGATTTTGTTTCCTTTACAAAAGTGATTGCCATAATAATCAAAAAATAACGTCGAAAGAGTGTGAACTTAAAACGAAAAATTCATATCGATTGTGGAATTTATATTATCCTTCAGTTAACATTAATACTATAAATCTCTGTTCACGTATCTCGAGGTTCAAAACCGTGGACCCCGACTGAGTGAACGGGGTCCGACTAGGACCTTGTTAACTCGCGACTTAACTATATGCGTATGTTATCCAAACTCGCGGTATGTTTACTCGCGGCGTAGCTATATGCGTAGACTATCAAATATACGGCGCAGGGAGGGGTTTCAAAAAATACCTGTGTTAGGAATAGGAAATGGGATAGCCAGAGGAGTACTGGAAAGGGGGGGGGAGGAGAACACCCCTGACTTCTGTTCGGGGGGAGGCTGGAAAGAGCCCTTAAGTTTTTAAATATATGTACCTATATGTAGGAATTCTCGAAAAAAATATATGTATCTATAAGTAGGAATTATAGAAAAGTTATTTCATACTCTGGAAGGAGGATTACGTATTCATGTGTCATGTTTATGTCATGTTTAGCACTGATGACATTTTTTGTCAGTGCGTGTTTCAGTTGCTACGGCAACGGCCAACAATTACGAGGTTCCTATTTAAAGTATTAAATTTGCCCTCTCATCAGAAAAAGCGAACAATTAAAAAGCTGAATTGGTTAAATTTTCTTAGTTGTTAAATTACTATCAAAACTTCGGTCAAAGCAGAGAAAGCCTTGGATATCAGCAAAGTTAGGGCTGCTGAAAGTTTGTGAAGAGAGAGATGAGAGACCGGATTGCGATTGGACAGTTGCTACTTGCGATAGAAACCTTTCCGAATGAAAGTCGATCAAATTTAACTTCAATCAATATTGATCCGAGTAAGATTTGAAGGTTCAGTTGAAAATAATATTAATTTTGATGAAGCTGTAAATTCTTTTTTCAAAAGTCGAAAGTTCCCAAAAAACAGATTTAGCTTTTTTTTTTTTATTCATAGAAAGTCTAAGACGTTTTTTAAGACATCAAAATGGGAAGACTGATCAGCTTCCTTAAAAATATATCATTTTCTCTGTTAGATGCAAGTAGTTTTTTTTCTTTAGTCATATAGGACCTTTTATTTCTCAAATAATTGTAGCTAGTTAATTTTAGTTAAATAAATGTTAATTATATATTAGAGTTTATATTTTGTATGTGGATCCTTCCAAAATAGGGGGTTTAGAGAAATTTATGCCTAGAATAGCTGTAAGACCTCCTCTGTGGTTAAGTCACTGTTGTGATATTCAATTATTGCTTTTCTTTTTTCATAGAACCCCATTCCAAAAAAAGATCATCACAATCATTCTTCCGGTCAATGAGACCATTTAATCCTTGGAGTAGAGTCACTAGAAGCGATCTGTTGATTTGATGGTCTTTGGGTTTTCGGGGTATGTTGATGAATCCAGGTAATATCGACTGGGACACTCGACGCGGCAGCAAAAAAAAATGTTCCATCTCTCTTGATACAAATTATTGCAAAAACAAAAAGAACCTGTGAATAAGTGTCAAATATGTTTCGGTGCTATTTGAAAGTTGACAGTACACAATGGTAACTTCTACTTGTACTAGAAACGCCCTCTGTCGACATAAACTGGCACTTTTTGTACGTCTCTCGCGTAGTGTTTGTAATGAAAATATACTGGATCGCTTGTAAAATGCAATTGATGTAATGAACAGTGTGTGTATTTGGAACAGCTGACGTGTTACGGTTCATTGTATTCACTGAATTTGTGACACAGATATAAAGTCATAAGCAAAATAAATGTTTTGTTAGCTAAAAGCCACAAGAGACGACGCGCGCCCGTGCCTCATCGAATTAATATCCCGTCCACGCAATAAATTATTAATTTTCGTTGTAATTTTTGTTTTTGACTCTTGCTATCTTGAACAACAACGATTACGATCCCTCCAGATTTCCAAATTAAAAACGTGCTACAATTTTAAACATCTAAAATGACTTGACATGAAACAAAAATGAATAGGATCAGAGAGAATTATATTACACACGAAAATTACATACGAAAATTAGTGCGAAGTATTATATTAAATGGTGTGGGGTAGTATTGTGAAATGTAATTTACCAAATATCAGTCATTCAAAAGGAAAATATCTGTCAGCGAAAGCCTGGTGTAATACATTGATAATTCATGACTAATAAAACCGAAAATCAGTTTCTGGTTTTGTAATCTCTGTTAGGCTTTGTTTTATTTATTTGTGGATGTGATAAAAATGAGGTTTTGCAATTTTAGATAAAATAATATTTCAAATTTTTGGAACATTTTTAATTCCTTTAATTTCTTTCTCGAATGTTTGGCCCACTTTTATGAAGAGGTATGACTGATTTTTAAGTTTTAATTTCTGTACTATATCCAAATATTTTTAATTTTTTTTTTACGAAGAACTGCTAATTTTTAAAAAAATTAAAATAATAACGACATCCAGAATATAATAGATATATTGCTTCCCCAAAAATAATTTGAAGACTTCAATGCTGCGAAGTTTATGCAGAAATTTTAAAAAAATTAAATAAACTCGACTGTAAATTGGTGCAAAATGTGTTTCGATTTTTCATTGAAATTTAATTTTGATGCACAAATTTATTGTGATTGTAATTTAAAAAAGGAAAATAATTGTATTTTTTATTCGAATATGAATTTGAAATAAGTTTTTAAAAGTTAAATACTGAAATTATTTATGTGTCAAAATTATTTGTATTTTATAAAGTTTTTAATTAATGTTACTCGAATTTCGGCTGATTGTTCCGGGGAAAAAAGGATTTCAAAATGTTTAGAAAGACTTGACTTTTATATTTTTAGATGAATTTTGAATGATCATTTTCAAGATACTCAGTTTTTAAAAAAAAAATAAAGGAACTAACTGAGGAAAAAAAGGTATGAAATATTACTACTCTTCGAATAACTTGATAAATTATATTAATAGTTTTTTAATCGAACATAAGTTACGGAAACATTATTCCTTAAATCTTAAAAGGATTTCTAGTAGCATTATAGATATTCCGCAAAAACAACACTGTATTGTATAATTAACTTAAAATTTGTAATGTAAAAAAAAATTGATTATTTACACAAAACTCGCCGTATACTTTATGCTGTCGCCATCTTGTTGCAACAATCAAAACAGTCTAGCTTTTAAAGTACAGAAACATTGCCAACTTTTGACGATTAAAAGAGAGAAAGCAAGTTATTATGGAATCTAAATCAAATTTTTAAATTAAACATTTAAATTAAAGCAAGCATTTAAATATTAAAGGAGACAATAATATTCTATGCATTAAAATGAAAGCAAACGTTTGAATATTAAAGGAGACAATAATATTCTGTTCAGGTATTAAATTGAAAGCAAACGATAAATTATTAAAATTAATCATATTTTAAGCTAAATGTAATTATTATTTCCGTAAAATGAAAATAAAATAAATCTTTACGCATTAATTTGTTCTCGCAATAATTTATGTAAGTATAGTTCCAGTTCGGATGTATTGTTTACAAAATTTTTGGAATCCTTGCGTAAGAAATTCTTTTCCTTTTTTAGAACAATTTATTTACCTGAGTGACCTTATTTTCGAACAAAAATTCTTCAAACTTCTTTATGGCACGCGAAATTTCTCACGTAAATAGTCTTTCTTTTTTTCTATCTTTTTTTTTTAAATCGCAGACGTCATAAAATCGTCTGAGGCGGTCAGAAACAACATTCTCGGACCTCGTCTCATCCGAATTAAAGCGCGCCAAATAAATTTGAGACGAACAATGGCCACGTGGCAGAGCGTCTCGCACGACCGTAAAACGACGGAAAAATTGCAAAATTTCGGACCGTAAACCTCGTTGTTTCATGGCTAAAGTTTTACGACTGTATTTGATGGTCGATTTTTCATCCTTGAATTGTTTTTAAGTAACATATTGTTGTGAGTCCGCGCAATTTATCTGCTGTCGACGACTGGGCCTTATTTTAAGAGTGGAGCGATGATTTGTTTCTCTGGTATGGAGAGTTATCCCTCTTTAAATTGTAAACGTCAGACTTCAGCAACAGAAGAAAAAAAAAAAAAAAAAAGATTAATCAATTTTTCCCTTGATCATGTTTTGATCTGAAAAATATAAGTGTAGCTAGGGCTCCCGTCTACCGGCCATTTTGATTTCGTGAACGTAATGTTAATCGTATGGAATTTCTGCCTCAATGCTGGACTATTTTAACTATTTGAATGCAAAAAAGTGCATTCGAAAGAGTAAAAAATAATGAAGATGTCTGAGGAATTATATTTTTCCACCGATTCTTAATTATATTTTTACATCTGCGCTTGTGGGTATATTTTAAAACATTTTCAAATATCCAGGAGAAAATGTGATTCCGCAGAAGAAAACTCCGTGTTTATTTTCTCTCTCGCTGAAATAGGTTTTTTAAAAAAATGTATAAATTTGAGGAGGAAAATAGAAATTCCATAGGACTAACATTACGTTCACGAAATCCAAACGGCCCTTAGACTGAAGTCATCATCATGAAAGCATTGAGAGAATTGAGATTTTGATTTCAAAATTGCCTTGTTTTATTTCTTACTTTCGATAATTTTACAGATATTTCTCATGAAAATGCATGTTTCTATGCAAATTTTTTTGTAAAATATTAAAATATTGTATTATCATTTTTGTGAGTTTTTCTGTTTTATTTTGTGCTTTGCATTTGGAAAAGATTTTCTTGAGAACGTCTTCTTGTATTTCTTTACTAAGGTTAAAGTCCAAATAATTAAATATAGGGAGTTTATAATATCCTTATGTAAGTGTAAAGTACTTACAGCTATAAATAAAATGATAAAGACAGGATCGCATATTTTTTATCGAAGTTTTTTTCTCCTTTTTTTTAAAGAAAATTGAATACTTTTTTTGTTCTATCCTTCTTAATTAATATATTTTCATTAACATAATTAATAGAAAACGTCTTATCATACCATATATGCAGTGTTCAAAATTATCTATCCAAATAGTAATAAAAATGCTTAAGTAGCATATTATTTACTGAAGCTCTTTCAGAACCTTTTTAGAGGTTAGTTTAATCATACAGAGTTCTCCTAACAATCTATCACGCCTTGCTAGTAATAGTCCAAATAATTAAATATAGGGAGTTTATAAAATCCTTATGTAAGTGTAAAGTACTTACAGCTATGAATAAAATGATAAAGACAGGATCGCATGTTTTTTATCGAAGTTTTTTTCTCCTTTTTTTTAAAGAAAATTGAAGCTCTTTGAAGCTGAAGCTCTTTCAGAACCTTTTTAGAGGTTAGTTTAATCATTCAGAGTTCTCCTAACAATCTATCACGCCTTGCTAGTAATCTGGCGTTTTCACATAAACTGACAAGTTAAAGAAAAAAAATTTATGCCTTATACTCCAATGTAATAATGTAAGCTATCCATACAAAACAATACATTTTTAAATAATATGAGTTATTTCGTGTGTTTGACATTATTTGAGTGTACTGTGTTACATTTTACACAAGGATGCACAGCTTTTGTTTGTGCACAGCATTTTTTTATTGTGCAGGTTTAAATGTATTATTATTAGTGATTTTCTTGTAATCCGCCGTTTTCGGTTATCCTGCGATGCTCTCTTCCGATATCTGCCGGATTACCCAGAGAGTACTTTGTGTAGTTACGGAAATGTAAATATCTTAAAAACAATAAGAATTTGTAACGTTCCGGCACCGTTATTAATACTAAGAGACATAACCTCTCAACCAATGTTCAGTCAATAAAATGTCTTACCTACTTTATGCTATTCTTAGATTGAACGCTATCAAAAATATATCGTGAATGTTAAACATTCACGGAATCGCGCGTGACCGTGGTAGACAAGTGGTCATGATCGGCGTTATTTTCGAAATTTCGTGTGTTCGGACCCTGTTGCCACTTAAGACCCCCCGTGGAGCGAGGCACATTTATCTGTTGATATTCTAATTGCTCCTATTGGCATCGTGTAGACGTTTGGAGAGGGAGATTCCAGCTCAGGTGTCGTCCGCTTCACTTGACCGTGACTCAAAATGACGAGGCTCATTCCCAATAGCCCTCATGTTTCTTCTCATTGCGACGTTTAGAAACAGTCACACTCACATTGATATTTATGTATAAAAGCTGAAGTATATTAGAATAAATTGAATTTTTCTATGAATAAAATTTAACAGTTTTTGTTTCAAACTATAAGTAATACTTAAACACGAATATTATTTCTCGATGGAAACAATTATGAAACACATAATTAAACGCTATTTTTATCAACACATTGAAAAAAGTATGTAGTCGGTCAACGCTTTGATCTCTTAATTGTGATTTAATTCTTGTATAAAATAAAGTGAGAATTATTTAATAAATAATCATTCACTATATTTGTGATTTACTGTTTTCTGGTAAATAGGGAGCCCCCTCCCTCCTCCGTGGGCGATCTTTCTCTGTTTTCGATCTGCCTTCTTGCCAATCACTTTCCAACGTCACAGATACACATTGTTTGGTGCAGCGTAACCAGATTTGGCTCTTATGCCATACAAATCAACTTTAACCCTATCGTTTCGATCAATAAGTTGTTTTTCTTTCAAGGGTAACACTGTATCCACAGGTAAGACGATAGTTGAATCATAAAAAAATACCGCAAAATCCGAGGTCGTTTTATAGGACAGAGACAAAAAATTAGATTGAAATTTATTTAAATTAAATTAAATTAAATTAAATTAAACAAATTATTCAGCAATATGTTTAATATCCCGCAAATGAACGAAAATACCCGGTGGGAATTTTATTTATTTGGAATTTAATAGTTTGGGGGCACATTAAATTGGATAGATACGTGCTAAAACTATAACATTTTGACGAAAATTTATTCTTCATTTTACGTGAAGGTCGTCTTACCTGCGAATATAGACGGTGATCTCAGATGTTGGAAAATGTTTTTTACTACATTTATGTACATGATTTGCTGAAATACTGGCAAAAACAAAATAGAATTACCGGTAACAATTTGAGGTTAAAATTGGCATTTTATCCCTAGCCAGTAATACATATTATTTGTCTGTCAATAATACTTAGTAACGTTTTATTTTTAATTCAATCTTCTTTTTTATTGTGATCGCTTCACAAAATGCAATTTGCTTCCGAGTGTTGCAATGATAGTTTGACGACGAGTGTTGCGAAAGGGTCACAAACATAATCCCACGATTTAATCTATTATCTGCTTATCAAAATACGTTTCTTCCCTCCTTTTTCATTTTTTGTTCAGATTTTTATTTCCTTATCCCGGTCAAAAGGGAAAAGAAAGGGGGAAACTATGCCTCGGGATTTTTTTTTTTTTTTAAAAAAAAAGGAGGGGGAAATGCCATAAAATCTACTTTTTTCACAACATGTTGCAAAATCAGAAAACGTAACAAGTTTATGGAGTGCAGTTAGATATTCCGATATAGTGAAGTTCATAATTCCTAGGAGGAATACATTTATATATGTATATATGTATCCACATCCCGACAGATGTTTATGATATCGGCTCGGAAGATTCCAGATACATAGTTTTTTTCTTTCTTACTTTGTTGAATTCAGATGCTTTAGAATCCCCAGGGAATTGCATATTTCTGCTTTTTGTTTTGTTTTGTTTTATTTAGTTTATTGTTCTCTCAGAGTAAATGGGTTTTCTGTTAATTTGGATTTTCATGCTTCTGAAGATAATAGGAATGGAAATGTCGATGTGACATTTAAAATTGTAATGACTAATTTCGATGGGAAAGAGTCTAATATCGCTTAGTTATTACAATAGAATATTGCGAATTTTGTTATGATATTTTTAATTTATGAGATCCGTTCAAAAAGTATCATTGTAAAAAATAAGAAATGGGGGTATGAGGAATGGATAGTGGAAATGAGTTAACTTACTGTAGTAATTGTCCATTAATTGTTTTCCTATTTCTGAGAAGCCCACATGAGTAAGACGCCTTTCGCATCTAAAAAAAATCGTCTCTAATACTTTTCCGGTCGATGAGATCGCCTGCGCCTTCTTTGCAGCAGATTCATAAGAAGCAACCGATTGTCAGGAAAGGGTGTTTAATTGCCGGTGTTACCTGATGAATCCAGGTCTTATCGACGGCGACTACTCGGCGCGGCCGCCGTTGATGTGAATGTCAAATTTCTTTCGACGACGTTTAACAGATGGCAGCGCACAATGGAAACACTAAACTGCCATCTGTTTTCAAAAACATGTACTTTTCGAACCACATGTACTTTACAGGAATGAGTTCTTTAAAATTAGTTTCTCATGTCTTAAACGTTATCTGACATTTATATAGATCGACCGTGGATAGCCCTTGCATTTGCTTAACTCTTGCTCAGAGTTCCTTTTTTTAGAATTTTTCGACTTTTTAATGCCTTCTCGTCAGCTGAGTTCTTAAGTTGCCTCCGCGGGAACCTTACTAATAAAACGGTGAATTACGACCATCGGTTTGCTAATTAGTGACTTTGTTCTCCGAAAGACCTTCTTGTGAAATACAAGGGTGGTTCTAAAATTATCCGTATTGGAAATGGGATGTTGAAAAGGGGAAATAGAAATTAGGTAACTCCCAGTGATATTGTATACTTTTGTTTTTAGCTTTTTATAGAAGTCCTTCAATATTACGCCCCAAGCATCTCAGAAAATCGTCACCATAACTTTTCCGGAAGTCTTCATTTTCTCTGGAGCAGATTCGCCTGAAGCAACCCATAGTTTTTATTTGTTTTTTTGCGTATAATGTGAGTGAAGGCCCTGCTTGCCCTGCTTAAACTGCTTGCGCCTCATTCTTACTATGCCACTGGTAGCACGAAAAATTTGCAGCTTTTCACCTTGTCACGAGACAGCACGAACTTCTTGCAGCTTCTCGCCTTGCTAAGAGGCGGCACTTTAGAACAACTAATTTCTGTATGTGCGCAGTTATGCAAATTGCGAATAATCTGCGTGAACAACTGCGACATGATTATTTATACTCATGCAGCTATTTGAAGAACACAGCAACAGCAGAAAAGGAGAAGGAGTTCTTGCCTTACCGATGCGATGCTCATGCGGTCTAGGTGATAGCGTATACTGTCCTACTTCTCTCTTGGACCTGTATGGATTCCATTCTCTCCATTGACTGCTCAAACCTGCTGAGCTCATACTTGATGAGTAGAGTGGCCAGTAGACTTCGCACCAGTAGATTTGCCGTTTCCTGGATATTCAAATCTTGCTTGCATTCATCCAAGCTGATACTTGACAGTTATTCTTCTGCACTGTGTTTTGTGCACAAAACTTTGTGATACAGGCTGTATCTCTCACAATTTCCGATTTTTGAAAATGTTTTTGAATTGACATTTCTTAAAGACTTCGGATGAGTAAAATATGGGTTTAGTTTTATTTTAAAAATCGGTGGAAAAGTGTAATTCTGCAGAGACCTTCATTATTCTTTTGCCCTTTCGGATGCACTTTTTTGCTATCAAATAAATAAAATAGTGTAGGTTTGAGAACATTGTAGGAATTCCGTAGAATTAACAAAACTTTCACGAAATCAAAATGGCTGGAAGATGAAAGACTTCGTGTGTTAAATCTATAGCAGTTACTGCCACATTTTCTTGGTAATAGGTTAGTTTGTTTTAGATACTAGTTATTAATGATTTTCATTCAGCTTTTTTTTGTACAATTCTGTTCCGACATATCCACAAATGAATTTAACCTTATTAAATGAAATGATAAGAGAAAATTTTCCTGTGGCAAGTTACAGAGGCACAATGAAGAAATCTCTGAAAGATAAGAAAGGTACTTGCAACCTAAGCTTTAATGTTTCGGAATGAAAGGAGACATCAGCCATTGCATACTAAGCGACCATTTAATGAGCTGTCTTGGAATGGTCTCATAACCGCAGGGCATCCATGAATTGGATGCAGCTCTTCCTTTTCATGATTTCGTAAATGTACAACAGACGTGAACAGATTTAATCTCTATCCATTGAAATTTTCTTTCCAAACTGTTTATTCTCCTCTTTTCTGAAATAGTCTTGTCAAGAATTCTGTATCGTTTGACCATTATTCAGAAGTACACTCAGACCCCGTTAATTCGCATTTTTTTCCATGGCCCCTTTTCTTAGGAAATTCAGATGACGTCAGTATTTCCTGCGAAGAGAAGACATTAACACCTTTTTTTTCTTTCTATTTTATATATCGTTTGATAAAAATGCCAATAAGTTTAAGTTTGCAATTGTAAACCTATACTTCGAATGATATAATTCAGAAACATGAGAAAGAAATAAGAGTTAAATGGTTCTGACAAACCGAGCGTGAAAGCGAGCAAAGCACCGGGATAGGATAGGATTGGGATCTTTTACGAAACTAGAACCCGGAAATCCCCTGATCGTAAAGTGCAGACGATGACTTTCAGCACAAAAGAGAGAAGATAAAAATCCGACTAAATGGAGACAAACAAAAGGTTGTCTTTGTGGCGCATTATTTGAAAGTTTAAGGTTGAGATATGGTTGAACATTTTAATACCTTTTATTTATCTTGCTTGGATTTGAATGTTTGGACAGTATGAATCATCATTTCTCGGAAAGTGAAATTTTCCAGTTTGGATTTCTTAATTTGTAAGAGATTAATTTGAAGGTCTCGCGATGAGGGAAATTAGCTACGTGTTCATCGATTTTTTATGAAGTCAAATTTTAAGAGTTATAAAGATTTTTTCGCTTTAAGTGATTTCGGTGATAGTTAAAAATAATGTCGAAAGGGTGTAAATGTAGCGCAGAAAATTCGCATTGATATTGGAACTTATATTGTCTCTCAATTAATTTATTTTATTTCTGGAACTTGAGGTTTTGTAATCATGAACCTCTGATTATTGTGATTCAACAGGATCTGCTATCATCTGTTCATCGGCGCCAAAACAAATTTGGCATTCATTCATTGGTTTGTTTTGATTTATGCCTCGTCTAGTGGTCATAAGCATCGAATTATCACCATGACTAGGATTCATTACTACTCACCAGAGACCGAGTAACAATGAAAATATCGGGTTGCTTCCAATGAATCGTTTCCAAAGAATGTGGTCTTGTCGTCCGAACAAGTTGATGGCGCTGATTTTGGGGGGATTCAAAGGGCGTGATTCTCATTAACTTCTGAAGAAAGGGATAAATGATCAGTGAACAATACTGCAGTGAGTTATCTCATTTCCCTTTCCTAGCACGGGTAATTTTGAACCCCATCGTAAATAACGAAAGGAAACAGTTCTGCTTATTTTCTTTATAGGCTTAATATGCTTTCAGATTTGGACTAAGTGCATGTTTTTTTTTATATAAGCATTTCTTTTAAATTAGTATTTTCAAGTTCCATGAACATTCAAGTACATGAATCTAATATCAAAAAATCTACAAACAATTTTGCAGAAATGTGCAGGAAGGAACTTTATTCTTAATTGTATGTTAAAAAACCTCTTTACAAGCTCTCATTTTGTTCAACTTGCGATGCAAATAATATGTCTTTCCAGCTCAAAACTTGTACTTGAATTTTAGCCGATCTGATCCGACTAAAATTTGGCATACATGCGTAATTCTAACGACAATAGCCTTGCACTTAAAGACATCCGAGTTTAAATTTAGCATACACGGATATCTCACGAAATTGCTTTTTTTTAGTCTTAAATTTCCAAACTGAAAAAATATTAAATATAAATAAACAAAACAAAAAAAAAACAATTTTTAAACGAAGTTTTTATTTAAAGATGGACTCAAAGGTATGAAAATATCTTTTTCAAACGGAAAATAATTTAAAAAGCTTAAGGCGGTAATACTTTTCAATGGGTTTTCTTTAACTCACATTGTAACTTTGTCTTGGTCAAAACTTTAAAAGCTTTTTTCTCACATTTTAAAGCGCTCGATTGAGCTAAAAATTTCCATACGCGATTGTTATGGATGACAATACGATATTTAATTATAATTTATAAAAAATAATTGCGATTAAAACTAATTATTTCAATAATTAAATTTTACACCAAGTTTCTCGCCAAGTCGCCAAACAGTCACCCAATCCGTCGCCAAGGTGAAGGGGTCATTGCTTAAACTCTTTTTTGTTAATTATTATTTTGCGAAAAAATTAATGAAAAACAAATTTTTAATTTTTTTTTTTTTTTTTTTTTGTTGAAAATTTGAAACAAACCTATGTTCAAAAAACTCGTTGCTTACCGGTGTTATTTTAATATATGTAAAAGTAAGTAGCTACTGTATTTAATGCATCGGCCTCGACCCATGTATCTTAGTAAAACGCATCAAGCATTTATAAATTATATTTTATTCAACATTTAAACAAATTATTTTTATACCTTTGATTTCATCTTTAAATAAAAATTCGATTTAAAAAAATAGTTTTTTTACTTATATTTATTCCAAGACCAATCAACATCCTTTGAACTAAACATTTTATGTGATCGAGAGTGAAAGGTTTTAATATATGTCCTCACTCTACTCGTTTTAATGGAGAATAAACGTTGTTTTTGTTGTGAATGTTCTATCTGCTCAACTAAATGAATCGCCACATCCGTGTCAATAAAAGAAACAAAGGCCTCTGCTGTCGCAATATCGAAGGAGGATGCATTATCTCCGAAGATTAAGACAGTCAGTCAACCTGGGAAAATTAGTTTCACTCGCTCCATTATCTTTCTGTGATTATGAGTCTTTTATCTTGGAGACTCGATCTCTCCCCTTCGACTTTGATTTCCAGAATCGGAACAATCAAATCGAATTCGAACATCTACACTTTTTCGGGCAGTTTCGTACAAATTGGCTTAAATCATGTCCATTCTTGATTCGGTATATATTGAATCACAATCATGAGCCCGAAGTATCCGAGTGATCTTTTTCCCATGACGATTACTCTTTACAGTAAACATGGGCCACGCGCCCCCAGGATGACTTTCCGAAATATCTCTTTTTTCGATCCTTCTTGTTAAAAGATTTTTACATTTTTTCACATTTTTTTCAAACGTGTAGATGCTCGTCGTGTAGCATAATTTTTTGCGCAATGCAATTTTAACTTCTGCGTCAAAAGCTTCAACCTTCACTCACTCACCCTGGATTGATTGATTGTTTGATTTAAGACGTGCTTAGAAGCAATACGAGGCTACTTGCAATGGTATAAAGATATTTTTAATGCAAAATAATAAAAATTTATAAAAGTTTTAGACGTTTATATAAGACATCTAGGTCATTTCCGATACATTACGTGGAATAGCCACTTACTTATTTTTTTTTTTAAGATGAAAAGAAGTATTATTGTCTCAACCTTTTATAAATTTTGTGCTGTTTTACATTTAAAAATTATTTTTATACTTTGAATCCATTCTTAAATAAAAACTCGATTTAAAAATGTCTGTGTACATATATTTATTTAATTCTTTTTAGGCTGGAAATTTAAGACTAAAATGCAACCCCGAGAACTATACGTATGTTAGAATTTCAACTCATTTGGACGTTGTTAAGTGTAAGGGGCAGACCCCTCTCCCTTAAATCCGTCGTTGCTTGAGCATCCCATAGTTTTGTTACTGTCATGGTGCATCTCTTATGTGTGCATCTCTTTGTGTTATTTCGGGCGGTGTTGAGTGGTCGGATGGCTGCGGCAAATACTAGAGGCTGTACGATTTCTTTTCATTCTCCTTTAATTGGTGACTCTCATTGAAACCGATTGCATTCCATAAGTGGCATCGATTTTGTAGAAGAACAACGGAAAGAAGCAAGCTAGCGCACTGGAGGGAGATTAGCAAACGCTGTTCGGAGCCCAAGGTTACTAAGTAGTATCTTAAATCAGCGGTTCTCAACCAGCGGTACGCGAGCCCCAAAGAGTACGTAAGAGTGCATCAGTGGGAACGCGAAAAGAAAATGGTTATGGTGGCCACACAGCTAAAAAGGAAAAAAATAATTTTAAAATGTTTCTAAGGGCTTTAAAAAGTAAGTAGATGATTTTATTAAGATTATCTGCTGCAACACTGACGATTCTTGAAGTAGCCGCGATAGCTTATTGGTAATGGTCGCGATCTCGTGGCTGGCTGTTTTCTCAAGTCGTGGGTTAGAGCACTGAAGCCACTAAAGACCAATGCAGAGCCGTGCAGCCGGGGTTGATGCACGTTAAATCTGTCGAGGTCCCAAGTCCTCCCATGTGGAGATTTGAAGATGGTTGTGCCAGCTCAAGTGTAGTCCTCATCACTTGAAAATGAGAAGGTCCGTTGACAATATCCTTCGCGTTCTTTCTCAGTGCTTGATATACAATCCCTCACTCATACAGTTACGAACTGAAGGCTGACTATGTTTTCGTCTAGTCGTGGGTTCGAATCTTGTTGCCACTAAAGACTCACCGTATGGCGGAGCTGATGCGCGTGAAATTTGATCGAGGCTCCCCAGTCTTCCCGTGTGGAAGTTTGGAGAGAGTAGTGCCAGCTCAGGTGTCATCCTCATCACTTGTAAATGATGAGGTCAATACTAAATATCCTTCGTGCTGCTTCTCAGTGCATAATAAACATTCACTCACTTATAACACACAATCACAAACTCGCGCTCGGTATTGTTTTCGTCGTGTCGTGGGTTCGAGTCTTGTTGCCACTAAAGACTCATCATGTAGCGGGTCTGATGTACGTTATATCTGATCGCGGCAACCAAGTCCTCCCATATGCATAGTGTATGGAAATTTAGGACTTTGAATTACGGGACCAATACGTATGAGAAAAGTATTCAACTTAATTGGACGTTGTTATGTATAAGAACTGAGTAAACCCCTCTCCCCAATTCCGGTCACTGCTTGAGCATACAATAATATTTTACTATCGTGGGAGTTATAAGTGTATGCAAAATTGCAGTTAAAACGTATGATACGAAGCGGGTTAAAAATTGGAGTACAAATTTTGAACTGGTAAAACATACATACATAGCAAGTTAAATAAAAGTTTGTAATGAAAATGAAAAGTAATAACGAATGCTTGCAGTATGAATGAAAAGTAAAAATAACAGTACTCGCGAATAGCTGTAATCTCTTCTCCTAAGCATAACCAGAATGTTTGCAAAGTATCATTTTTATCACCCAGGCTGAGAGAGAGAGAATGGATTACAAAAGGCAGATAATACACGGGCGATAGCGAAGACAATGGGAGACACTCTTCAGTTGTTTGAGTTTTCAAGAGTTCCCAATTCATGAGCAAAATTTGTGTTTGTACTCCTTTTGACATCTTTAATTCACCAGTCCATTTCAAATGGAGACAAGCGGATTTCGGTTGTGTCGAGACTTGCAATGGAATCTGTTTTTATTCCTGTCTTCGTTTTTTTTTATTTTATTTTTATTTTCTGTCTCCAAAAGTAACCGGAATGCTAAAATTCTTCGAATTTTGTATTTTCTTATAAAAAATTTAGCTTTTAAAAAAATAAAGGGCATTTTGCTTTTTCAACAGATGTTATTAATTATGAGAATTCCATAAATAAACATTCGAAAAGTGAATTTTAACACTTTCAGGTCCGAACTATTTTCACCGCTTATCATCCCCTGGATTGAGAGGTTTTGGTACTTTTCGTGCATAAAAGAAAAGAAAAAAAACCTCTGAAAATATGTATTATAACAATATTTTCTTATCACAAATTTCAAACTGTTCTTATTCATGTTAAAAAAAGTAACGATTTAATATACTAAGAATCCATATTTAACAAAAAATTATGCAAAAAATTAAATTGAATCAAATTTTAAAACAGTTCCGCACATTAGAAAACATCATTTTCGTGGCTGGTATTCTCGATCACCTTCATCTAAAATTTATTCGAATAACTCTTTCAAAGAGTCACTTCCGCCAAATCATTTGCACTTGATAAATCTAAAAATATTTCATGAATCCCGTAAAACGTATCAAATATAACTACTGAATGCTAAAATTAGAGTTCCGATTCTTGATTTTTTTTATATACTTACTTATCTTTGGTGTTATCATCTATAATTTTTTTTTGAAAATAAGACGTTCGTAGGTGGTATATGAAAAGACCACGAATTCTTCAATTTTTGCAATTAGTAGAGCATTACACTATTCACGACCTATGGGGACTTAATAGTAATTTGTGAAATGCGTAAAATTACAATTTTTTCACGACCAAAATGAAACGTGATTCGGTAAATTAGATGAAGGTAAAAAGTATAATAAGTTGAATTTGGGATGATTATGTATAAATGAAATAGAATTGAAAGGAAAATGAAGGGAGATTGGGAAAACGGCAGGCAAATGGTCATTAGTAAATTGGATAGAAGCATCCTTTTCAACATTTTGGATTGAAGGGATTCCAAGTCTAAGTACAAAGATACGAAGCTCCTCTTAGCGAGATGTGAATCAGAAAGAGTGAATTGGAATTCAAAGGAATTGGTTACTTCAAAGGAACATTACACCTCCTTCGAGGTGAAATGTTCCTTTGAAGTAACCAAGGCAACAAATTGTTTCAAATTTAACTTCTTTTTTTTTTTTTTTTTTGCTACAAATAAGATAGCACTTGGCTGATGTCAGAGACGTGTTATGTAAGCGATAAATAGAACGCTGGAAAATTTGATTTTGAAATTGTAAGCAAATGTACTATTCCATAGTGAAAAATAAAAATCTCAAAATGTGGTGTTTTTTTTCAGGATTCTTAATACATTTTTCTCAAAATCTACTCTAGCCATGCGAGGGGGGGGGTCGTAATTTTTTGATCATTACTCAGAAATAATCGAGATATCTGGGTAAAATTTATTCTGCACATTCGATGATCTTTATGTACATAATGACAATGTAATGTTGTTACTGACAGTTGTTCATGTTGATTTGATTGGTTTCAAACAGCCGTAGGTGCAAGTCACAATCAATATCGTTAAGTGTTCATTATTTTCCAAGGGTATCGTAAAGTTTTAATCATTATCTAATATAATCGAGTTATAGATAGAGAAACTTAATTTTTATTTCTTGTTTTTAGAATATCTCTACATAGTCACCCTCCATAGTCAATACATTTCTTCCAGTGTTTCTTGACCTTTTGATGGCTTTTTTTTTTATAGATTCGGCAGATTGAACTCTAATTTCTCCATACTGCGAATGACTTCAATTTATGGCTTCCTGAAACCAAAGAAATAGGCACGAATAGCTGTCATTTATAACATTATGTGCAAAAAGATCAATTAGTATGTGAATAAAATTTTGTTCACATATCTCGGTTATTTCTTATTAGTAATTAACACTTTTCAGTACCCCCATACTAGTTCCTCCCAAATTTGAATCTCCAGTGCAAAGTAGGAAAGTTTTCCCTTTCTTGAGAGGTTTCTTATTCGTCAATAGCTCAATGAGCGGTATCTATAATAATATCTATAATAATAATAAGTATAATGATAATAATTGATGTGGCGACTTGCGTTGATAGCCTTTCTGCCATTGTATTTACCACCTCACAGCAAGACCGTCTTTAAGATCGATTTATAAAGTAATCCATCAAGGAGAAGTGCCCTATAACTCGACCTTCCTTTTACTAGAACATTGTTATTCTATTTATTTTTTAAAAGAACTTTAGAAATATATATCGATGTAAAGTTTCATTCTCGTAATCTCTTACGGATTGGCATAAGAATTTATGTTGCTGTAACTAAATGTAATTGAATATAATGTATAATTGAAGAATGGCTTTTATTCGCTGCAAACTTTAATATAAAATTCAATATTGATACTATTAAATAAAAAGTTGTCTTTCTTCCTCCAGTGAAAGACGAACTTATTGTTTAGAAACTGACGCGTAAAAAACGTTTTATTTATTTCGTTCCTTAAATTCAGATTTCCGAAGCAATGGGACTGAACGCAGAGACAGCTTCGGCGCACTCCACGTGGTCATTTCTTTCCACAAATCATATTTTATGTACTTTGTCGCGAGTCTTTTCTTTGGAAGGGAGGTAAATTCAAGAAGAGGAAAGACAGCAGTTTGCCCCAGGGCGCTACCGGTTACGGTCGCAGCCCTCTAATAAATGGCGGAATTAGCGGGTTTAAGCCTGAATTATAGGCGGCAATTCCTGTCGCAGCTGGCTTTTCATTTTTGTCTCTTTTCCATTTTGAGTGAAGACCTTTCTTGCAGACGAAATCCGGGTGAGAGATTTCTGACTCGATTTTTTTTTTAATGTCTTCTCTTTGGAAAGAATTCTACCGCCCAATTCGAAAAATCAATTGCATTTTTTTGGCGACACTTAGTATCATGCGAAGAAAATGACAGATTGAACAAATATGTAATAAATATAAGGATACTTTTGTTTTAAATCCTGCACTAAATTTAAAAATAATATTAAACATTTAGTGCATAAATATAAGTAAAAAAAATTTTTTTTTCTCTCCTTTAATCACGCTTTTATTTAACGATGCTCTGAAAAGTATAAAAATAATTTTTTTTAAAATTTATAAAGGCGTGAGGCGCGCTTAACGAATACATTAAGTATCTACTTACTTATATATGAGATCAAAAGGAAAGTATGAATGCCTCAATCTTGTACAAATAATATATTATTTTACATTTTAAAAATTATTTTTATACATTTTATCTATCTATATACATTTATATACATTAGTCTATTTTTAAATAAAAGCTCGATGAAAGAATATTTTTTACTTATATTTATTAAGCTCTTTATTTTGGATATGTTTAGGACTAAAAAAAGCAGCGAACTATACGAAAATGCAAGATTTTAACTCAATTGAACATTGTTAAATCCATGGCCTGAGCTTTTCCTAAGTCCGTTACTGCTTGACCATTCCTATAGTATTGCATTGTGATCAGAGTAATACGTGAAAGCTAAATTTTAGCTCTATCTAGTTATAGGAAGTGGGTTAAAAATTTGTACTTAAAATTTGAGTACAAATTTTGAAATGGAAAAAAATATTTTTACATATGTATGAATTTAGCAAAAGCTTAAATAAAAAAAAAACTTGTGACAAGTACCCTTTATACTAAAAAATAAACTTTCTTTTCAACGCCCGAGGTTTTTTTCTTCTTCCTCTTTTTTGTTGAAATAATCTGATTAATTTAGTTTGTAGATATTTATTGAATGGTTATATGGTGTCAAATTTCTGTCAACTTAAAAGAAAAATATTTAATGTGCTGAAACATACATTGAAAGTTTTTCGTCACTTTTTCACAATAAAGAATATAAGATAAAGAAGACATAAGACATTGAACTATCGTAAGCTTTTATTTTTTACAAACATAGAAATATGTATGTAATTTATAAATTTACAAACAATGCACGAAGAATGGAATATTTGTATATAAAAAACGGAAAAGAAGTTTTTATTTATTTTCGGACAAAGCAGTTTCTGATGTTGTTTGAACGCAATCTTTTGATCAAGCCGTTTCAATGTCATTTTTATTCAGAGAGATAAAATTTCCTTCGGGAACGCTTAGAAATAAATCTCAAGCCATGTAAGGACAGTTTGGATTGCTTCCATTACTTCCTTCCTTGGTGTTTTTTCAATTAATTCGTTTTCGTTGTCGTCGTCATCTTTGAACTCATCTTGATCAAAGTAGTCCTCTAATATGTTCAATCGGTGGGTAATCATCCACATTTAAATTCTCTTGTAAAAATTGTTTGTATTCGAAACATGATCGATATATCAAAATTTTGTTCGGCATACTGAAATTGTTTTTATAGTGGCAATTTGTTCTGAAAAAAAAATCGATATTTAGAGGTTTTCGATTCATAAAAATTTGAAATATAGGGTTATTCTGAAAATAAATGGGGGAAAATGTATCAGGTAAAAGTACACACCTTTACAAACAATTTTTATCAAATAATACATAGTCTGAAATAAAAAGCAAACACCCTAGCGCGTTTCACAAATGTTAAAACAGCATTCCAGCTGGGATTTATCGAAAAATAAAGAACACCATGCTTGCAAATGAAATTGGGGATAGGAGGGAAATCCAATATGGAATATTTCACTTTTCGAGAAACGGTGAAAAGAAAAGAAAAAAAAAGTAATGACAAGTCAACCCTCTCTTTTCCCAATACTTTCAAAGAACTTGTCTGAAAGTCAACCTTTTATTTTTCTCCATTTAGTCGTATTTTCATCTTCTTTCTTTTGAGACGAGTCACCGTCTGCACTTTACACTCAAAGGACTTGCGTGTTCTGGTTTCGGAAAAGATTCCTACTTTACACCCCGTGCTTCTTTGCTCGTTTTCAGGTGCGAGAGCCCCATTTGGCATTTCTTTCTCGTGTTTCTAATTTCTGTCATTCGGATCATACTTTTGCAAATGGGAACTTTATGGCATACTTGTCCCACGATATATAAAATGCGATGAAAAATGATAGGTAAAAACGTCTGCACTTAACAGGAACTCCTGACGTCATCTGAAAAAATATCGATCTGAATCTCATTAAAAGGGAAGTCATGGTAAAACCGCGTTTTACCGGGGGTCCGATTGCATAAAAACTGGAAATAGAATCAAATGTTAAATAATCCCCAGTAAATGCAATCGTGTGCGAATGATTTTCAATAAATTGTAACATTCATTTGAACAGTCTCGTGATTGCTCATCAAAAACTCATTATGGTATTATTCTCCGTTGCTTCATGCCTTAATAGATAAAGAGATAATATATAAAAAAGGGCTACATTATTGCCTGAACTGCGTGTGACGAGTGATTTGCAAAATAAACGTTGTTCGAATCAAAACAGACGGGCAGTTGGGGTGTGGCCTTTTCTGCAGCTGATAATCGTCAGTCATCGAGCAAGACTCCAGATAGCAATCGCTCGTCAGTGCAATACTTTGCACCGAGTTAATGGATAAACAGTAAACACGCATTTCTTGGATGGAACACGAGAATTCATCGGAATATTAGGGCGAATTCAGTTTTTTTACGAATCCGTGTAAGGTAGCCGAAACGGCTTAGAGCTCTTAAGTGCTTTAATTTCATGCCAACTTTAAATAATCCTCACCCTTTGTAACAAGCTTTTACTGTGCTCGTATGTATCATTTTCCATTTTAATTTGTAACTCATTTTATATCATCTGACAGAGTATGCATTGATCATGATACTTGCACGTTTACATACACACGTTACAATATAATACTGTGGTATGCTCAAGCAGCGACGGACTTAGCACGGGTCTTGTACTTAACACCTTCCAATTCAGTTGAAATTTGACACTCACGTGTAGCTTACGCAATAGCTTTTTCTTCTTTCTTAAATTTCTTGACTAAGAAGAATTAAGTAAATATAAGGAAAAAAAATCATATATATATATATATATATATCAAGCTTTTATTTAAAGGTGGACTAAAATAATTATTTGAAGGATAATGGTGTTAAATAAATGGTATAAAAATAAGTTTAAAATTGCATGAAAATAATAATTTTAAATATTAAAGAATGTTAAATTTATAAAAGCTCGAGGCTTTCATACTTTTGATCTCATTCATAAGTTATATTGAAAAATTACTTTTTTAATTATATTGACAAGTTTTTCTTTCATTCCACTTCTGATATGTAGAAACAATTTTCTTTTTTTTCTTCTTAATGATAAACTTATAATAACAATACTTCTGACTGTTATTTTCTTTTAAAGGATCTCAGGAATGTTAAACTTCAAATTTTTCGATTATTTGAAAAAATATGTATCCTATTTGTCATTTTATGCTGAACATTTTGATACCAACCATTTGACGATGTTGAAAAAACTTTAAAAGTTATTCAAACAATTGTACAGTGTGTATTCGTAAAATCAGCTTTAAATAGACATGTTACGACCTCGTATTTTTGAATTCGAGGTGTGTTTCGGTTTATTTCGCCTAATTCGCCTCATTAAGTTTTTGAAACATAAGGATGAATTAGTAGGAAACTTGTTAAGATGAACAACCAAAATAAAAGTCTATATTTGTAGATCTCGAAATTTTGTTTAAAATCGATTGGTTCTGGTCTTCAATTTTTAGAGAATGTTTCAAATCTGTCAATCAACACTTTTAATGATGAACGTTACATACGTTCTATTTATTTTTTTAATAAATCTGGCAAAAAAACATTTTGAAATGTAGACTTAACACTAGCTGGAGATGGTAAACCTTGAATAAAAAAAAAGTAAATAAATAAATAAAAGACGTGGAATCATTTTTGAGGTTCTCAAAGCAAAACAAATGATAAAAAATAAAAAAGAGAATTGTCGGAGCAAACAGAAGGGAAATTATATCATTCTAGAGCATTTTAATACACAACTTTACAAATTTAATTTTATAATTGAATGTTAAAACTTTAAATGCATTTTTTCAAGTTTGAGTTTATTTCGCTTAAGGGCAAGATATTTCAAACACTATTACACTTAGATACTTAAAGAATTTTAGACATAATAAATATAATACACTCTCTATACTGAATCTAAATTTCGTGTCATATATATTTCTTTATTAATTTAAAAAAGCAAGAAAATATTTAATGTTTTTGAAAATTTTAAAAGTGTGAAATATTCTGCTTTTTAAAAAAATTATTTTATAAACTGTTATTTACTTTTTAAGAGGTACACATTAAGGAAGGTATACGTGAGTTTATAAATCAACTTACTGCAAATCATTACACCAATTTGTGTACAAAATATCATGCACGCAGTGAAATCTACTAAAATTACCTATTAGAGAATTTTATCATACTCATGGGCTCATATTATGAAAAATTAATAATATATTTTAATTATTTTACATGTTTTAGAAAATTCATTCCTTTATAAAAGCATGCGTGAAAACATCAAAGTAATTAATTTGAATTTCTATGGATTACAGATGGTCAAAAGTTGTGTAAGTTTTCAGCAGTCGATATAAATCTAACTCCCCTGAGACGTCTTAACCTTACAATTACTTGACTCTAACATTTATCTTTAATCCTCAAACAAAGAACATACTTATAACTTTTTAACTAATAACAACAGCTCTTTTATTATTATTTTTTATATTAAATTCTCTCACGTTACCTAGGTGATCTACGCAGTTTACTTTTAATGTATCAAATTCCCTCGTGATCTTTACTTTCGAGTGTCAATTCGCTCTCTTACACACTGACACTGAGGGGGTTGTGTTAATGACATCTTACACTCGTCCTTTACAAGATGTCCTATACAGGGGGCATTGAATATTGGAGGTAACAGCAAGTGACATAGTTAATTACTATTACCTCCAATGTTTAATATAAGTAACTATGGTATTTAATGTATCAGTCAACCTTTAAATAAAAGTTTGTATAAAGAAAATCACCTTTATATTCATAAATAATTATGTAAGAACAAATAACAGTCAATGGTGGTATTTACATTTGAAAGCTGCGTACTTTAATTTTCGTACATTTCTCACAAAATCCACTGCATTTAGAACTTTGAATATTTGTAGAATACTTTAAAGCATAGTATTCTGTACACTGAACAGCATTATAATTTGAAAATTAAAATTATATAAAATTTTTAAATAATTGAATTTTTTTATTATTAAAATTTCCCTTGATTTTTATACAAATCATGCTATGTACCTAAAATGCATGAGTGTTTATTGGGGAGGGGGGATTACGCTTACTGTGTTAAAGAGGTATCCTCATTTTGTAATGTGTAAATTGTGTGCACGAATGGATGGAGAAGAGTTTGAAAAAGTGTACCAGAATGTTAAAACACTATATTTTGAGAAACACGCAAATATAGATATCCATCCATATGACGTGGCATGTGTGCTTACAATTTATTATTTTGTGCCTTGCGAGTATGTTAAAGGTATTATGTAACTTATCAATATAAATAAGTTCATTGTTTTACTTTTAGCTATTTATTGTGTTTCGCGTGTTTTATTATAAGTGATTTTCCGGTGATCCCGCTTTTTCTGTATTCTGCCAGTGCCATAGAAGTAATGAATATTAAGAAATGAAAATACCTTCTTCAAATTCCTAGTGCATGTTTATTGTCTCGTTAAAACATTCTAAAGTATAAAAAAAAATTTCCAATTTGCACAAAAATAATAATAGAAAACGAAAATGTTGCCATAAAAATCAATTATCAAATGAAATATTAAAGTAACAGCAAATAATAAATAATTAAAGTTGTCAATAAAATATTCTGTTCGGATATTAAAATAAAAGCAGACGATAAAGTTTTAAATTAAATATATATTTTAGCAACTTAATTATGCTTTTAGTAAACAAAATGTAATTAAATTATCTGAATGTATTATAATGTCAATCTTTTGAACCTAACACCATATATTTAAACCCACGAAGTTTTCTTGGTATTATTTTCTCAAAACAACATGTAGCACACGTTAAAAAATACTCTAATAATTATGTAAGGTACATTCAAAGGGTTATCGATAAGGTTTATTTATTACTGAGAAAAAAAATAGATATCTCGATAAGGTTTATTTATTACTGAGAAAAAAATAGATATCTCGATAACATTTATTCTGCATATCAATAGATCCTTATGTACATAATGTTGCAAATGACAGCTATTCATATTGATTTATTTCGTTTCCAATGTCCTAGATTGAAGGATCCCGTAGTATCGTAAAGTTTTAATTATTATCTCGCGGCATCATAAAAGTTTCATTATTGTTTAAAAAATAATCGAGATAGAAACTTCATTCTTATTTACTATTCTTTTCCATATAGTCACCTCCAGAGCTATACATTTCTTCTAGCGTTTCTTGAAGTATAGATTGCATCACAGTAAAACTCGATTTAACATATCCTCCGAACATATTGAGGTCACTGAACAGATTGAATTCATTGAACAGATTGAGCTCATTGAACAGATTGAGCTCATTGAACAGATTGAACTCATCTCCATATTACGGGTTATTTCAATCTACGGCTTCCCGAAACAAAAACAAATCAACATGAATAGCTGTAGTTTACAACATTTTGTATATAAGGATCCACTAATATGCAAAATAAATTTTATCTAGTTATCTCTTTCGGTTATTTGTTTGTGATCATCAAAACTTATTTGTACCTCGGGATAACAAGGAAACTTTATGATACTGCGTGTTACTTCAATCTACAGTTTCTTGTAATCCAACGAATCAACATAAATATCTGTCATTTATAACTCTGCGAACGTAAGGATCCATTAATATGCAGAATAAATTTTAGCTCGTTATCACCTTTATTTCTTAACAATAACCAAAATTTAACGATGCTCCTCATATATGTGTAGCAGTTCATCGTGGTAAAAAATATTGAAGTCCATAAATCCGTCAAAAAAAATTAATTTTGGAATAATTGTGCGTCGAGATTATTTTATTTATTCTTTGTTCGCGTATAACATTGCTAGAATTTCAGTCAAGTCTAAATTCAGTGTTCCCCTTCTCCTCCCCGATAACTTGTCAACGCGATATTTGACAGGTGAGCAAAGGTGAAGGATTTTGCGAAGATTTACAAGATTCAGAGACACAAAAATCTCTCATTCAACAACGCCAGCATTCATTCATGAGTGCATACGTTTCTCTCCAAAATCAGTCGAAACATTAATATGGGTATATAAAGGTGCTTTAACATCAGATAATTTTGGAAAAGTTATTCTGTCTTTGAGTGGTGCGTATATTTTCCGTATATAAGCATTTACTTAAATATTTAAGAGTAACTTTATCCCTTACATCATGGCTGTGAGAGAAATGTAAGATCACGCTTATGTAACGATAGAATGTTTACAACTTAAATTTTGATTCATTCACTTCCAGAAGAATGTCGTAAAATAAACGGAAATGTGTGCCTTGAATAGCTAAAATGTAGTACTATAGCCGCTCGTTACTTTCCTACTGTGTTATTCAGTAGTAATTTTGAATTTTTTTTTCTCTTCAAACTGTTGTTTGGAAACCTGTGCGCTCTACTAATCATAATTTATCGGTCTTATGTATGAAATGCTTATGTAAAAGAAAACCTACTAAATCTTAGACGTCATCATCAAGGCAAAATGAGTTCATTTTATGCAAAGTTTAAATAGTTTCACTTTTTTCATAATGAAAGCCATATAAGTCATATTTTAATATTGATATACCTGTATAGTTATGTATTTGCTTATGTAAAGACAATCATATTTATGTTTATGTATAATTATGTATGAGCAATCAATGCTTCACAGGCGTATATATATATATTATAATTAAAAATAAAGTCGATGAGAAATAAACCAAAAATCAGAGGAGTAAAAAAAAATATGTAATATGAAAAGCTAATAAATTCTTTGAAAAAAAACTAGAAAAATGGAAAATAATGTATTTAATGTTGTAAAAAGCTATAGACTATTGAGCCAGGTTATTCTAGAATTATTGGCGGAACTATTCTCATCAACAAAATAAATTATTAAAAAAAAAGGTTATAAAACCAAGAATGTAAATTGAAACAAATCTGAGCGCTAAAATCACAAAAATTAAATTGGAAAAGAAAAATACAGAAAAGATGTCAATATTTTTAATTTTTCAATAAAAAAAAATTTTAATTTTAATTTTTTGATTGAAATTCAATCAACTTTTATGCAAATATCGCAGTAGATTTTAAAAATTAAGTTCAGTGAATAGGAAATACAGTAGTACCTCCCAATAGAAAATACTCATCGGACCAGACATTTTGTACCTAAAACAGAAGTATCCCTACACATTGTAATACACATTTATTTATAGGTTAACATAATATACTGATATTTTAAAAAATATATTTAATGTGAAAAAGTTATAACTCATCGTGATTATTTCAAATAAATTTTTATGAAAAATTTACCAATACTATCATACAAAAAAAAAACCCACTTTAAATTAATAAGCAGGTTTTTGAACTAAATCATTAGTTGATAATTTTAAGATTAGGGAAAATGATATTCGAGCTATATCTGTGTATAATCAAATTTTACTCAGATACCTTAGTAACATTTTGTAAAACCATGTTTTGAGTAATAAATAATTTTAATAAATCGCGTTTTCCAGTGAAAAAAAAACATTTTAATGGTTATTTCCTTTTTGATTGGTTGTTATGACATGTAATGTTTAAACCGTTATAATTTTTTTTCTGATCGTCCTAAGCTCAAAACAAAAGCAACTTTGGAAAGCTAATGAATTGGGTTTTAAAATGATATAATCAAATTTTGTTTAATGTTTAATGTAATTTTAAAGTTTATCAATGAATAAACTTAAATTCTAGTTTATTGAATTTTTAATAATATCTTTTATTAAATTCAAATGAAATACTCATAATTTTCAATAACAGGTATACTTTGGGGTCAAATTGACATTTTATAATAAAAATTAATTTAACTTTTTTTTTTTCGAAGCATCTTTGAACAAAATGTATAATTAAACTAGTTCAGATTTATAATGAAATATATTAATTCAGAATTGTAATTTGAAATGTGTTTATTCAAGCAAAGTGTGAGATAAGAGAATTGATAATTAAGTATAATAAAATAATGTGCGACCTTTTAACATAACGTATTGTGTATATTCTCTAAGCGTTTTTTCGATCGTAAGTTTGACCTTGAATATTTCCCGAACCGATTGAACGAATTGCATTGAATTATAAATTTAGGGGTTAACTGACGTAAAAAATGCAAATATATTAAATTTATGGTACTTTACATTGCAATTTATTATATTTTATAATTTCATCACTATTTTAATATTATTTATTTCTTCAATTATTTTGTATTTTTAGAAAAGCAAAATTATCGATCTGTGTAATCATTTGTGAAAAGTGCCTTAAAAGATTTTAATGTCGCCAAATGTTGAGACATTTGACGTTAGGAAGCATTTTAACATTGGGACACCCCTAGAACTCAGAAACTTTCAGATAGAATTATACAAATTTTGAACATGTATGCTAAATTCATACTGAGAAATTGATTAAGCAAGATAAATAGATCCTTAATGAGAAAATACTGTTTTGGAGCTTATTAACTGTATCACTCACCAATAATTTAATTTAACGATAGTTTCTTTCTTTAAACGATAATTTAATTATCTTTATTAATAATGATTCCAATTTTGTTTCGTCCCTTGGGGACTTATTTTCTTTAGGTAAATAGAGGAATCATAACCCGAGGTACCCCAGTGATCATTTCCTTTCCCATGTCTTTACTGTCTTCAGTAAATATGGATGACGCGCCCACCGGATATCTCATTGGTCCTTTTCTGTTTTCACCCCATCTTATCAAGCATTCCCCCATTTTGTGAAACGTCTTGATCACAGATATTTTTTGTTTGGCGCAACACAGTCGGATCTAGCTATTGTATTATTTATCTCATTAATTCACCCAATTTTGTTTTGCTGTGAGATGAAATTGTAAAAATTATAAAATCTCTCTCTTTTTTTTTTTTAACGATTGTGCATAACAGGATCATAAAAAAAAAGTTATTTTCTAGATGAGCTTAAAAGAAATCCTATTTTATTATTTCATTACTGATGTAGAGAAACTGGGGGGGGGAGTCAATTCTAGGGAGTTCAGCTCTTTTTCAATATCCTATTTGCGACCCCACCACAAGGCTGCAAGATTCGACAGTAGCACAACCTAGAATACGGCAGAATTCGAACTATGGAAATACAATTTTTAACAATACTTTTAACTCATTGCAGTTACAGAAACAGTTGTTATAAAATTAGCAATTAATAGAATAAATAATAAAAACTAACTTAATAAAAGTTATTAATTCAAAATTTCCGTGAACGAGAGCACACGCTTTCTGCAAAGATGCCGAGTTCTTGTACACTCAATGTTTAGCTCCATATGATCACATATCGCCAACATTGATTGCCCAAAATAAATTATAATAGAGATAATTCTAAAGAGATTGTGAATTATGGAGGTTTTAACTCGGTCTAACTCCAGTTATCTATGTATATGAAACAGTATAGTAAAGTTTTAATTATTACTAAGAAATTACCGAGAAATCTAGATAAAATTTACTCCGACTATTAATTGATCCCTATGTACTTAATGTTGTAAATGACAGTTATTCATGTCGATTTGTTCGGTTTAGAGAAGACGTAGGTTGAAGTCACCCGCAATTTAGAGAAGATAAAGAGTTCAATCTGCCAAGTTCTATAATGATGGCTATCGAAAGGTCAAAAATTGCTGGGAGAAATGCATAACCGTGGTAAGTTACTACGTAAAGAAGTCTTGAGAATAAAAAAAATGAAATTAATTTTCTCACTCGATTACGTTTTAGTAATAATTAAAACTTCACAATACTCTGGAATAAAATTAAAACTTTAAGATACTGCTGTTGACTTCAACCTATGGCTTCTTGAAATCAAACATGAATAGCTGTTTATGTACATAGAAATCTTATTAATATGCAATATAAATTTTATCCAGATGTCTCGTTTATTTCTTTGTAATAATTAAAACTGTCCAAACCTTCTCGAAAAAAAGCAACAAATATTATCATTATGCTTCAAATTATTAAATGGGCGAAAGACAAGAAATGCATTTAAAAACATGATCTGTTCTAAAATTAGTGAAAAGATATTTTTGTACATAAATAAGAAAAACTAATTTTTCCCCCAAAATTAACAAAATTACTATCAATGGAACTAATTAAAATTCATGTCGTAAATTTTTACCGAGAGAGCAGTTGAATCTCTAATATATATACCAAGGCCACCTTTCTATATAAAGTCTCTAAAATATGCTATTTTTGTCTTGTTAATTGATTCAAGACTTTTTAAGTGACTTTAATGTACTTTTTAAATGCAGGTCTTCGCACATATTTTATGCCTACATGTACCATCGACTGACATATCGTACTCCATGCAGTGAAGTTAAATTCAGTGATAAAAAGAAAGAAAAAAAATCCTTTTGAATCTTAATGAAACTTTAAAATGTAATTTGTAAGGAAAGTTGTCATTTCTTTCTATTTATACAAAGATTAAAACGTTTAATGTATATATTCGTTAGAAATTTCAATATTACATAAAATAAATTTCATAAAATGGGAGAAACAAATTCCACCGTGTATTTGATAACTTATCGCAAAAGCAAGTTTGAATTCATAAACTTTTTAAAGAGCTAAATTTAAAACTTTTTGAACTCATTCCATTTTGAACTCAGGGCAGTTTTAAAATATGGGTGGAACTAGCTATGCCATATTTTTTATCTTCTGGGTTGTAGAGACTTTTCTTTTGAAATATTTAAAGAGCTATTTATAAGCATACAGCGTGAGTTTTCTCACATATCGTCACTTCTACCGTCAGGAGGCAAGGCATTTTCCTGATTACTGTATGTCGTCATGCCTCCTACCATTGATTTCAGGAGGCATGGCTTTTTCCTGGATTACTTAACGTCGCTGTTCCTCCTGAAATCCATTGTAAAAATGATGATGCATAAGAAAACTCGCGCTTTATGCCTTGCATTACAGCGTCATATAACGGTTCACCGCTTGCTCTTCGCCTGTGCATTGGTGGTGACAATTTCTTCTTTAGATGTTTTCTATCACCCCTTAAGTTTTTGCCATGAGTTTCGAAACACCCTGTATTTTTTTCGTCAAAACTTTTAAAGAGTTAAAAAAAAAAAATTCTTTTATAATTCGCAGGAGTTGCAATTTTTCAGGAAAGTGTTGTAATTCAGAAAGCTTCGAATGATTGGTGTTTTAGCTCGAGGCTCTGGTTCGCTGATAACTAAAGGGCTCATAATTCTTGGACGACTTGCTCCATATTTATTATTAAATCTTTACCTGTTTTTATTTCGATTGAAACTTAAATCAAACATTTTGTAAGGCTACGCCTGGAACTTAAATATATTTCTGCTTTTTCGTTGTTTTTCTCCCCTTTTCTTCTTGATATCTCCTTATATATCAAGAAAAAATTCTAGATACAGGTACAACAAATGAAAAATTATCTTTTTATACCATTGTATAGATTTACATAGTGAAGTGCAGTAAGTGACGTAGTTCAAAATATTCCTTCTTTGAATCATTATTTTGTCGGTGACAAGAATCCTGATCGGGCAATTTATTTTTATTTTCACACATTTAAACATAATATTGTGACAGCTTCAGCGGTCGTTTTCTTATTAAGGGGAATAATCAAACCGTCCGTAACTGGTTCCTAACCATCCGTGGTGATAAATGTTTGACTGCTATAACAACACTGTCCGTGAGTGTGTTAAAGAGCGAAACTTAAAAATTTTTGAAGACTGCTAGTAAATTAGTAATAATATAAGAACGGCATAAAAAAAAAACGTGTTAGCAATTGGAATGGGGTAATTTAGAGTAGTAATATCTATTGATTGTTTTTAACAAGCCCGTAAGTGGGACGCTCTTTGGAGCTTCACACTTCTTATTAATATTTTGATCTTATTAAAATTTCTTTTTTGCAAATTATTTCTCGACAAAATTTCGTTTTAGCAAATATTGAAGTGCACGAACTTTATATTGACAGCTAAGTAAATGTTTATTTTATCTGTGCACATTTCAAAATAGACAATCAGTTTTTAGCCGGTCACGAAAAAGAATCTTAAAATTAACCAAGTTATATAAAAATTATTTGGGAAACATTGAAAAAGAGTATAGAAAAATCTGCATTTCGTGATATTTACTTTACCATTTTTCAATGTTTCCCAAATAATTTTTATATAACTATGTTTATTTTAAGATCAACATAACAGATCAAAGCAGCAAAATAAACAGCTAAAAATCTCGTTATTCTGAACAACCATTTATTTACTGTTCGAATCTTCGATATTAGTTAATTGATTAATATAATAACTATTCTTGAATAATACCTATTGTTGAATATAATATAACTATTCTTGAATAATATAATTGAATAATAACTATTCTTGCGGCTAATGAAACGAGAATTTTGGCTTTCCCCTAATGTCGGTCAAGTCAAATGCTATGCAAAAACTCTCAAAGTCCATTTGAATTTAGAACTATCATCTAATGCGACGATGTTTGGTGAAATCTAGCCTTGAATCAAATCCACTGACATATACGCTTATCCTGTAGTAATCAGAATATGGAGACCCTTTCGCAATTTGGAATTAGAGAAACTACTCACATCCCTCGAATAGCAGTGTATTCGAATTGCACGAAGCTGCGAATACCCTGTTTCCAAATTGTGACTACCCTCGGATAGCACTGTGCTCGAATTACACGAAGTCGCGAATATTACTGTTAAAAATTAACTCGATCACACTGTACATATGTACTTACATATATCATCGTCTTTCAAGGAAAACTGACTGTATGTGTAGTATGTATTAATACCACATATTTAACTCTCCTATCCTCAGGCGTCCTTCAAATAACACGGAATCGATTAACCGTGTTATTCGAGGGATATCTATAATTTGAATTTTAAATGCGAGGGTGGTTCGTTTTATAAGTGGGAATAGGATAACACATTCTAGTATTGTCCAGTGACCTTTTCCATTTTCAAAGAAGTCTGACCATGACAACCTTCACACCCCAAAATACCGATGACATTGCTTTTCCGGCCGTCTTCGCGTTCTTTGGAGCAGATTCATCGGAAGCAACCCATTGTTTAGGTTGTTGCTTGGTTTCTATTTTATAATGATAAATCCTCCAAACCTCATCGACAGTAACAACTGGACGCTGTTCCAATCAAAACTAATTTATGACTCAATGTCGCATTTGTTTTGGCACCATTTAACAAATGACAGCACACTATGGTAACAACACTTGTATCGGGGGATGTTCGTGAAACTTCTCGTAACTAACATCTGGGGCTTCCGTCTGACTTTATTTTTAAGTTTCCAGCTTCTATACAACCAAATGAAATGTGACTTCACAAATTAGATAAATTTTAGAAATGTAGTGAATAGATATAATCAAGTGGTATAAAAACGACAGAGGGATTGAATAGTTACGGAAAAAGAAAGAATTTGCAGTAGTTAAAAGATAACATAATTGAAAAGGCTTGAAATAGTGCACGCACTTGCGTGTCTGTTGCGTTCTATAGGACCAGGACCCGATGCTGTTTAGTCAAAGTTTTCTCCATTATGCATCGTATTCAGTAAAAGTAATCTCTGAAATTTTATGGAAATTGTTATTATCCGCATTGCGGGAAGTAAATCAGCAGGGAGTATTCTCCTTTTTAGAGAAACGATCAATAATTTTTTATCTATTTTACTATAATTATTTCAATTAGTTAATCTATGCTTGGAATTAAGTTGAAACTTTAGGTTTGTGATTAAACTAATGTTTAAATTGACAGATAAGTCGGGTTATAGATATACGCCACAAACTTTTCTTAGCAATGCCATCTGCGGTTAAAAACTTGTACTTTTTGAGCGACACTCGGAAATTCACTAGCGACAATTACTGTAGTTGAATAGTTGCGAGCTCGCGTCTGGCGTAATTAATCTTTTGCATCGTAATTGATCTTTTGGATTGAAGTGATTTTTTGTCCAAGTACTTTCATTCGAAGTTATTCTCGTTGACTAGTGTTTGATTTTAAACGAGTTAATTGATAAACTAAAACTTTATTATTTGATCATAATCTAGAATTGATGAGTTAAGTGGGATTTGAGAAAGTGTAACTTTATTGTTTCTTCAGTGCTTTTTAATGTCTTTTGTCTTACTCTTTGTATCTTCAGTTTGAGTCTAATAATTATTGACATTTAATTAGAAGGAAATATGGCAGTAGAATTAAATAATGAAGGAAGGATGTCAAATATTTATATGCATATTTATAACTCCTTGATGCATTGCGCTTAAATTCCCTTTAGAAACTTAAGCTTTTGAATGTAATTCATAATAAATTTGTAAATCATTTCATCAGAGTTTTATTTTTTCCATTCTCTGTATCTCTTGACAAATGCTTTTGGCGTCGAAGTTTGCGAGAAGAATATTTCTTTGAAAAACCGAAAAAATTAGAATATTTTTAGTCTCTGGAATTTTCATAGATAACATTTCTATATTTAGCTCAAGGTTTTATTTAAAGTCATGTATCACAACTCTCTTGACGAGTTTAAGAAAACGTGTCTTACATATAAAATGGAAAATGGCAAAGGTTTAGCATAAAATTTGATAACAAAGCATGACCGGCATGTTCTTCAAAAGTACGATTAAAATTTTGTAAATCAAATAAATGAGACAATTTTTCAATTTAACGCTAAACAGTCTGGGTGTTATGGGTCATGCTAAGTAGAAAGAGGAATAATTTATCCTTGATAAAGGTAAATGAATGTGCCTTTTGTCGAAAATGACTGCGGAAAGGGAAAAAAAATGGTGGAAGATTAAATGAGAAGGTATTATTCGCAATGTGTGAATCATATTTTATAAATGTAAAACGTAACAAATAAGCCCAAAAGAGTAATGTTACGGCTTAAATGTTGATGGATTAATTGAAAAATTAAATCGTGAAATACCGATAAAAATGGTTTCGAATTAATCTAGATTTCATTTTTTAAGAACACGCAATAATGCGTATTTAGTAACGTAATGATTCTCATTTTTTTTTAAAGCGCAAATGCAATTTCTATGTTTTTTCATAAATTATATCGTTTTTCATCTTCTGCTTG
Source organism: Nephila pilipes (assembly GCA_019974015.1). Lineage (NCBI taxonomy): Eukaryota > Metazoa > Arthropoda > Arachnida > Araneae > Nephilidae > Nephila > Nephila pilipes. Next base: position 274,239 of record BMAW01109585.1, on the reverse strand, counting down.
AGATTTTATCGATTCTTTTGAGATTGAAAAAGAAAACTGTTTTCATCGTGAATTTGAAGTATTATTTTATTTTTAATTTAATTTAGAAAAATTCTTTACTGCGAATCTCTGATATACTTTTGAAAAGGGTAATGCAAATTGAAGTTTATTTCTCACAGAATAAGGTAAGCAAAATATTAATAATGATGGAATACTTAAAATTGTGTGTAATCACAATTTTTTGAAAAATTAAGCTTTAGAGATCATTGTCATCACAAAATCACAAATCCAGAGCGGCGTCTAATTTTTAATTATATATTTTTTTAAAATATAAGTATACAAAAAAAAACGCCGATGCAACAAGCTCTGTGCTAGCTAAAGGGGAAGAAATTCGTTATGACTCTTTTTAGAAATTTTACTTTATTGATTGGGAAGTCAATGTTACAACAAACAATCTTGATAAAAAAAAACCCTCTATTTTCTAATTTTTTAAATTAATAATAAGTAATTCATAATACTTTAAATAATTAAGCTATTAAATGTTAATAATTCATGTATTATTAATTATTAACAATGTATTAATAATTTTTAGATCTATATATTAATTAATAATTGATCTATAATTACTTATTAATAATAAATCTGTATAATCAATCTGTAATTTATAATTAACCTGTAATTAATTATTAATAATAAATCTGTATAATCAATCTGTAATTTATAGTTAACCTGTAATTAATTATTAATAATTAATCCAAAATTTCATTAATTAATTATTAATTGTTATTTGCTACATTGTTTTTGATGTTTTCAGTTTTTTTTTTATTCCTTTTTTTAGATGTGTGGGTACTTTAACTATTTCGCGAGGCTTATTACATATCTCTTAGTGTATGAGTACTACCGATCAAAAACCACTGCTCTGTGTAAGGCGCTATTTTCTCTTTCGACAAAAGCTCCATCTCATTCCAAACACTTGAGCCAACGCATGGCAAATCAGGCAAACTCATCAGGGTTGAATACTGGTGGCTCGTATCGACATCAGGTTTTCATGTTTCATGGCAGCTTTTACCTCGTCATCTGAATGAAAGTGTTGTCACATAAAGTACTCGTTTATCTTTGGGAAGAGGTTAAAGTCTCAAGGTGCAGTAACATCTTGTTGCTTTAGGCTCATCTCCTTGGGAGTCGCCATCATCGCCAGTTCGCAGCAAATCGCCGATGCCTGGAAACAAAGAAAAAATGCAGAATATATATATATATATATATATATATATATATATATATATATATATTACATCTACCGGAAAGCTCTATTCATTTGGAAAGAAAATAAGGAATTTTTCTCTCATTTAGTATTATTTACTATGTAATATAATTTTCGACATTACTTGTGACTTTTTTACAATATAATGGTAATTTGTAAATACTATTTTCGAAAAAAAGGTTTTTTCTTTATTGGCGAAAATATCTGTTAACGCTTGTTTGACATCTGCTTCACTTTTGGATTTCCCCCCCTTCAAAACATTCTTCAGGGCGAGAAACAAGTGATCATCGGAGGGTGCTTTATCTGGCGAGTAGGGTGGAAGCGATAGAATTTTCTAACCTTCCACTGCGATTTTGGAACGAGTCTACGTAGAAGCATGGGGTTTGTCATTATTATGATGCAGAAAAATGTGCTTCCTATTGAATACCGTCCGATTTATTTTCTTAGAGTGCTTTGTTTAAATAATCCATATACTGACAGCATCTACACAAACTGAGCTTTTCGTTAGGTTTCAAAAGCTCATAATGTATTGGTCTTGGTACTCTCCACCTTATACACGGCATTCGCTTATTCATGCACAAGTTCAATTTAAAGAATAAGGCTGGAAGTTTTCTGGCTCACAGTATGTTCTTTTCCTTGCGTTGTTTTCGTATGTAATCCATTTTCCTTTGCATTTATCATCCGGTCAAAAAAAAGGGGGTTCTTTCGTGTTCCTAACTAGCAGATATGTGCGTATGACGGCTCGAAGCAAATTTGTCTCACTTAACTCTTGGGCATCCATCTGAAGCATTTATAGACCCCAATCCCTGTAACACACTCATATATATATATATATATATATATATATATATATATACGCGAGGGCTATAGTAAAATTTTAATTATTTCAAAGAAATAACCGAGATATGTCGATAAAGTTTATTCATCATATTAATTATTGATCCGTATGCTCATGAAGTTGCAATTGAAAACTATTCGTTTCGATATATTTGATTTAGGTAACCAAACAATGAAATCACCCACAGTATCGTAAAGTTTTACATGTTATCATGTAAAGTTGAATGATTCCTAAAGAATAATCGAGATAGAAACTTAATTTATATTTATTCTTTCCTACATGGTTACCCTTCTTAGTCAAACATTGCTCCGATTGCTCTTGCCCAGGCATGGCCAACTCGCGGACCGCTTGGTGTCAACCTGTGGCCTGCGGAGCTAAGTAATCTACACAAAAATTTAAATTTTTACTGTACGGGAAAGTACCAAAGAATATTCCATCATGAGTAGTCGATCGTATCATATCCCATTACTATGGGAATATCTCAGTATACCAATTCAATTATCGTCACAATTTTTTTATATTTTTGTTCTGAAATGATTGCAAAGCTCATTTCAAAAAGCGCGTGGGTTGTCTTGCGGGAATGGGTGATATACAATGTATACCTAACTAGAACACCAACTAAAGAGCGTGGGGGGGGGGCATTACTAGAAAGGAATGCAACGCGAAGATCATACGAAATAGCAGCAGCCAATCTGTCATCTGCAAGAATAATATGTTTGATTCAGAAGCGTATGGTTCCAGACACATTGACTTCTCGATGTCTTTCGAACGATAATAATTTAACACCCGCATTGTGGGACAGTTATTTAAATTATATACTATACAAATAATTTAATTCAATAAAATGTAATTCACCTATATTTATTGCAGAATGTGCTTGATGTCTCCAATGAGGTTCGAGAGGATTAGTCGCGTCCCGCGACTCGAGAGGTGAAAGTATCAGTAATTTTTAAAGTGATAATTTGAATTGCTGTTAAAAGAGGAAAAATCAAAAAGGAAGTGATAAATCAAATTCATCGCAGAAATAGTGCGACTCGCCAAAATAAAATGTGTTCCTAAAGCGGCCCGCAACGTATCTTGTGTTAGATAGGTCGGTTCTTTAATTTCCGAAGGCGTTATTGTAAGATTCAGCACATAGAATTTTATACCGTCTATACTGCAGGGGACTTTAATATATATATATATATATATATATATATATATATATATATATATATAGTTTTATTTTTGTGCGACTTTTTTTCTTTTAAATTTCATTCTTTTGGATTTTATTTTTCAGAATTTTTCATTTCATATTTCTGTTGCTATTACCATATTTAACAATATATTTCGTTGATGGATAATTAGATCTATAAATCTGAAATAATCCATCTTAAATTTCTGAAGCCTGTTACAGCATTCAATATATTACTCTCCATTTTTGTACTTTTTTCAAGACATATTAAGTTTTTTTTTTTTTTTTTTTTTTAATTTTCATATTTATTTTTTTTTTTTCTACTTTTCTTATTTATAATTATATAATGTGAGAATTATTGTTTTAAACAAAATTAGCTATAATTAACTTCTGGCTTTTGTGAACTTTGCATTGGATTATCAGACTGTTCACTATAACGGGGTTCAACTGTGTAAATATTTGATATCACTTTACTTCAAACCTTTTCATGCACGAGAAACATTGAGCCACTCAGTCTATTATTGTCTGGAAAATTGTTTATATCGCTTTTTTTTACGAATAATTAGGGCCGAATATACATGCTTAACCAATGTCGACTATTACTATATTTTCCCCGAGCATTATCTGCTCGAGATCGTTAGAAACTTCGAGGCTCCCAAAGAATTCTAATTGACTCCAGCCATGAGTCTGCAACACAGCACCGAAGTGTGGCAAATCGATTCCCATTTTTCAAGCAGGGATTTCTCTCATATTTTCGGCAACACCTCTCCTCTGGAAGATAAACTGCCAAGGGAGGGAGAAGAAAACTCGAGAAGCAACATTTGTGCGCTGCTGGTGACGGAAGCGCGAGGGGAACTAATCGCCTCCAGCGCCGCGTCTGTCGCCCGGGCCCGATCGGCCCTCAACACCTCCAGGGCCCCAAAAGGAATGGGCATGATGAGAAACCATTCGTCTCTCGCGCGCGATTTTTAAGAGCCGAAGAAATACGCGAGCAGCCGCCTTCACAGCGAAGGGTGCGGCGATGATGAAAGAGAGGGCTCGAAGAATGCCAGAAACAGAGATGTTACGGGTGAAAAATTTTTCTAATTTATTTTTAAAAAAATGTAGTTTTTTTAAAGACGTCTGTCCTTCGTTACCTAGCTCTTGTGCTACACCTCAATCTAATGTGTTAGTCAAAAACTACTTTACTCCAGCTGAAGGCACGCAAAAATAAATTTATCTATTAGTACTATAGAATATCTAAATTAGCTTTCTCTAGAATTCAATCTAACTCAAAATCCAAATTTATGATTTAAATACTGTGCAATGGTTACCTCATATAGTCAGATTTAAATTATTCAAAATAAAAAAATATTAGAAATATATTTCGTATCGCTTTACGTCTTTTTGTACTATAGTAACACTACGATTTTTTTTTTCTTTTAATCCTGTGTCACGACCTTCCATTTTGGAAACTGTTCTATACGAATGCATAACTCCAACGTGGAATATAAAAACAAATGCAAATGCTTCAAATGACTCTATATTCTTTCGCGTACAATCTCTTACGCTATTGTTTCTTTTTCGTAAAATTTATGTTTTAAAACGAATAAAAGAGAAGAGAACACTACACTTTTGCAGAAAGTAACTAGAATGTTAGAGAAAGCTTCTTCAACAGTTGTTTACTTCTAGCTGCAAGCGACAGAAACCCTATGGGCTCATTTATCTTTAGCTGGGATGTTCCCTTTCGGGTTGCGTCTGACGGAAAGAAGGGGGAATAGCGGTATTTTTATGGTTTCTGTTTCGGGGATGGGAAAACTGTGGACTTTTGCGGCAAAACACGTTTCGTGTGCTCTAGGAAAGAATAATAATTCGCAGGAAAGGGGCGGGGGAATCCAAATTTTTTGCGCATCAAGCATTTTCGTTAAATTACCGAATAATCCGTTAATTTGAGAAAATATACTTATGGTCATGTATACTATTTTTACAACATGTAAGTCAATTATCTGTAACTAAAGAAGAAAAATAATAATAGAACTGTGACTTAATCCTATTACCCATTTCGTCTGTCATCTTAGATGCTACCCCAAATCATAAAATCTAAATTTCAAATTAAGTTCAAGCATAGACAAAGTATAATTAAAATAGTCAATCTGCCAAAATGATTTTTATTAATCCTTTAATAATAGGGATGCTCTCAAACAGTTTAATGTCTCTATCCGCAAGTACTAACAACTTCTATAATAAAGAAAATAATAATATTCTTACCAAAATCGATGCGAGTACATCCTCCTAATAGTCAATCAACCAGACAGAGTTGGGTCCTAGTCTCAACAAATCACGCCAAAAGAAAGCAAATGGCTAGAAACTCCCATGAAATCACAAAAGCACTCTTCGTATTACCGTAACCTTATCTCTTTTCAATTTTCTGTCGTTTTTGCGCAACTTGATTGTATCTATTCAGTCTACTTCTAAAGTTTACTTACTTTGCATAACCATATTTCATTTGGTTAGAAAGAAATTGGAAATTGGATGGGGCCACATCTGTTCACTCTGATGACCAGCTGTGTAACATAAATTCATGTGGTCCTCTGCGACCGATCCATCTGCGAGGTAGCTTCGTGAAAGCTTCTAAAACAGCTCTCGTGAAATAGCTTCACGAAGAACACGCGAGGGCCATATATTTTTCACAATATAAAACTTCCACAATTATACTCTATATTTCATGTATTACTTGTGATTCTGAGTCATTTATTTTTGAAAAATATGGAATTTTGAAATACGACGAATCATTTTGAATAATCCTGTATAATGAAGCAAAACATATAATTTTCAGAGTTTCATAACGCAGAATTAAATCATTATTATTTTATCTGCCGTAAAAGATTTTACATACTCTTGATTTGTATGTAGATTCTTATCGATCTAATATTATTGGATGCTATTATAAAAAAGATCCATGATTTCTCGCTTTCAGTAATCATGATGTTTTGTCTGTCAAATTCTAATGTTTAAAAGTAAATTTTTTTTTATGTCTCGTGATAATTATATGCATTTCTCTTCTAATAATTGATTCAATACATTGGGAAAAAATGTCGTGATGGATCGTTTCTCTTCTGCAGAAATGGAGGGTAAAGGGGACGATTTGAGTGGGTGGTCTAATGATGATCGTAAAAGAAAGTTGTGGGAAACCTCAGAAATTCCTCGCTCATCCATCAAACGTCTCAAAACAAATGTCTTAACTGTGACTGCAACTGTCAGTAACTGCAATCCAATTACGGACTTTTGCTTATACCATCTAAATCGTTTCCACAATTTTGGAATTCGAAAAAGAAACCTTTTGGATGAAATGGTGTTTTTTCCCCCAGTTTTTATAAATAAAATGGTTTTTGCTGACTGACAAAAGTAATCTGAGTTAGTCTAAAAAATAACCATTAAAACTGCTTTGATATCTATTCGATAGTTTCGTATCGTCGCATTATCTACTTAAGCGTGTGAGTTATTCATCTGGATTTGAAAATATCTGTAAAGATACGTGAATTTAGTTTTACTTAAGTTATTTATCTTTTTCAAATATATTATTTAGAGTAGTTTAAAATCGAGAATTAGCATTTCTTGTTAGTAAAAAGCTTTAGGAATGTCTAGTTAATAATAAGTTCTCAACTATAGGGACTAAAAAAAATTGGTCGCAAAAATTAGAGGATATTACTAACGGAAAAATAGTGTTCTGTTTTATTTTAATATTTATTATCCGAAAAAAACTACATTGAACAAAAGACGACTGCCCTTCATTATTTAATTCAACGATCATTGTTCCTTTTAATTAAACTGTTATTATTTACGAAATTCCAATTGAGGATACGCACGAGCTAGATAAAATACTTTATTTATCAATGAAATATAGATAAGGTCACTCTCTTTCGAGTCCCTATTAATCCACAATCCTATATTATGATTTAAATATGAAATGTTTGCGTACCAAATCCCTCGTTCTAATTTCAACAACTTCACACAAGCAGACGATTCTTATCTTAATATTTTTACTGGAATTCGTTTCAATCCACAAAACTAAATTTTATGCGTCAATCCCAATTATAAATCTTTATTAGCAAGATCTCCAATCATTTCCTCTCAATTCTATTTCGCTTATATATCAGCATCTCCAATTCAATTATGTGCACTTATATCTATATTAATCTTCTTCATCTAATTTACCATTCATGTTTCGTTTCAGTTGGGAAAAAATTGTAGTTTTATGCAATTCAAAAATTATTATGAAGTCTTCAGGGTTAGTGAAGAGTCCAACGTCACAAACATATTTTGAGTAGTTTCGATCAAGGATGTGGATTTGTCTAAGGAAGGAACAAACCAACCCATAAATATCCAGTTTTATATTAGGTTTAATCTGGAACGAAGACTAAACTTGGCTCCGTTATTTATGAATCGATTTCAAAAAACCAAACTACGTTGAGAAAAATCCTGAAAATGCGCATCTTTTGAGCTGAAAAAGTTTTGGAAAAGTTTTTGCATCTGCTGGAAAGCACTCAAACAAATTGAACTTTTTTCTGAAAAATTGTTCCAAAGATATATTTTGAAAAAAAATTCACACATGTAATGTGAATATGATTATATATGGCTTTTCCCACTTATTGGGGAAACATCCTGAGAAATTTAAGAGTGATACGATAAATTGTGTGGATTTGCATAAAAAACAAACAGGCATGCAAGCAAGCTTTCAAATTTATGTACAACTATACCTCCCAGTAATGGACACCCATCAGACAGAACATTTTGTCTCTTAAACAGAAGTGTCTTTTCTTCAAAAGGCACATTTTAAAAAAATGTAATTTAACTAGAAATTCTAAGGTTGTATCAAATTTTAAATGAATGATATATCCATAGAAGAAACATAGTTACAGGAATTTATTTGGATTTGAAGTTATTTAAAATTGAAAATTTTTTAAAAAAATTATTGCAAAAATGTACGGAAATTACAGTAGAGTATTTTACTTGCAGAAATTTACTGAAAATAATCCATTACACGGGGTGTTTTTTTTTTTTTTTTTGAAAGTCTGTGCATTGCTAGCAGATTTTTTCCACGTGGGTATTAAAGACACTGATTATCTGAAGTCCTTCTCTGCCTCCAACAGTGTTCATGAATTTTTTTTTTTTTTGATTGGAAGGTGTATTTAAGGCATCTGTATATTTTTGTCATAATTTTCGTCTGAATCTTCGTTTCCTTCATTGCTTTCCAAGCTATTTTTGTTTAGGCTTCATCAACTACAGTTGAAATAAAAGGTTTCATGTTGTCATTGGTGTTTTCAGTACGGAAGTTTTCATCGATTTCTAAATATTCTAGCATTTAAGCACTACCACTGATTTGAACGAGTTCAACCTATTCATTTTCATCAGAAGCGTTTTCACTGAGGGCACTCGAAACTGGAATTTCAAAGACTTCTTTCTTAAAATGCCTGCTTCCATTTTAGTTCTTGTCTTGAAAAACCTTACAAAACTTGCTGTTTTCTTCCCCTTACTGAGAACTGTAAAAAAACTAACTGGATTTTGAATTTTAATATTGGGAAATGTCATTTCGATTGCGCCACAACTACTTTTTTTCCAACGTATTTTTCGCCGATTCCCTACTGAAAAGCAGTTTTCAAAAGAGATGGATTAACTTTCCATTTTATTTTTCTCTTATTACAAAACTATCTTTCCTTAAGCGCAAAATTGCCTTGGAAACCTCAAAAGATTAATAACAAATAATATTCGTATTTATATTTATGCCTTATCTTATTTTTGAATTTTTTTCAGTGTATCTTAATAGGAGATAAATATATTAAGGCTCCCCTTTCCCTTATTGAAGGAGGTCGAGACCAACAGAATTGTTCTTTAAATAGAAGTGTTCTTTATTCGGAAGTGTCGGTTACCGGAAATACTATTGTATTAGATTACAAATGATTCATAGTTTTGTAATTCAAAGTTTTACTAAATTGTTTTTGTCCCGGAATTTCTCGGTGGGAGTTAAATATTCATAAGAGTTTTTAATGGAATTTCTTTTGAACTCAAAGCCATCATGTGCCCATTATATGTGTATCCATTCTGAATGAAGTTGTTTATTTTAATTGAAGTTATTCGAAATAATTTAAGCACTCAAAGAACTTCCGTAACACGCTACAAACACGCAAACCTTTTGGGGATCCCAAGTAAGCTGTATTGAATTTCATTTCATTATCGAACATGATTTTGAAAATTTGCGGAAATAGGAATATCTCCCCTTACTTCAATGCTTAAATTTTATGATATGTAGATTGATTACAAGATAATTGTTGGGTTTTAATTTCCTGTATTTCAAAAAGGTTTGCAAATACGAAAAAAAGCAAATATCGAAAATATACTCAAAACTTTAATGATAAAATTTTTAGGACATATTTTTGAAAATTGAGTTCATTTCTGGTGAAAGCAAATATCAAAAGTTTGTTTCAAAACTTACATGATAATATTTTTTTGAGATATTTTTGAAAATTAAGTTCATTACTGACGAAAGAAGGCATTAAAAATATGCTCCAAAACTTTTACGATAACATTTTTATGATTATTTTTTGAAAATTGAGTTCATTACTGGTAAAAGCAGACATCCAAAAACATGCGCAAAAACTTTTACAATAAAATATTGATAAGTGATTGGGTGTCCATTTAATTGTAGACTAAAACAACAGCCTTTTGGTGGGGAATAAATGCACCACTTATTCATATACAAGGAGTAGCTGAACATTATCATGGCTACACATATGCATTGGGCAGCATGTTAGCATTTTCAAACTCGTGCACTGCTGCTTTGCAGATAAAACCACCATAGGATTAACATATTAAGAGCCTTTGATGGGATTTAACGAGAATAATACAAAAAATCGGAAGTCTTATTAATTTATTTGTAGAGTCTGTCATTATTTGTGCCTAAATGAAGAGTGTGCATCTGAATAAACAATTATACCGGTTTCTAGACATCAGAAAGACCGCACGCATGTACTCTCGGAGACCATGAATCATTATGCCGTATTTTAATACGATCACGTTTTTTTAATTGAGAATAAATAAACCCAAAGCTCGTGTGTGTTTTGCGACAGCCAATGTCTTATGTTGCGATTTTTCTTCCTGCGAAAGGCAGAGGTGAGAGAGAGTTTGTAAATTAATCCTCAAACACAAATTTGGTTTAAAAGGAATGAGAAATTTAAAGGCTTCGAAATTTTACTTTTTTTCCCATTTTGTCGATAAAAAACACGGGATACTTCGCTGATCTCGCAGGTGTATTATTGTATACTTCCACAGATAAGGCGATAGATGAATCTTAAATTAAAAAAAAAAGGCTCCCAATGTCTTATTCCGTCTTATACGACAGGTATAAAAAAAGAAGAAAAAAATCCCCCCCCCCCTGTTTTATACATTAAAACCTTTACAAACTAAAACAATTCACTCAGCAATATATGTAAAATCTTGCAAACTCCTCACATTCATTATCTAATTCACATTGCTTTCAAGTACATCCTCACTTTCTCTGTTGAAAAGCTGGTCATATGAATCCCATTCTGTACTTAGCAACTCTATATTTCTGCTTCATCATCAGAATCCCATAACAAATCGTCCGTAGTGCCATCCATAACATTAGAATCCCCACATTTTTTCAAGGATTTGTTAGATGTATGTCTGAATTCGTGATTCGACTCATGTTTCTGAAGGTAGAACTGCCAGATGCAAGAAAATAAGCTTGCTAGGTTGGTTGATTGCTTAATAAAGTCACACTTGGAAGCAACACGAGAGCTATTAGAGAATGATCTCGTAATTTTTAGCCTCCGTGAAGTGGCGAGGACGACACCTGAGCTGGCCCTTTCTTCTGTAAACTTCCACACTACGCCAAAGGGCAGATGTTGTCTCGACAGATTTAACGTGTATCAGTCTCCCATACGACGGATATTTGTGAACATCAAGACTCAAAACCACGACTCGACTAAACAATACCAGCCATGAATTTCTGACCATGATTACAAGGCTTCCGCCACCAATATACTTGTTAGAAGTGCATGTGAGTGCGTGATTCGGCACTTGCTTCTTATAAGGAGTGCGGCAAGATGCAAGAAAATAAAATTTGTTTCCCATTGTGATCCCTGATCTTAACTAACTTCAAAGGCCATTGATAGTTTGGGGGCCGTTGATAGTTTGGGGGTCGTCTTATAGGAAAAATGTATTCTTAAACTATAAAACTTTGACGAAAATTTATACCTCGTCTTATTTGAACTGACTTATATGTGGAAATATTCGGTAGTTATTAGAATTTTATAAATAGATATTCGAAAAGTGAATCTTAAAATATAAACATACGCACTGCGATATTTAGAAAATTTTTGAGTTTGCCCTTCCCTAAAATGTTGTTTATTATATTCTTTGGGGGGGGGGGGACCACTATTTGGAAATAGATTTTCTGTAAATACATTTGGTCTAGCTTTCATTTGCTACAAGAAATTTATTTTGCGTTGTCTGGATGGATGAAAAATGTTTCCTTATCATAATAAATTTCTTCAGCGTATACAGGGTTATTCAAAATAATTCATCCGATTTCAAAGTTCCATATTTTCAAAAGCAAACGGCACAGAATGATAAGTAATACATGAATGCAAAGGGAAAATATGGACGTTTTTTTTGCAAGTGTTCAATATAGCTGCCTTTTGTTACACATATAATGTCATTTCGATATGCAAATTCTTGCCAAATATGTTGTAAAGTGTCAGTGATAATTGATTGTACAGCAGCAGAAATCCGTTGTTTAAGTTCACATAAATTTGTGTGTAATAATGGCGCATACACTTTATCTTTTACAAACCCCCAAAGAGAGAAATCACATGGTGTGCTATCAGGTGACTTTTTTTTAATCGGAAAAGTAGAAGAGTTTTTTTTTTTATTTTATTTTTATTTCTTTCATTTTGGGTGAACAATATAAAAAGAAAAGAAACTCTGAATAGAGAAGGTGTTCGTCTTAAAACGTTTCGTTCGAAGGCTTACCTTGTAAGTGTGTTACAAAAGCCGCAAGAATACTTAATATGTGTGACATGTTAGAAACAGGATAAAATCTTTCGAACGAAATCCGATGACATTAAGGCAACTAGGTTAAGTCAATATTGGTTCTAAGATGAGCATCGGAGAGAGAAAAACCCAATAGTGTGAATGGACACTCTAAAGGCTATCTTTGCGTAATGTTAGAGAATAGGATTCGAAATTGTAACACTTTTTCCGGTTAAATAGCTCTCAGTCATTAATTTTGTATTCGGAGTTCTCTTTTTTTAGAGGTAACAGTATATTTTATATAATCTTACTCATTTCTATCTGAATCGATCACTCTTTTCTGGTGTAAAATGTGTTCCATGTTTCGTCTCCTATTCAGTAATGCTAAATGGTCTTTAAACCTTAAGAATTCACTTGAAAAATGGCATATTTTTTTAAATGTACCTAAATTTTTGAGAATACTGTATCATAAACGGATGTATATGTTACAGTGTCGCTAACTTATATGAACATTTGAACTAGTTTCTGTATGGAAATGTGTTCGAAATTTCGATCAAGTTCTTAAACATTAGACGAAGACAGCCTTAAAAAAGATTTCTTTCCTTCTCCATTAATTGAAATGAAGATAAAAATCCAAGACGGAAATCGCATTGTGTAACGTGGGCTGTTCGCGATTTTTTCTCCTTTTAACATTTGGGTTTACTTCTTGATATTTTTTAAATTTCGAGCTCCTTTCCAATGAAACGAAACGTGATGAATGCGTTGTGAATGGATTTAAGGCGATACGTATAAAAATGATGAAGAACTGAATATAAGAACGTGTAGTGAATACGCGGTTTTTGCCGTTTGGTAGAAAGTGCAGTTTAACCTTTTCGGGAAAGCTGGCACTACGGTGTGATGAATGGTTTTCTCGTTCACCCCCAACGTGTCAAAGTCTTGAAGTGTTTTAAAAATTGGTGTTTTAAGACACAAGATGGCTTTATATAGGATTTGAGATGGATGTAGATTTGACCTTTTATTCAAAAGGAGACTAGGGTGACTCACATGTATGTGGATTATATAAACATAGTGTGAAGGGCATGTTCTCGATTTGCTAGAGCCTTAGGTTTTTGGACTTGCAGTCCAGTTTCTAACCGAGAGTTAGGCCTTGTATGAATGTACGTATATATATATATATATATATATATATATATATATATATATATATATATATAAATAAATAAATATATATTGTAAACAAAATCATTCAAAATAGAAATTATAACCACTAAAACCTATTAAAAAATTTTTAGAACAAAAAAACTAAAATCCTACCGAATTATAAGAAAAAAAAA